>JAFIRS010000943.1:0-490105 GCA_018342105.1 Gonioctena quinquepunctata | reverse complement strand
CTTATACAGAAAGAGATGGCGCATGCGGAAGCCCGGGAAGCCGCCTTCTCAAACCCCAACAATAATACGTTAAAGGGGAGTTTTTTCAGTAAATACTTTGCCATTCCATTCGTGGAGACGGATGCATAGGCGTTCATTGGGTTTTTCCCCGGGGGTGCTTAAACCCCAACAAAAATGCATTATTCCGATCTACCAAACATTAAAAAGGGTGCGACATTAGATTCGAGTGCAGTGTTTTTCGGGAGCCTTGATGGTGAACCCTGGCACGATCATGAATTTTACTTCCGACCCCGGTTACGCGATAGACAAAAAACCTTCGAATTTACTCATCTACCGTAATACCCAACGGAAATCCACAACATTACGGTGGGGTGGTCGATCAAGACGGTAGGCCGTGGATTTCAAGGGGAAAAAATTTTTGGTTTTGGAACTCAGACGCGAGAACCAAAGGGGATTAAAAATAGGGGCAGCAGCAGAGGCAGCGGTAGTAAAAAAGGGGGGGCGAGTGACGCCCCGCCATTATTGCAGCCTTTCGCGAGCGGGGTGCAGCGCATTTAAACCCTCTTCAAAAAACCTTTCCCGTTCCATCGATTTAATATTGATTCATCAGAATAACTTAAAAAAGAAGAAGAGAAACGATGATGCTTCCATCTCAGCACCCATGTTCGATTTGTATCGGTCTCCGAAATTTGACGAGCCCATTCTAAACCCAATAAAAACCGTTCGTGAAGGACCCAATTGCAACGATATCGTGGAATTTTGCATAAACGGTACCGTTTTGCCTGAGTTCATTCTGCTACTTTTAAAGGTAGACTTGAATTAAATAATGGGGGAAAAGGAAGTTAAAGGCCCCAATGTGGGTGTTTTCCCTTTGATTTTTGCACTTATAGCGAGTGCCGGAAAATTGAATCGGTTTCCAGTGGGGAATTTTGTGATCCTTAGTCTATTATCTTACGAACCCTACGGATTCTCAGCATTTGGCTATAGGTGGTTGGAATTACCCCAATTTGCCTTTTTTATAATAATTATGTAATTCATGCATGACGCTTCGAATTCATATAAATATTATAGACCAAGAACCCAGTGAATTTTCAAACGTATCATAAATTTACGCATACTGAACACGGGAACTTCTGGTATCGATGTCGTACAGACATGCCCGCCATATATTTTTTCTGAGGCGAAGTGATGGTAGGAGAGATGCGGAACTGTTATAAAAATGGAGGTGAAAAAGTTCTCGACTGAGGGTACAAGAAATCAAAAATTCACATTAAAAAATTCTTTAACAAAAAATGAAACCGACGAAAAAAGAAACTGAAAAGCAAAAAATAAAATAAACCTCTTTGGTTTTAATGATGACTGAGCTCCTAAACTAATGTAAGTAACTGATTTTGAGTCGGCGCCAAACTAACAATCAACGAAGATCATTAAATTTATTAAAAAAAATTACAAAACCCGCGCCGCCTCATTTTACCTACTTGAATCAATTGCTAGTATGTTTGGCGCCGACTCAAAAAGAGTTAATCACATTAGTTTAGGAGCTCGGATGTTATAGAACCTAAAAAGGTTTATTTTAGTTTTAACTTTTCAGTTTCTTTTTTGGTCGGTTTAATTTTTTGTTTAAAAGTTTTTTTTGTGGCTAAAATCCATTAATAACCACCTACCCAATTGACTCCAGGTATTCATTATGTTGTAGTGTCATCAGAACTACATATGTGTGCCAAGTTTCAACAGAATCGGTTCACAGATGGAAAATCATTCATCCCCTATTTTTCTACCCTAAGGGGTAGATTATTCCTTTCCAAATTCAAATATGACCAACTCTGATATACCCTATCCAATGAAAAAACAATCATCGGAATCGGATAACCCAGTACAAAGTTATTGGGTGGTAGAATCGGTTAATGGGTAGAAATTCAGTGGGTGAACGATAAATATCCCCTATTTTTCTACCCTCAAAGGTGACTTTTTTTTTTCAAATTCAAATGGGACCAACTTCGAGGTATACCCTATCCAATGCAAAAAAAACGAAATCGAACTACTCTGTGAAAAGTTATGCGTGGTCATACATAAAAAAAATGTACGCGTCGATTAGAGAACCTATTTCATTTTTTTCGTCGGTTAATAGAGAACCTCCTTCTATTTTTTCGTCGATTGACAATAGAGTGACATTTTCCGATTATCAGTCGTCTGAAACTTGGCGTTCACCTGCTGCAACGTTCAAAATATAGTCAAAAAAACGGACCCGCAAAAATTTGAGAGTTCACGACCAACAAATGGGGGGAACTTACTATTAGCCTTCAAACGACACAGATTTTGTACGCCAGTCTTCCTCAATGGGACCGAATGGCGCTGGCACTCCGAATTTAGGAAAAATTAGCGATTTTTTCATGATAAGTTTACATTCCAAAATTCAGGGATGAGTTATCTGTAATGCAAAACTCGAGAATCTATAACAGATAGTTCAATAGTACATGGCAAAAAGGCACTGTACCCTTGAAAAGGTACACATATTTCTAGGTATACTTCAATATCAGTTTATGCTTGAAACATTCACGAAACGTTAGTTGTACCACATACATTGAAGATTTGTTACCCATAATGATGTGAAGTGCTTAAAATAAAAAATATACGTCATTTGAGTGAAAAAGCAATATATGAAATGTTTTTAAGATGCCAGTACTCACAGCAAACATAAAAAAAACATTTCATTGCCTCGGCAAAATTTGTGCATAAGTTTTGTATGTCCTTTTTTCGGAAAAAGCAACCATACCAATTTAAAGAAAAAATCGAATTAAACGGTTTTCTTCACATAAAGGATTCAATATAAAATTGAACCAGAAAATGGTAGATCTCAGGTGAAAAACAACTACTTTCCTGGCAAATACCACGCAGAACGTTGAATGATATTCACCTGAAAATCCATGCATACTTCCATATAATATCAATGGACATTGAATGCAAATGTTTCTTTCTGATAAGCTGGCTGAAGTGAGACACAACGTAAACAAACCATCATCGAGCTTGTAACACCTATAGGTACGCCGGAAAAGATAAACTTTAACTGGCGGTACCTAGTGACCAGAGTTCTTTGGACCTTTGGCTGGTTGACTACTCCGTACTGATAAGGGGCAAAAGCCTGAAACCGGTATGCGGATTGTTAGGTGAACACGACATAAATTAAACATAATCGAGCTTATCAGAAAGAAACATTTGCATTCAATGTCCATTGATATTATATGGAAGTATGCATGGATTTTCAGGTGAATATCATTGAACGTTCTGCGTGGTATTTGCCAGGAAAGTAGTTGTTTTTCACCTGAGATCTACCATTTTCTGGTTCAATTTTATATTGAATCCTTTATGTGAAGAAAACCGTTTAATTCGATTTTTCTATTCATTCCACTTCACATGGCACTTATCTTTCATACCTATTTAGTTACAGCTTAGTCATATTTTTAACATCCAATACTTACCGAGTTGACCGAGCGGTTTAAGGTGCCAGTTTTAAGCTCTGGATCTCGAGGTCCAAACCCCACACCTGACAGTTTTTTTTACTTCTCTCATAGAAATTGGGAAATGATTTGTTTTGGGATGAATATTCGTCCCAAAACAAATCATTTCTCATGTCTGAAAGCTGGCTCCTTTGGTAAATTGGGGTTCGAAACATTCTATTATTGAATATTTGGAGGGGAATAGATTTACCTGTCGCCCATTTCCAACTTTAATAATGTCAGTGACTAAAAAGGGAAACATTCACAGAAAAATCTTTCTATCAATATTCAATGAGAATGTTTCCCTTTTCAACATGAGTACCCCACAAGAGGTTATCTTGACGATGGAAGATAGTGACTAAAGTTTATCTTTCAGTCGCAGATGATTCCACATCTAATTTTATGAACATCCTGTTTATATTTCCAACAAATCAATCTATCATACCCCATGACAGGTTTTAATGTCAGAATTCACTTATTTCAGAGTGTCTCTCCAAAAGAAATGATTCTTACTTTTTCCATCTTTGCAAAGTGAGATTGCTTTTCGAAAATGTGTTTCCCATTTCTTCCGGTCTTCAAGATGATCGTGGAAGCGTGAAATAGATTTTCGTCGACAAAAATGTATTGAAGACCTAGTGAATGCGATGTCTCTCCTGCGTCAATGTTACGAATGATTTCTGGTGAGTACTCTCTTTTGGAAAACATTCTTCTTTGCCTCATTCATCTTTATGAGTTCTTAATTAAGACTGGAATAGAAAATCAAGTAACTATCTGAATGAAAATGCAAATTTTCAATTTCAGATTTTTTCTTTTGAGTCAGGGCCTTTTCAGAATATCTATCAGATGTAGTTCAATGTCCAGCGTGGCTTTAGCCGGGGAAGTAGTTGTTTTCTGTTAGACATTCACAAAAAATAACTTCATTTCATCGTGGATTTTTCAATTTACAGAAAAATCTTTCTATCAATATTCAATGAGAATGTTTCCCTTTTCAACATGAATACCCCACAAGAGGTTATCTTGACGATGGATGATAGTGACTAAAGTTTATCTTTCAGTCGCAGATGATTCCACATCTGATTTTATGAACATCCTGTTTATATTTTCAACAAATCAATCTATCATACCCCATGACAGGTTTTAATGTCAGAAAACACTAATTTCAAGGTGTCTCTCCAGAAGAAATGATTCTAACTTTTTTCATCTTTGCAAAGTGAGATTGCTTCTTGAAAATGTGTTTCCCATTTCTTCCGGTCGTCCTGATGATCGTGGAAGCGTGAAATAGATTTTCGTCGACAAAAATGTATTGAAGACCTAGTGAATGCGATGTCTCTCCTGCGTCAATGTTACGAATGATTTCTGGTGAGTACTCTCTTTTGGAAAACATTTTTCTTTGCTTCATTCATCTTTATGAGTTCTTAATTAAGACTGGAATAGAAAATCAAATTACTATCTGAATAAAAATGCAAATTTTCAATTTCAGATTCTTTCTTTTGAGTTAGGGCCTTTTCAGAATATCTATCAGATGTAGTTCAATGTCCAGCGTGGCTTTAGCCGGGGAAGTAGTTGTTTTCTGTTAGAGAGTCACGAAAAATAACATTTTCTCGTGGATTTTTCAATTCACAGAAAAATCTTTCTATCAATATTCAATGAGAATGTTTCCCCTTTCAACATGAATACCCCACGAGAGGTTATCTTGACGATGGAAGATAGTGAATAAAGTTTATCTTTCAGTCGCAGATGATTCCACATCTGACTTTATGAACATCCTGTTTATATTTTCAACAAATCAATCTATCATACCCCATGACAGGTTTTAATGTCAGAAAACACTAATTTCAAAGTGTCTCTCCAAAGAAATGATTCTAACTTTTTCCATCTTTGCAAAGTGAGATTGCTTCCTGAAAATGTGTTTCCCATTTCTTCCGGTCTTCCTGATGATCGAACATCTTTCATGTCACTGCTGAAGATTGTTTTGTAAAAAAACTTACTGTTTTCGAAATTTCTCATATTCAATAAATGTTTCTTCATTACCACATATTGCAAGAGTATTCTTAGATGATCCATCTTTTGTCTGTTATAACAATCTCATCCCATTTTGTACCTCTCTGCATCCATGATGTTCAATGCCTTCGGTCCTGGATGGAATGATTTCGTCGACAATATGAGACATATGATGTTCTCCGTCAATGTTAACTGTGGTATTTAAAACATCCATTTTAAGTTCATTAGACTGGAATAAAAAACATCTAATAAAGACATTCATTTCATGGTTTTCAGAATATCTACAATTAGTTAATGTCAGCTGGTTTCGAGTTTTCGTTAGACATTCAAAATAATTACTGTTTCAATCAAATCTTATCAATATTCAGATGTTAATGACCAATTATCTTGACGTGGAAGATAGTGATTTTATCTTCATCAGATGTTCTATTGCTCGTTTATTTTCAACAAACAATCATGGATGTCAACATATTTCAGTGTCTCCAAAATATTTTATTGAAGGAGTAAAAGTTATTTGTCCCTATATCTGAAAGCGTGAAATAGATTTTCGTCGACAAAATGTATTGAAGACCTAGTGAATGCGATGTTCTCGCGTCAATGTTACGAATGATTTCTGGTGAGTATCTTTGAAAACATTTTCTTTGCCTATTCATCTTTATGAGTTCTTAATGAGACTGAATAGAAATCAAATAACTATCTGAATGAAAATGCAAATTTTCAATTTCAGATTTTTCTTTGCAGTTAGGCCTTTTCAGAATATCTATCAGATGTAGTTCAATGTCAGCGTGGCTTCAGCCAAGAAGTAGTTGTTTTCTGTTAGACATTCATAAATAACTTATTTATCTGGATTTTCAATTCACAGAAAAATCTTTCTATCAATATTCAATGAGAATGTTTCTTTTTCAACATGAATCCCACAAGAGGTTATTTGACGATGGAAGATAGTGACTGAAGTTTATCTTTCAGTCCAGATGATTCCAATCTGATTTTTGAACATCTGTTTATATTTCCAACAAATCGATCTATCATACCCATGACAGGTTTTAATGTCAAAAGACTAATTTCAAGTGTTCTCCAAAAAATGATTCTACTTTTCCATCTTTGCAAAGTGAGATTGCTTCTTGAAAATGTGTTTCCCATTTTTCCGTTCTAAATATCTGAAGTGTCAAATGATTTGCGACAATTTTATTTGCAAGTAATGGTGTTCCCTGGTAATGTTTCGAATTTTCGGTGGTCTTCTTTTGGAAAGATTTTCTTCGCCTCATTCATCTTTATGAGTTCCTAATTAAGACTGGAATAGAAAATCAAATAACAATCTGAATAAAATGCAAATTTTCAATTTCAGATTTTTCCTTTGAGTTAAGCCTTTCAGAATATCTATAGATGTAGTTCAATGTCCAGCATGACTTTAGCCGGGAAAGTATTCGTTTTCTGTTAGACTTCAAAAATAACTTCATTTTATCGTGGATTTTCAATTCACAGAAAATCTTTCTATCAATATTCAAGAAATGTTTCCTTTTCAACATGAATACCACAAAGGTTATCTTGACGATGGAAGATAGTGACTAAAGTTTATCTTTCAGTCAAGATGATTCCACATCATAATTTTATGAACATCCTGTTTATATTTTCAACAAATCAATCTATCATACCCATGACGGTTTTAATGTCGAAATCACTTATTTAAGTTCTCTCAAAAAATGATTCTACTTTTCCATCTTTGCAAAGTGAATTGCTTCTTAAAAGTGTTTCCTTCTTCCGGTCTTCCTGATGATCGTGGAAGCGTGAAATAGATTTTTCGTCGACAAAAATGTATTGAAGACCTAGTGAATCCGATGTCTCTCCTGCGTCAATGTTACGAATGATTTCTGGTGAGTACTCTCTTTTGGAAAACATTTTTTTCGCCTCATTCATCTTTATGAGTTCCTAATTGAGACTGGAATAGAAAATCAAATAACTATCTGAATAAAAATGCAAATTTTCAATTTCAAATTTTTCCTTTTGAATTAGGGCCTTTTCAGAATATCTATCAGATGTAGTTCAATGTCCAGCATGGCTTTAGCCGGGGAAGTATTTGTTTTCTGTTAGACATTCACAAAAAATAAATTCATTTTATCGTAGATTTTTCAATTCACAGAAAAATCTTTCTATCAATATTCAATGAGAATGTTTCTCTTCTCAAGATGAGTACCCCACAAGAGGTTATCTTGACGATGGAAGATAGTGACTAAAGTTTATCTTTCAGTCGCAGATGATTCCACATCTAATTTTATGAACATCCTGTTTATATTTTCAACAAATCAATCTATCATACCCCATGACAGGTTTTAATGTCAGAAAACACTTATTTCAAAGTGTCCCTCCAAAAGAAATGATTCTAACTTTTTCCATCTTTGCAAAGTGAGATTGCTTCTTTAAAATGTGTTTCCCATTTCTTCCGGTCTTCCTGATGATCGTGGAAGCGTGAAATAGATTTTCGTCGACAAAAATGTATTGAAGACCTAGTGAATGCGATGTCTCTCCTGCGTCAATGTTACGAATGATATCTGGTGAGTACTCTCTTTTGGAAAACATTCTTCTTTGCCTCATTCATCTTATGAGTTCTCAATTAAGACTGGAATAGAAAATCAAATAACTATCTGAATGAAAATGCAAATTTTCAATTTAGATTTTTTTTTTGAGTTAGGGATTTTCAGAATATCTATCAGATGTAGTTCAATGTCCAGCGTGGCTCTAGCCGGGGAAGTAGTTGTTTCCCGTTAGACATTCACAAAAAATAACTTCATTTTATCGTGGATTTTTCAATTCACAGAAAAATCTTTCTATCAATATTCAATGAGAATGTTTCCCTTTTCAACATGAATTCCCCACAAGAGGTTATCTTTCAGTCGCAGATGATTCCACATCTAATTTTATGAACATCCTGTTTATATTTTCAACAAATCAATCTATCATACCCCATGACAGGTTTTAATGTCAGAAAACACTTATTTCAAAGTGTCTCTCCAAAAGAAATGATTCTTACTTTTTCCATCTTTGCAAAGTGAGATTGCTTCTTGAAAATGTGTTGCCCATTTCTTCCGGTCTTCCTGATGATCGTGGAAGCGTGAAATAGATTTTCGTCGACAAAAATGTATTGAAGACCTAGAGAATGCGATGTCTCTCCTGCGTCAATGTTACGAATGATATCTGGTGAGTACTTTCTTTTGGAAAACATTTTTCTTTTCCTCATTCATCTTCATGAGTTCTCAATTAAGACTGGAATAGAAAATCAAATAACTATCTCAATGAAAATGCAAATTTTCAATTTCAGATTTTTTCTTTTGAGTTAGGGCCTTTTCAGAATATCTATCAGATGTAGTTCAATGTCCAGCGTGGCTTCAGCCAAGACAGTAGTTGTTTTCTGTTAGACATTCACAAAAAATAACTTCATTTTATCGTGGATTTTTCAATTCACAGAAAAATCTTTCTATCAATATTCAATGAGAATGTTTCGCTTTCCAACATGAATACCCCACAAGAGGTTATTTCGACAATGGAAGATAGTGACTAAAGTTTATTTTTCAATCGCAGATGATTCCACATCCGATTTTATGAACATCCTGTTTATATTTTCAACAAATCATTGTGGCGCCCAACGTGGGGCTAGCGATACATTTTTTAAGACAACTGTTATCAAGCACCTACGCTTTTTTTTTCAATAAGAATTGATTTTTCGGTCAATGACTTCATTCTCATTATTTGTAACTCCATATTGTTTTGTTTATTATAATAAAAACCACGCTTTGGTTTATACAAAATAGGATATTGTTTGAAAACATCAATTGATTGAAGACACTTTTTCCTATTCCATTAAAAAGTAAATACGAGAGGAGGTCGAACGCTCCGAACACAACGAATGGCAACAACACCCGTCCAATAACTTATTCGGCGAACAGTAAATATTTTTGAGCAAATTCAATTACCGACAAGCTTCAAAAAACCTTCTGCGCGTTCTGTTCGCCTTGGGGAGACGTCTCCACTACGCGAATCCGGTTTGTTTGCCTTGTTTGTTCTGTTCGTTCTTGGTGAAATGTTCAATTCATGACTCACTAGGTAATGATAACTTTCTGGGAAATATACATACACTACAGAAACTTGAATATCAGTGTATACAACATTCATATTCATATATTTGAGACAAAGTTATGGCGATATTGATAAAAACACATCTATACAGAAAATCGTTTATGTTTGATAGTGTCTGGCGGAAGTGTATACAATTTCATACAGAAAAGGGTTGGTAGATAGTAGTTAGCAACCACACAAAATGTTTTTACTTGAATTGGCCAGACTGAGAAGTTTCTTATAGTAAAGCATCGGTGAATGAGGAGGCTTCACAATCAGCAGTAGGATATGACAGCAGAAATATCACGTTGCTCCAAACGTGAGTATACAGAATTGTTGAAATATGAAAAAAAAAAGTTGGGTTTGTCTTTGGTAAAAAAATTATTCTACATTTACGATCTAGTTTTCAAATAAGTATCTACCTATTTTGTTTTCAACCTATTCAAAAATGTCATTTCGAAAGAGTTCCTATAAAGAGTTACTTGGAGGAGAAACTATCAGAAATGCCACAAATAAAATACAAAATCATTGATACAATAACTACATTCAACAAATTTCGTCAGATAAAGTTAATATTTTAACAATGAAATTGACCTGTTTCTTTCCTCTCATCGTATTTTCATACCAAAATAAGGATTATATGGGAAACTATCTTCATTGACATTGAAAAAATAAATAAGACAATATTCAGCTTATTAGGAAGAATTGGTGGCGCTTCCACCATATGTCGAGTAGCTATTTTACGGGCTACCTTTCTAATAAGAGTAACTCTCAAATGAACCTCTCTCATGTATTGAACAATTGAGGTGCATAAAATGACAAGATTTATTCAATAGATAGGGAAAATACAGGAAAGCGTACTCGATTTGGGTTTCCAGAATTTCCGGTTGGTGACTGCTATTACCTCCTCCTGTGAAACAATTTTATCACAGATTACTGTTTCTTATCTGACTTTTTTGCCTATTTTTGCTGCTAAGATTATATATTCTTTAAATAATATTTTGCTACTGTACTGAAAAGCGTCCTCCAGATGAAATGTGTATTTTATTTTAGTTTTTTAAGAAAATAAAGACACATTTCAATAGAATAATTATAATTATTATTATTATTACTATCATTCATGGAGATCACTTTGCATTAATAGGTACCAGCAGACAAAATGAAAAATGGGTAACGCAATAACAGAATCTCTGTATTATAGAATTTTTTCCTCCACTTCGACGATTTGTTGAGATCAACTAAAAACCCAGCTCACTCCTTCACAGACGCTATAAAAAAATCACCCCAGGAACTCCAATGACATATTGAAGTATTTTGAAATCACATGTAACAGGATGTAGAGGGAATTTTTCAATATGGAACTGATAACCTGCAACCGAAATTGAAACTATTTTTTCAGAATAGGCGATTTGAGCAGTTTGTTTTCAAATCCTCGAGAGTAGTTTTGGATCCCACTATAATAGGTAAGGTTCCCGTGATTTCAACTCATTGGAAATCTTCTGACGGTTGGTGAGAAAGCTAACAATTTTTTTCTCTGTTCACTGTATTGCAAAGTATCCACCTTATGATCAACTTTGGCACCAGTGGTTTCATATTTACGTAAATGATTGATTTCATTTTATCTCATTTTTTCCACAATAATCAAATGCTATTGTACAAAGATTGAGAACTATATACATATATAAATATATTATATGTATATATATATATATATATATATATATATATATATAATGATATTGTAGATTATTGATAATCGTAGAATCATAGGCAAGTTCATCAGCACTTTCACTACTTATTGTATTCCTCAAAACAAAACTGCTCAATGGTACTTTTGGTTCTATTATTCGTATATGTCTCCTATTCTCTCTAACCATTCTGGTTCGTCACAGTAAAATTTCCATTTCGAATGTTATACACCTGATACTTCCTAGCTGAGACAACGACTACGTTCTGAAACGAATAACTTCTGCCAGTTATCTCCCATTGAAGTGTGAAAGAGCAATCCCCGCGTGAGTTATCTGGATTATCCGTTCTCCACGAAATCAATATTAATCTCATTAGCCTCGTTGCGGTAGCAAAATTGGCACTGGCATCGACGTTCTCCTCTAAATGATGCAATGAATAATTCTTGATTAAGTCGGAATATCGACGAAGCGAACTGTTGATATTGATTTTCAACAGAATTTTATATATATATATATATATATATATATATAAATATATATATATATATATATAAAACCCAATTGGATCTGTTTGAATGAATTCTTCGTATATGATATAACTTTCCTCGGGCCCGGCCTCACAAAAATTTAAAGATTATTGTATATTCCGAGATGAATAATATATATTTCTATATTCACTCAGAGAGACAAAATGTTTCTATATAATCGAGAAATCATAAAAATCGAAAACAACTAATAAAATCGGAGAGATGATTCATCACCTATTATTGAACTGATATAAAATAATGTTGGACTGAGTCTCTTCCTGCAAGTTATTGAACTGAATTCCTTCTAGTACGCAAACAACTCGCCACAGGTATCTTTTCATTCCATCATTATCAAAATGCCAATATTGGTTGTAGATCAGGTTACTCGCACCTACTCAGCTCATCAACTACATGCTAGTATCAAATAATGATTTCATGAGTAACAACATATAGTCTCTCGATTTTAATGACATTGCAGACTTCTATGTACTCTTAAGGGTAAGTAGAATCTCACATTTTCCATCAATGATAAAAGGAATGTGCTTTAACTTCGCATAGAATATAATATTTTGTATAATCCGTGCTTTAACTTCGCATAGTTTCGAAGATAATATTTTGTTTAATCCGGCTTATCGTTGAAAATATAAGATAAAAATTAAATCTATCCTTCAAGTAAATATATGAATTCCATGAGTCCACTAGAAACATAATTTTGATGGTTTCAAAGTGGATAATAGGGCGAATACAAGAAAGGAATTGAAGCTACTTTTCCGATTGTGAGAAAAACATATCAGGTGAACTTATGGTATATTCAATAGTCATTAATATACCAATAGACTTTTGTATCATTACGAGTAAGAAATGGATATCGAGTTTTAATAGCATTATCATCATGTGACCATTGTTTCCTTTGCCGACTGAATCGGTGATATCAAATCATTAAATATCGCTGAAGTTCGGATTCCAATGGAAGAGGGGAATAATTTCATTTGTTTCTGGATGTTAAATCGAAGACTACATTGAAGACTATGTCTCTGGCTATATTCTTGGGAAAATGGCCCTTTACTCATTTGATGTAATCTCCAAACCATTATTTTTACATTTTGTTTCCAATGTTGCCATAATTCCCTTATGAACGATTTCTTCTATATCGTCTGCCAAGACTCAATTACTCCCATAGGCTACAGTTTCGAAGCCATCTGGTAACTGTGATTTGCAAACTCCATCGTACATAATGTTACACAACGAGGGGCCTAGCATGGCGCCTTGCGGTACTTAGTAGTTCGTACTTGTCTCTTCGGTCTATTAAGATCCGCCTTCCGGAGGAATAATTATTTATTATTACAGCATTTGCTAATGTTCTGTTATCCCATGATGTGGTGTTGAAAGCATTACGAATATCGAGGGAGATACGTGCCTACTATTTGGCTGGTGTGCTAGAGGCCTCTTTCAGGATCTCTTCGATTACTTGAATTATAGATCTATTCCTCCTGAAACCGCATTAGGTGTTCGCCAGATATGTTTTCCTAACTAGTTCTTGGAGAAGCTTGTTCCTTCTTATTTCCCAATGGCATCTGGAAGGCATTTGGGTATGTGCGGACAGAATAGTTTGGGTCACCCAGTTTACCTTTCGATATTTTCCAGCTGTGATGGAAAAATATCAGTCCCAATAAATGATTTATAATGTCTGGAATAGCGGTAGTTTGTATTTGGACTAGCTCTCCAACGGTACCTGGTATTATTCCAGCCTTTCCTGGTTCCCGCTTTGTGCAGCCATGACTAATTTATCTATTGTTAGTCTTGGCATATTCAAGATGTATTTGGTGTTATTCTGACATATCCTCTCCACAGGAAAAGTCTCTCGAAGATTTTGCGATTTTAATTTGCTGGCCGCTCGTAATATTCTATTGGGTATCAGGGTATCCGAGGTTATTCAATATCAGTTCATATTGGTCTCCTCAGACTCCTCCATTGAATTCGTTCCATAGGTTGACCCAGAATGCCCTTCCTGATCTGCGTATCTTCTAAGATAGTACCTTTTCTGTAGTAGTAGTTTCTTTTTGCTCCCTCCGTATTTTCTGTTATTTCTAATATGATGTATCGGCGGGGGTCTCTTGTAGCGAGACTTCCGAGTCGCAGATTTTCTAAATGATATCTCCGTAGGTAAAGGAAACATCGATATGTGATTAACTTGCTTCTCTTACAAACGTAGATGTATCCCCACAGTTTATGGTAGTCTAGTTCAGCGTGATCACTTTCTTCGGAGTAGTTGCCTATTGTGTTCACGGACTGGCATTCAGGTCACCCAGAAGGATGTTCTTTCTCTGGAGTTTCCTTGCTCCGTCCCTGACGGCGTTGATATACTCCTCGTGTTCCAGGCGCCAAGTTGAGTGATATATATCAGCCCATCAACGTACCCAGTTCCGTGTGGATAATAGAGCATCCTCCAATTATTGTATATTCCAGCACTCCGGCGTCCTTATTCCTGCAGTATATTGCAATATCTCCTCTCTTGTTCTTTAACCATCCCGTATCATCTGTAATTCGTTTTGTTAGTTTCGTTTATTTCCAGTATACCAAGGGGCGTCTGTTGTACCGTGATCATAGTGAACTTTTTTTTGGGTCGTGAAAAATCATTTATGGACAGAATGTGGGATTCGCCTGGCCTGTTTATTCCCTTCTACAGCACCCATTCCAGTAGTTTTGTACCCTGCACAAGTTTGTACAGGTCCTCTGCTGAGAGTGTGCTGTACAGTCTCGGTTCACCAATTGGTTTCCCGATGACTAACTGTCTTTTGCGGTCCAGAGCTCCGCAGTTGCACAATATGTGTGATACTGTTTCTGGTTCCTTGCCGCACAGTCTGCATTTTGAGTCGCCATTGAACAGTCCCCTCTTTAGTTGAGGTGCACTTTTACTGGGACATGTACTGTCATTAGCCCCGTAACAATTTTCAGTTGTTCTCTGTTGAGGGTTAACAGGTCTGCTGTTCTTTTCCGGCACGGTTCTTTGATTTAGTCTTTCCCGTGTTTGTTTCCTGGAATTTCTTGCCAGTATTGTTTGTGTTTTACCTGGATCCAGACTTCTACTGGCTCGAACCGTACGCTTTGGTACCCCAAGGGTCTGTCCTGGCCGTGGTTCGTTTTCCGATCCTCGTCTGGCGAGTTCGTCGGCTTCTCCATTCCCTGCAAATCCCTGATGTCCTGGCACCCAAATCAGCTTGACGCGGTTTTGTTCTGCCAAAATTGCCAGTTCCTCTTCGCAGTCCCATACCAGTTGGGACGTCGCTTACTGGCTGCTCAGTTCTTTCAGTGCCGCCTGGATGTCTGAGAGAATGTGGATCTTTTCCTCTACTATTACTCCCCTGATGTTTTCCCTCACACATTGGAGGATTGCGTAGACCTATGTTTGAAATACAGAGGTGGGAGTACCCAAGGAGTAGCTAAACTTGGTTCTTGGGTTTTTGGAGTTTACTCCTGCTCCCGCACCATTCTCCATCTTCGATCCGTCTGTGTGCCAGATCTTGCCCTGTAGAATGGTGTTGAGTTCTGTGTGATTCCACACGGTTGTGTAGAGATACCCTGTGTGACTTGTCGAATGAGAATCGTTTCGCGATGTGGTCTGATCTCATGTCTGGCACGTCTCTGTTTACGATGCTGACGATACTCATGTGTCCTGTCCCAACATTTATGTTGCAAAGTGTATTTCTCAGTCTGAAGGCACCTAGCCTTGCCTTTCCCTGTATCACCAAGTGAAGGTGAGGAAGTCCCCGTAGTGTCTCCATGGCTGCAGTGTGTGTTGATTTCAATGCCCCTGTAATGCCTTCACATGCAAGTCTTTGTACCTTCCCCAGTTTAGCTTTGGCACTCCTTTGCAGTGTCTTTGTCCACCACACCAGGGAGGCATACATTATGGCCGGTTTTACCACCATGTTGTATAAACAGTGTACCATGTGTGGTTTTAGCCCCCATTTTCTGCCAAGAGAGCGTCTCGCCACGATTAATGTGGTCTCCGCTTTTCTGATCACTTTTATCAGATGTTGGTTCCACGTCAATTTCGAGTCTGGTATCATCCTGAGATATTTGACCTCTCCCTTACTCTGTATTGTTTCTTCTCGAAGTTTTATGGGTCCTAGCCCCTCTAAATTGCGTCTCCGAGTGAATGTTACTATGGTGGCCTTCTGCGGTATGATGTTCAATCCCTCGAAGTCCGTCCATCTGGTTACCAAGTTTATGGCCTCTAGCATTCGATCCCTTACCATGGTATTGAATTTCCCTTGTCCCAGGACATATTCTACCTTGGATGACCCTTGAATTTCTGGACGAATTATACCAAGACAATGGTCACTCAGCGGAAGAGTGGTGGTCCATGTGCTATTGTTTTCGAGTAATATATAAATATTCATTTTTATCTCAAGAAATAACAACTACTATTCATTTTTTTACAAGTTGACGATTGTGTTTTGGGTTTTGAATCATATATCACCTGGGTCACTGCCCATTGGTGAGTAATTTGTTATGCCATATTTCAGTTTCAAATATAACCTAGAATATTGAGAAAGATTAGTTTGTAAAAACGCACCATCATGTAGCTTAGATCGGCTAGAACTAATGGACAGTTGTGGTTCCAAGGGGACTTTTCTAGCTTTAACGTTAACTATTATGAAAAAGGAAATTGTGGCATAATGGACAGATTTAAATTGAAGGAAAAAAGCATCCTCTAGCGAGACTTGAACTCGCAACCTTAAGCTTGCCGGGCTTATGCTCTACCGATTGAGCTATGGAGGCTATGAGAATCGACACACACTCGTGAACACTTTACTTTCTTCAATTTAATGTGATGTTGGAAATGAAATAGAAAAATCGAACGTACTTATCAGTGGCCGTCGAGACCCGGTACCTATTCACCCAAACATCATCGTCGAAGTGACGATTTCAGTAGAAAGTTCTAGGAAGATGATCTCCAACCACTGATAAGGTTTAGCGGAATATATGTTGTGAAGTGGGGAATCATTGTCCGTGAGAAACTATTATTGTTAAAATTCAACTAATATTGAGTAAAATCAAATTTACATACCTAATTTTTTGCATATTAATTTAAAGTTATAAATTTCCTATTGTGACTTTTTGTACACATGTATGAACATACACAAATCTCATTTGTCTTTGTAATGAAACAATATAATGCAATTTCTGTATAAAAATGTTGTTGGAACGAAGTTCCTTATCGCGCGTTGCGAAAGGGGGCTAGACGGAATAAATTAAGACCAAAAGTTGTAACGACACTTTTTGCTATAGTGGTAAGCCGTGCGGCGTGCGCGTGTTTCTCTGTCTGTCTCTCTCATAGAAAGCAAGCCAGTTATTTTCGTTTCGTCTTTCTATTTCGCATTGAACAGTGTGGTGTCGCGACGATTATTTTTGTTGAGTGTATACAGGTTTTTTGTACATAATAAATAATAAAAAATAATAACAATAATGAATCCTGACAGTGTTTCTGCACAAGTTCCGGATATTGCTGATGGAGTTAGGTAAGTAGAGATTTTATAGAGACAATAATAAATGCTTATGTATTTTTAGCAAGTACGCATTATAACCTCTCTTTACTATTGTGCTAACCAAGTCATTATTGTGTGTTTAGCAAGTGTACGCGTCATAACTTTAATAAATTTAAAAGCAAATTATATTTTAATATTACAATATCAATGCGTATGTACTAAAATTGAGCCTACTGATTAAGTTTACATTACATTATATTTGTTAATAATGAAAAAAATATTATTATAACTTAAAAAAAAAATACAATTCCTTCACTAATTAATCGAAAGGAACTTCGTTCCATCCTGGTGTCCCTTGACACCTCTCAACTTTTTTTTTAAAACATATTATCCACCTTTTAGGTACAAGACGTTGATGATCCGAGATATACTAGGGCGTGATCCATTATGATCTTGTCAGATTCTTTTTATAGTAGGAAAATGAAAAGTCTTTTAGCAACTTATGGATTTGAACAGTGTTTAGCTGAACCAACTCGTATTACAGATAGCAGTTCAACATTAGTTGAATATGTCTTAAGTAATCAAAATCAATTGAGGGTTGCCGTACATGACTGTCAAAAAATTACTGACCACTCCATGATATCAATTAATTCACTCAATATTGTTAAACCATACGTTAACTTGAAAAAATTCAGAAATATTAATACTGTAAATTTAAGGAATATTAAAACTGAATTGATGATGCAGAACTTCAATCTGGACTCAGTTGATACTGAAGTTATTTATCAAGACATTTTGGAAAAATGTGAAAGGGTTATGATGACATTACACCCATTGAAACCTGCCATTTTGAATCAAATCTACCGTGGTTTGATTATGAGGTTTATGATAAAATCAAATTACGAGATAGGGCATATAGAGAGTTCAAAACTTGTTCAAATTTAAATAATGAAAAACAAATAAAATGGCAAAATTTCAAGTTACTCAGAAATGGTGTAGTGAATCTCCTTGAGCAAGAGAAAGAACTGTATTACATCGAGAAGATATACAGGTTCAAAAAGAATCCCAGAGAAATGTGGAAAACTTTGAAAAGAATAGTAAATAATAATAATCAAGACATTCCACCAAATATTAGCTTTGTAACTGCTAATGGGCAAACAATATTGAAAAACAGTATGGAGATAGCGCACAGTTTCAAAGAATATTTAATTGGAAGTATCATAGATATCGTCCAGGGTATTGATAATACTGAATCCTGGAGTAATTCAAACAATAACCTATACTTGGAATTTAATGAATTTGAGTAACTTTCTATGCAGGATTTACGTGAAATAGTTTGTAGTTTGAACAATAATTTTTTTCTATATGATGCATTGAACTGCAAAATGTTGGAGGAAGTGTTTGAAACCATTGGCCCCGTATTTCTGAATTTTATAAATACGCCACTAACTACCGGTAAAATTCAGCACTAACTACAGGTGAAAATCAGCACCATTATACCCATTCAAAAAATAACTCATACCACCAAAGCAGAAGAATTCCGACCAATTAATACGTTACCACCAATTGAGAAACTTCTAGAAACAACTGTTTATGAACAATTACTATATCATGTTTCAGAAAATTCAATATTAATGCATAATCAATCTGGGTTTCGAAAAAAGTATTCTTGTGAATCAGCATTGCAACTTACCCTTTGCTGTATTAAAACTAAATTAGACAAAAATAATTATGTCGTTGCAGTTTTCCTAGACCTAAAGAGAGCTTTCGAGACAATCGACAGGAATATATTGCTACCCAAACTAGAGCAATTGGTATTGGTGGTAAAGTACTTGAATGGCTAAATGACTATCTTACTAACCGTAAGCAACGGGTACGTTTTAAGGATCAAATTTCTGCTGATGTGGTCAACGATGTAGGTGTTCCACAGGGAAGTGTTTGGGCCCCCTACTTTTTATCCTGTATATAAATGATCTTGAGCTTTTTGCGGAACGTGAATTCATTAACCTGTTTGCTGATGACACCTTAATTGCATGTAGTGATGTTAACATTGAAAGAGCTGTTGAAAAAATGAACTCCATCTTGTTATCAATAAGCCAATGTTTGACCCTGAATAAACTCAAACTAAATGTAACCAAAACACAGGCGATGGTTTTCACAACTACTTATAAGTATAATTCTCTTGATATTGATAATCTTCACCTAAACATTAATGACGAAAGAATCAAAATTGTATCAAATGTTAAGTATCTGGGATTTCTTTTAGATAATGTTTTAAACTTCAATAGTCATTTTGATTATATTTATAAAAAGATTTCGAAAAAACAATTTTTTTTCTCTCGTATATCCCAACCCTTATCAACCGCGATGAAAATCACTGTGTATAATTCAATCATTCAGCCACATTTCGATTATTGCTTATCGATTGTGTATCTCTTTAATCTGAATAAGTTGAATATGCTCCAAAAGCTTCAAAATCATGGAATGAGAATAATACTGAAAACTAATCGCCTCACCCCTATACGTTCAATGTTAATGACCCTAAATTGGTTTTCAGTTGAAAATAGATTGTTTTATTTCACTATGATTTTTATATACAAAATAATAAACCACCTGGCACCTGATTACTTTCAGAAGTACATAACTTATAATAAGGATATTCATTATTATAATGCACGTTACAAAAATGACTCCTATGTTCCTAGCACGTCTTACCGTAGTATAATGAATTCACTATTTTTCAAAGGTTTCTTGGAGTTCAATAAATTACCAGAGTATGTTAAGGAATCTGTTTCACTGATCCAGTTCAAATCAAACTTGAAAAAATACATCCAAAATAAGTAATATTGTATTTTAATGATTGATATTAAACAATTCACTATATATTTCATATGCATTTCAAAACCTAGCTGTTTCTTCTATTCTTTTTTGGATGTATGTGTGTATGTGAGTATATGAGTGGGTGTGTATATATGTACGTATTCATGTGTATATGTGTGCATATATATACATATTTATTGAATAGGTTCGTTGCAATTTTATGTTTCCTTATTAGGATTATGCTGAACTTTTTATTCCATATGTCTGTACTTATTTTCATATCATAATTATATTACTGTTTTGTTTTCTTTTACTTTTTGTAATATGTTCTCTCATATGTATATCAGGGTTCCTAATTGAATGAAGATATATCTATCTTGATCACATATCAATAAAATATATATATTTTTTCTATAACTGTTTAATATTCATATTCACAAGAAATACATAGTGTGTAGGAATAATGGTGATATCAGGAGAAACTCTTCTCATTATTATATTTCAAAAAATGGCTTGTAAAAAAATATAAAAGTAAATTGTGATCCAGGTACAACAGTCTTCCGTACCCTGGTGCGCCGTCACGTCGTTTGCTTGGTGTATTTTCATATTTGGCAAGCAGATTGTGTGACGGGAAGTCGAGGCTGGGGTAAGACTGATAATCATGACTTTGTAGGACAGTTATGACTCTGTGGGTTTGGATATATGAGGGTGGAGAAATGACAGCAGTGCAGGTGTAGAATTCTATCTACGTTTTCTACAATGGAAATACATCTTGATAATAGGTACGTATGTCTACTACTAAATCAGGTTTCTTATATTCAGTTGAGTCATTACTATCTTTGTTTAGCTCAGACTTCTCTGGCATGGTATGAAAATCGACCGTAGTTTGGTAATCAAAATATTTGGAGTGCCAAATTGTAACTTCATATTGATTGATAAAATGAGTTCTACAGTTGCACGGAGTCTCACTGAAGGTTCGACAAAAAAATATAATTATTTCCCATAAGATATAATATTCACATGATGACCTTCCTGGGACTGGGACTGTGGTCAACACAAACTTGAAAGGCACACTTGATGTCGATTCCCTCATATGATTTTTGAATATTATTTAGGAGTTCAAATGGATTCAATTAATCTCCGATATATCTAATCATTGTCAGGGAATATTGGTTCGGGGTATATTGATTGTGATTGAGATATTCATCAAGATTAGGTGAGATTCTGTGAATTGCTCTGTTCTGAACAGATGATCTGAAATATTATAATTGTTAATGGATGACAGGTTTACCAGGACAAATTTGCATTAGAAATTTGGGAATATTATTTATTATTGCTGGGGCTTGATGAGGGCCAACTTGAGAACTTTTCGTGATTACATTGCAATAATTGATTACGCAAACTCATTTATTCATTACAATTCCAATTTTTACTATTTCAGTTCGCATATGCTGAGATCGACTCGATCAAATCTACAAAATTTTCTACAATACGCTAAACATGTTGGGTTAACAGCACCTTCTTTCAATAGTGTTTTGTTTCAAAGAGAAACATTCGAACCATTCAAACCACAAGAAAAATTCAAATACAATTTCATCGAAACAATTTTTGCATCATATTGTAGCCATTAGCAGGATAGAGGAAATATACTCCACGATCCCACAACAGCTATTTTTGGAAATTATGGTCGTACTCAGGCTTGGACAAGTAATGAGCACTTTGTTGAAAACGGTATGATTGATGATTACACTGAAATCAATATTCCTCCACCCCCAATCTCACCTTTATCCAACTTAACTGTGCGATCATACTCCGCTGTATTGAGCAAACATACTCCAGTCAAATTCCCATCAAGAGGTATTTTTCAATAAAAACCTCAAGATTATCTCCTTCATCTGGGATCCCTTATCCACCCATTTTTTTTCATTGTACAAGCAATGAAATATGGGATCCTTGTAACACTGAACAAAGTTAAAAATGATAGCATTACATTCACGTCTGAATACAAACGGAAAGCTCCAGCCGCAACACATAAATAAAATGATTCTGTTTTCGGGTGACCTATATTTACACTCTACAGTGCTGATCTCGGTCACTGACTGCCTTTCTTTCACACCCGTTCGCCCTTGTTGAGTGCACCTATACCGGTCGCGTGATCATTATGAGGCCATCATGCTGAGTTATGAATTGTAGGGTTTTTGAAGTTATTATGACTGCGATATTCCTGAGCTATTTTTTGTTTTTCCATACACTCCGTTGTCGCATACTTCTCATAGAAAAATACTTATGTGGCTGTGTCCCCACTATTTTCCAAGCATCGTGTAACATAGTGTAAACTAACTTGCTGCACCCCCGTAGATGACGGGTATATAATATCATTCAATAATTACAGTGGTTGAAAATTTGAAAAAATATTTTGGGAACCACTATTAGCCTAACGCAACACTGGCTATTGCTAGAGGCACTATACATTTCAATTCGTGAAATTTTAAACTGATTGTTTGAGAAATATAGAAAGAGATTCTGAGAATCCTTATTAACATTCGTCGCAGACTACCGGTGACACGTATTCAAAGGTCAATTTTTCACTTATGAAAACAAACGAACCTCGTTATATACAAACTGGTAGATGAATGAATTCAGAGCTAGTAGATGAAGTCAGCATACTTCAAAGCACTTAACACACCACAATTATAACAAAATAATAATAAAGCATTGTAATACACACAGTTTTTCAATTCACATGAAATATAAAAACGAAATCCACCGGGCATGTTTACAAGTGACTCACAGTCACGCAGCGTTGCCAGGTAGGAAAAGACTTTTCGAGATTCTCGCCCACACCCGGTGTTCAAAAACGTTAATATATTATAATCAAAATCAAAACACAGATAAAGGTCATTGAATTATCCTAATATCCATGTCCAAATTGTCAAATGTCGGTTCGCTGAAATTTGTTCTCACTGACAATCTCTTCCGTGCGAATTTTTAACTCTTTCTCTCTCCTATTCATAGTTATTCAGACGTTCGAAAAAAATTGAAGAAAGGAGATATATTTCTCGAATGAACAGTTCTTTTGATAATTCAGCCTTGTTAAAATAATTCAACAAATACCCCACACAAAGCAAAACGCCTTCAGGATCACACGGTAGCATTTCCACCCCATAAAATGGTCCCCAATTTTTTCAGCATATTGTATAATGTGACAAACAACACACACACTTTTAGAAAAAATCGAATTTAAACGGTTTTCTTCACATAAATGATTCAATATAAAATTGAACCAGAGAAAGGTAGATCTCAGGTGAAAAACAACTACTTTCCTGGCAAATACCACGCAGAACGTTGAATGATATTCACCTGAAAATCCATGCATACTTCCATATAATATCAATGGACATTGAATGCAAATGTTTCTTTCTGATAAGCTCGATTATGTTTAATTTATGTCGTGTTCACCTAACAATCCGCATACCGGTTTCAGGCTTCTTGGCCCTCATCAGTACGGAGTAGTCAACCAGCCAAAGGTGCAAAGAACTCTGGCTGAAGTGAGACACAACGTAAACAAACCATCATCGATCTTGTAACACCTATAGGTACGCCGGAAAAGATAAACTTTAACTGGCGGTACCTAGTGACAGAAAGAAACACTCCGAAAATCTCCCACCTCGATAGGTTTCTAAATAAAAGATCCCTTCTCAGTAGGAGTGGCAAGCCCGTCTAGCATATAGTGAGAGATAAGTGCCATGTGAAGTGGAATGAATAGAAAAATCGAATTTAAACGGTTTTCTTCACATAAATGATTCAATATAAAATTGAACCAGAGAAAGGTAGATCTCAGGTGAAAAACAACTACTTTCCTAGCAAATACCACGCAGAACGTTGAATGATATTCACCTGAAAATCCATGCATACTTCCATATAATATCAATGGACATTGAATGCAAATGTTTCTTTCTGATAAGCTCGATTATGTTTAATTTATGTCGTGTTCACCTAACAATCCGCATACCGGTTTCAGGCTTCTTGGCCCTCATCAGTACGGAGTAGTCAACCAGCCAAAGGTGCAAAGAACTCTGGCTGAAGTGAGACACAACGTAAACAAACCATCATCGATCTTGTAACACCTATAGGTACGCCGGAAAAGATAAACTTTAACTGGCGGTACCTAGTGACAGAAAGAAACACTCCGAAAATCTCCCACCTCGATAGGTTTCTAAATAAAAGATCCCTTCTCAGTAGGAGTGGCAAGCCCGTCTAGCATATAGTGAGAGATAAGTGCCATGTGAAGTGGAATGAATAGAAAAATCGAATTTAAACGGTTTTCTTACATAAATGATTCAAATAAAAAACCAATCGAGAAATTACAAAATCAGAACTTCCAGAGAAAGGTAGATCTCAGGTGAAAAACAAGTACTTTCCTGGCAAATACCACGCAGAACGTTGAATGATATTCACCTGAAAATCCATGCATACTTCCATATAATATCAATGGACATTGAATGCAAATGTTTCTTTCTGATAAGCTCGATTATGTTTAATTTATGTCGTGTTCACCTAACAACGTTCTGCGTGGTATTTGCCAGGAAAGTAGTTGTTTTTCACCTGAGATCTACCTTTCTCTGGTTCAATTTTATATTGAATCATTTATGTGAAGAAAACCGTTTAAATTCGATTTTTCTATTCATTCCACTTCACATGGCACTTATCTCTCACACACACTTTTGATACCCCAATTACAAATTCAAACAAATTTAAGGTTGCTGTGGCAATCGGTGTAGCGCAGCCAGATCGTTACTTTATTCGTATTGGTCCTCTGATAGAAGAAGGAGCATGTGTCAACAAAATGACAGTTTTTATTATGTCACAATATTGGCCAAGAAAACGCAACTATATCAAGGTAAGGCTAGCAATATTGTGAAAATAAAAATTTCTCTACTTTAGTAGGAATTATGTTTGTTGTTTTCATTGTGAAAAAAAAAGAAATATTGGACAACGTCAGTTTTACGTACGACTAATACGTGATTTGGGTGTGTAATGCTCAAATAACTTCAACTAGTGATTGTTCTTAGAAATCTGAAAGAACGCTGAATGATATCCGTTCGTCATCCGAAATAGACCAGGGTCGATAATTTTTGAAACAAAAAAAAAAAATAGTAGGATGAAACCCATAGAAAAAGGAAGATAATAAAACAAAAATTAAAAGAAAAATAATTTACGAGCGATCTGAGGTCGGGAAGTGGAAGGGGATGAGTTTTTAAGGGTAAAAAACGGTTTATCTCGATTTTCGGCAAAACTACAAGTCCAATGGAAAAAAGTTGTAGGTAATAAAAAAATCTACAACTTTTGTATTCACACTTTTTTCACATAACCTCAAAATTTATGTGAAAAATTCAAATAACCAAGTTTTTGGTTTTTTATTTTTATCTTTTACAAAAAAAAAATATTTTGCACGAAATTTGGTGAAAAGTTACCTTTTTATGTCTCAAACACAGTGTAATTTTTTTGATTTAAAATATTTATTTTTTCACCTTATTTTGACTTAATATCGAAAAAGCACCCTAATTTCCAATCGAAAATTCTCCCGTCAAAATATCAGCTTTTTCAAAAAAGTCGGTGGGCTTTTTGTTCGTTGGAATCTCTACGTTCTGATGGTGTGAAAAAAAATACATTACTATGGTAAATGTTGAGACATCTACAATATTTTGAGAAAGTTGTAGAATCTTCTTTAAATTATATGCGTAGATGCCTATTCATTGCTATTTTCAGATAATTTATATACCTGAGTGACCTACGGAATATTTTAGCCCATCAAAAGGTATTTCATAGAGAAGTGGGGAAGGGGCTAGGAGGGTCTGGGCCTTACTACCTGTTATTTCTTTGCATTTTCTGAGAACATTTACCATAGTAATGTATATTTTTTTTACACCATCCGGAAGTAGAGATTTCAACGAACAAAAAGCACACCAACTTTTTTTTAAAAAGCTGATATTTTGACGGGAGAATTTTCGATTGAAAATTGGGGTGCTTTTTCGATACTAAGTCAAAATAAGGTGAAAAAATGAATATTTTGAATCAAAAAAATTACAGTATGTTTGAGACATGAAGAGGTAAGTTTACACCAAATTTCGTGAAAAAAAATTTGTTTTGTGAAAGATAAAAATGAAAAACAAAAAACTTGGTTATTTGAATTTGTCACATAAATTTTGAGGTTATGTGAAAAACGTGTGGAGACAAAAGTTGTAGATCTTTTCATTACCTACAACTTTGCCACTTTTTTCCATAGGACTTGTAGTTTTGCCGGAAATCGAGATAAACTGTTTTTTACCCTTAAAAACTCACCCCATTCCACTTCCCGACCTCAGATCGCCTGTGAATTATTTTTCCTTTCATTTTTATTATATTGTCTTCCTTTTCCAATGGGTTTCATCCTACTATCATTTTTTTTCACTTTTTACCGTTTTCAAAGGCATCAGCTCTGGTCTAAAAGTATTTGAGAGGATTGTGTTTTGAGTTCGGATTCATGTTCAAGATTTACCCAAAATCTTGTTTAACTTGAATTGGGAAATGAACTAGAATACTCTCAGTCGAAAGATTAACAAGAGGGGCAAAGTTAACTGAAATATTTTCGTCGAGTAATCCAGAGGTAACTAAACAACAAGGTAGATATATTATGGACTAGTAACTGTTAGCAGTAGTACAGCAAGTTAGTATACACCTTGTATACTCCTTAGAATTTCGAAGACATTATCGTTCGCAACATTCGTGTCGTCATCACACTTATTTCGCATATCTAAGTTACACTCAAATCAGAACCAGAACACGAAAATAATAACAATATTCGATGCACAAAACACTAGAACATGAATGTCCTAATATATTATAAAACGTCTTTATGCTCAATGATAATTTTTCGTTATCTCTAATTTCGGATCATAGTAATTTGCTAAGATTAAATTTATTTTTTTCATTCGATAAGAGAGTAGTGAAGTCTATATCCTCCGATAACTTTCAAAATCTTTACTGGTTAGTAATATCTTCATCAGATCTTTATAGAAATAAAAGTACCATTGTCAAGAAAACTTTGCAACACCCCTTACTTTTGAACCCCAGATTTTAAATTATATGATTCAAATTTCAAGGTGAAATCACTTTGCCGATAGGCTGCTCAGATGGATACGGTTAGGCCGTGAGTAAGGTTCAATTAATGACTTTTCCTAGTTAATCAAATTTGGCCACTAAAAAATTATACATTAATTAACTTGACTAGTTCAAGAGTTGGGCGCCAGACTTGCTGAAGACAAAAGTCAAAGATAAATAAAATTAAATAAATGTTACCTAGCTTGTATGGGAAGGCAAATAAATATGCAATAAATCAACTTAACAAATTTATTCCAGTTGGAATTCTGAACAAGATAAAAAAATTTACAAATACTAGAAAAGTATTTAACTTCTCTTAAAAAAATGGAAAAATTACATAAAAAGGAACCAGTAATTTTGACTCTGATCAAAATTCGAACATTTACACCTATGATTCCTCCAGTTGTTGGTCACGAATATACCTTCGGAGATCTTGAGCGAGATAGAGGAAGGCTAGTTTCTTGAAGCTGGTCCCAGCGGTTCTAGGAGGAACTTGGTTTCAGCGGTTACGATTAAGATGGTCGTGGGTGGTTCTATAGTTGGTTTTAGGCCCCCTTATCGGCGTGAATTGAGTTGATCTTCACGGACCAGTGCTGATATTGATGTGCTGTAAGACCTCCCAGGCTACTAGTCCTTCCGTCTCCGTAGATGGGTTCCCTCCGTGGTATATATCATGCGAAGAAGATGATAGGAATCAAAATATGTACAAAAAGGGGAGAACGAAGGATATCCTTTGAACCTCAAGTTTTATGTTTCAAATTTTAATCGAGAGTCAAAAGATAGATGCAAATGATAGCATACAATAAAAATCTCAATCTATATAAAAGACGAGAAGGTTACAGTGAAAGAACAAAGATAATAAATAGCAATTCAATCTGCTATTCTGGAGTTAAATTTATAAGTTAATTTTAATAATTTAAAAATATATTAAAATGAACAAAATTTAAAACCAAACAAAACAAACCTCACCCAAAACGTGATGTTCAAATTCAGTTAAATTTTGAAACAGGTAAGTTTTGATAAGGTGATTCTATGTACCAGAAGGGTAAAAAAATTCAATGAAAGGTATTCCAAAAGAAATATAAAAATTTCCTTGAAATTTTACCAGAGAAAAAATATAGTATTTTAAAGCAAAATATTTAAAAGTTGCCAGTACAAAGATATATTATTTTAAAGCAAGTGCCAAAGGAAAATATAGCGTTATAACCAAAATACTCTAGTAGGCTACATAAAAAAATAGGGTTTCTGAACAACGATAGTAGTCAGAGTAAAAGTATACTCTTCAGCCAAGATAAGAAGAGAGAGACACACGTCTTTCAGTGAGCACGACTCTCTTAGATAAAGGGTTTCTGAACAACGATAGTAGTCAGAGTAAAAGTATACTCTTCAGCCAAGATAAGAAGAGAGAGACACACGTCTTTCAGTGAGCACGACTCTCTTAGATAAAGATAAAGTGAAATAATTCTTTTAATTGAAGAATTTTCAGAGATAAACGAAGAGGGAGACCACACGTCTTTCAGTGGGCACGACTCTCTTAGATAAAGATAATGTTAAATAATTCTTTTAATTGAAGAATTTTTAAAGATAACTGAAGAGGGAGACCTCACATCTTTCAGTGGGCACAACTCTCTTAGATAAAGATAATTTTGAAATAGGGCGGCAATTCCCTTTTCAAATCGATAAACAGGTAATTCTCAAAAATTAGAATGAATCTCCCTGCTCTTGGCGACAAGGTAGTAACTGAAGTGAATTGACTCTGCAACGATCAAAAATCAAATAAGCCACACCGGGAATTAAATGGAGTAATAGATATAAGAAATTTATTAAACGGAAATCAACTTTACGCTTGAGGCATATATTGAATCGAGTGTTCTGAGACCGTTAGGCCAGAGGTACAACTCTCTCGATAAGCAATTCTTTCTCAAGAGAAAAGAAAATTACTCTCATAAACATATAGTTATGAAATAAAGAAAATTGCTTACCAGAGAGCCGTCCTATTAGTCACTCCAAACAATCAAATACGCCCTTCCTTTCAATTAGAATCCTTGGAACAATCCACTGGTAGTATGAGGGGAGTAAGCTCTAGTCCATTCGAGATTACCAAATGGTACCTAAAAAATGCAATAGCGTAGAACTGATTTCCAATGAAAAAAAATCAGTTCCCAATATTCGGAACAGATGTTACGTTAGCCACAATATGTACTATGAATGCTTTGTCAAAATGGCCGAAATATCTATATTTAACCTTCAAAAATTACCATGCGGTATATCCAAGAATTCTAATATTACAAGCATAAGGAAAAAGAAGAAAATACTAATCAGCTACAACATTAATTGAAAGATAAAGAGAATAATATTACTCAACTAAACTCCAGCAGTGAAACTTATTTAATTTATAGATCTTACAAATCAAAGCCAACTCACTCAGTACATCTGCCTATCTCGACGTTCTATTCAAGAAAGAGAACGATTATCCTTTCGGTTCGACGAAATCACAGTTCACCTGTTTTTCATTCTCGGTTTCTTTCCTATTTAAAAAACTTGGAAAAAACCAAACGCTCGATAAACGCGATCGACACGAAAATGAAATGTCACGGTCACACTGTCAAAATACCATTTTCTAGGGACAATAATGAACGTACATTCTTCACGACCTGAGCGCAGTGACTACTGACCCGTACTACCGTAAAGGTAACCGGAAAAGTTATGAGAAATTGGTTATGTGTAAGGACGTAACGAAAAATTCGTTACACACCACCACAACCCGGTGTAAAAATTTGGAAACCTAAAAGTTTACAAATTTTTATCCTATTGCAACTGAAACCAGGTATTCAAGGTAAGCTGAAGGTACTACAAAATTAAAATTCGGAAACACTATAAATTCCCAGGCACACAAAAAAATTAAATAGGCATGCTATCAAATGAGTTTAAAACCCAACCCTAACTTTCAACAGCCCTGTATACTAACAGGCGAAAGGTTGAAAAGTATCAAATTAAACAAAATATTTGTAAATTATAGCATTTACAAAGCTAAAGCTTCAACTCGTTGCACTCCTGGCAAACTAAATGAGTGAAGGAAAACATACATTTGAAAAAATTCAAATGAGTAAATAGTAGCATTTACCAAGCTAAAACTTCAGTTCTCTGTTTACACCACAGACTAAATGAACGAAGGAAAAAAATGATTGCGATGAATGACAACATCCAGGCCCAGAAACTGTGTAACCGGAGTCCTCCCAAACAATCCAGCCAAAGTGTCCTCGTCGCTGCAAGGTATTAGGTGCTGCGCCGTTGAGGAACACTCATAACCACTCGTCCCCAGATTACTTGAAACAACCACCGATCCCACCGAATCAGGACAAGAAAGGCCCCATTCAGCACAAACCTGGTGAAACAAAATAATTCCAATATGAAATATAACCAATTTTGGTTTTACCAGCTGTCACCTACAACTGGAGTAACTACAGCGTCACCAAACTAAAAATGAACTTATGGTTCACGATACAAAATACCAAAAAGGGACGGGAATGTTCCCGTTTTTGCCACTGCGAGCAAGTCTTCAGCCTAAGCAGACCAGTCGAGCTGAGGTCGGCACAGTAGTTGCATCCAGCCGTCACCTTAAAGACCTAAAGTCATGATCACCCGTAGGCTCACGACTAACCAAATACAACCCCCCAATACCTTCCCTTCGAAAGATCCTGTAAAAAAAATTCAACAGCCAGACCGAACTATGCACGCACCTAACAAAAGCGAGTCCCTTCAAAATTTTGAATTTGCGCTAATTTAACTATAAATTAGCCAAGGAAAACAGACAGATAAGATAAAGAAATAAGATAAACAGATAATAAAAAGATAAGATAAACAAGGTAAGATAAGATAAATAAGATAAGATAGATAAGATAAGATCATATGAGAGATTCAAACTCAACCAACGAATGGAAATTAACACCCTAACTCGATATTACAGTAACCACGATATGTTGCCAAAATTGTGAAACGTCAAAACTTATTACCTGAAAAGAAGGTATTATCAAGAAATTTGATTTTCCACTGGAAAATTATTAAACAATCTGAAACGAAGTGAAACACATCACTTCCAGTTAAAGATATAAATGTTTAATACGGTAAGATACGAACCGATATTATTAGACAATCTTCAACGAAATGAAATACATCATCTCCAGTCGAAGATCCAATGTTAATACGGCAAGATACGAACGATATTATTAGACAATCCCAAAAATGAAATACATCATCTCCAGTCAGAGATCCAATTGTCTAATGTGGCAACGATACGATAAGACATTATTAGACTATCTCAAACGAAATGAAATACATCATTTCCAGTTTAAGATCTGATTTTCTAATAAAGCCACGGGAAGATAAGAAACGAAAAGGAAATGACAAGTGAAATACATTGATGCAGTCTGTAACCAGATTTCATGAAAGACAAAGTAATTTTGTATAAATTCAAATTGAAAAAACTACAAAAAAACAGCAAAAATGATTCAAAATCAATCTCTCACATAAGGTGTTGACAAGGTTCCTTTTTGGAAGTACAGAGTTTCCATCAGGAATTACCAAAAGATAAACACTTCCTCAAAGTACAACCTTAGTCGACCCTTTTTGCTACGTTCTACAACAACATATACACTTTTTCCTCAAAAGTTGACTTTGACAACTGAACAATAAGTTACTGCAAATATTAGGAGAAAGGCAAGGAAATAAGGTGTATAGATATATCTCTCAAATAACCAAAGGATACTCAACTAAATATTAAACGAGTACTAAACCGAAAAGATATAGAAAAATTCTTAAGCCCCTCTCACAGAGCCTAAGAATAGAAATCACAAGTTGGAATGTATTCTGAAAGTGGCCAGTTTTGAGACTTTTACTCAACATCTGGTAAATGCCATGGGGAGACAGTCTTAGGCCCCTCTCACAGAGCCCTAAGAATAGTAATAAAAAGTTGAAATATTTTCTTGTTAGTGGCCAGTTTTGAGACTTTTACTCAACATCTGGTGAATGCCATGGTGAGAGCAGTCTTAGGCCCCTCTCACAGAGCCCTAAGAATAGAAGTCTAAGATGGAAATGTATTCTAAAAGTGGCCAGTTTTGAGACTTTTACTCAACATCTGGTAAATGCCATGGTGAGAGCAGTCTTAGGCCCCTCTCACAGAGCCCTAAGAATAGTAAAGATAAGAAAAGAAAAAGATAAAGAAGAGTATGCCCTCTCACGAGAAGTTACGAGAAAAATATTTAGTCGCCTGAACTCTCAGACCCAGCACTAAAATATTCTTCATCAGATAAATTTGAATCGTTATCAACAAAAGCGGATTTGAGATCCTTAACATGCCAACGTCCTAAGTCTTTGCCATCCATGTCTTTAAGCTCATAAACCAAGTTAGAGATAACCTTAGAAACAATGCAAGGTATAAATTTGGGAGCCAATTTTGCGGAATAGTTATTTGGAGCTGAAGAAAGAGTTACGTTTTTCTTCCAAAGTCTGTCACCGACATGAAATTTCAGCTCTCGTTTTCTCAAGTTATAGTGACGAGCATTCCGAATATAAGCTTGATGTAACTTTTTACGAACATCAACAAACAAGTTTGGAAGTTCTTGAATATCATCGATTCGCTGTGATTTATCAGTGATAGTAAGAATGTTATTTTCATTCTCTGGAATTTTGCCATAAAAATCTCCTGTAACAGGAATGTTTCTAGCAAAATTTAAGAAAGCTGGAGAATATTCAGTAACCTCATGTTTTGCTAATCTGATAGCTTGAGCAACTTTAAAGATAGATGAATCCCATGTTTTATGATTATCATGAATATAACAGCGAATTGATGTGACTATCACCTTATCAGCTCTTTCAGCAAAATTAACTTGAGGGTGATATTTGGCATTATACCAAATCTTTTGAACTCGATAATCTGTCATTAACTTTTTAAATTCTTTGCTAACAAATTGGCTTCCATTGTCCACAATAAAAATTTGAGGACACCATAGATAAGAAATACATTATTTTCAATGAATTTTACGATATTTTTCGAGATAGCTTTAGACATTGGATGAACTAAGACATATTTGGTAAACCAGTCTACGACAACCAAAACATATTGGTTACCATTTTTGGACCTAGGATAAGGACCTAACAAATCTGCCGAAACACATTGAAAAGGAAAATTTACATTTTTGTAAGATCCCATATGACCCGCTCGAGGTAAATTCGAACTTTTACAAGCAGCACAAACAGGACATTTCGTAACATACCTATAGACATCTTTGCGAATTTTGGCCAGTAATATAATTCTAAGATACGAGAAAGGGTTTTGATATCCCTAAATGGGCAGCAGTTTCGTTATCATGATAAAACTTAAAAATTTCTTGCCGATTGGCAGAAGGTACAACTATTTTCCAATCAGTTAGATTACTAACTAGATTGTGGTGAGAAAAGATATGTTTGTAGATAATACCGTTTTCGACACGGAATGAGGAATAAGCTTCTGGGTTTTTTTGGATTCTCTGGATCATGGAAGTATACCATGCATCCGGCTGAAAAGTAGAGACATCGATAACAGAAATTTCGGTAACCGAACGAGATAAGGCATCTGCCACTACATTTAAAGAACCTTTCCGATGCTTAATAGTGAAGTCAAACTGAGAAAGTTTCACGGCCCATCTAGTCAAACGTCCAGAAGGGTTAGATAAGTTATGAAGATAGATAAGGGAGGCATGGTCAGTTTCAATCGTGAACTTGGTTCCTTCGATATAGCTTCGGAACTTTTCTATACCAAAAATGACAGCTAACAGCTCCTTTTCAGTAACTGTGTATTTACGCTGACAAGTAGTAAGAGTCTTACTTGCATAAGCTACAGGATGTTCGACACCGTCACATTCTTGGTACAAAATAGCACCTACGCCAGTATCTGAGGCATCGCACTGAATCACAAAAGGCTTTGTGAAATCAGGACTAGCTAACACAGGAGCTGAAGTAAGACGAGATTTAATTTCTGAAAATGCTTCCTCCGCTTCTGGAGTCCAAGTTATGGGTTGACCTTTCTTTCGACCATGAAGAAGATCAGATATGGGTGAACAAATAGAAGAAAAATCTTTAATAAATCGACGATACCAACTGACGAGACCTATCAACCTTTTGATTTCAGTGGTATTTTTGGGATGGGATAGTTAACGATAGCAGAAACTTTCTCGGGATCTGTCCTTAAGCCTTGTTGGTCTACAACAAAACCTAGGTAAACAAGAGAGGGTCTACAAAATTCACACTTATCCAAATTAACCGTGAGGTTAGCATGTTTAAGTCGGCGAAACACCTCCTTCAAAGTTTTGACATGAAGATCGAAACTAGGAGTGGCCACGATGATGTCATCAAGATAAACGAAACAAAATGGAGCCAAAGATGGTCCAATAACGATATCCATCAAACGTGCCATAAGTTTCGGACTATTGCTCAAACCAAAGGGAGAGACAGTGAACTCAAAGAGACCTCTACCATACACTGCAAAAGCGGTCTTGGGTCTAGACGACTCCTCTAAAGGAATTTGAAAGAAAGCTTTTGTCAAATCAATGGAGGTAAGATACCTAGCATCCCGTAATTTGTTCAAGATACTATCAATAAGAGGCATAGGATATGCATCATTGACTGTGACTGCATTAAGCTTCCGACCATCAAAACAAACCCGGAAATCTCCAGAACGTTTCGGAACCAACCATAGTGGGCTACACCAGGGAGATTGGGAAGGTTGAATGACCTTGAGCTTCAACATCTCATCAATTTCCTTGTTCAAATGCTCTTGCATGGTAGGGGACAAAGGATATTGCCGTTGAACAATGGGCTTGGCATCACCAGTATCAATACGGTGTGTCAACAATTGAGTGAGACCGAGTTTATCAGTAGGAGCTATAGACTTGAAAAGGTCAGTGACTTCCTGAAGTTCAGTTTTCTGTGAACACGTAAGTTCAGAAAATGGCAGGATGGTATTAACGGTACAGATATTGGATTCAACAGAATACGATAAATTACTAAAGTTGGCTTGAATACGGAAGAGATGGAAAAAATCCATTCCCAAGATAAGACTATGAGTCACGGAAGGAACAATAAGAATTTTCAAATCCTTAGTAACACCATTTAGGGAAATAGGAGCCAAAATATAACCCAAAAAATCCTGAGGCTTACCATCAGCGGTAGTGACATGGGCAATCGATTCATATTTAATAGGAAGATTAAATTTTTGCAGTAGACTAAACCCTGCAGAACCCAAAATACAAGAATTACTGCCAGTGTCAGCAAGGGCAAGAATTTTCTGACCAAAAAATTCGACATTAAGATAGGGACGATTATCATTAATTTTTCTAATGAAAATAGGATTTATATTTACAGGAGATAAGAAATTTTTAACGGTACATAACCAATTTTGCCATTCCGAGGCAGAAGTTTTTAATGTTCCTGTTTGCTTTGCTTTTTTCGATATTTTTTGGATTGGGATTTGGCTGGTTGGTTTTCTGGACCTTCGGTAAACTGACTGGTGACGACGTCCAGGTTTTCGCCACCTTGTTTCCCGTTTTTTGAACGACAGTTACGACAATTTGATTTAACGGTATTTTTCAAACCACATCCATAACAAAATATGGACCTGGGTTTTCTACATTCACGATAAGTATGACCAGCCAAGTCACAATTCCAACATCGAGTGTTCGATAAGGCAGAGATATTTGAACCAGGAAGATTCTTCCTAAAATTCACGGGAGGAGACGAGCAAGAAAACGAAGTACCTGCTCCACTATAGGGACTACTCAAATCAGGTTCTAATAAACCCGTACCACGACTAGGGGTGCTTTATAACGATCAGCCCATAAACGAGATTCTTCCAATCTTTTGCACAAATCAGAAAGTTCAGTGACAGTTTTTGGATCTTGTAAAGCCAAGGACGAAATGAAAAAAGGTAACAAATTTCTACGAATTTTGCGAACTCTAGTTTCTTCATCTGGTTTGTTAGATAAACGATTAAAAAGACCTTCCATAGAAGAAATAAATAAAGCTACTCTCTCAGTAGAACCTTGAGTTCTTGAATTAATTTCACGTTCTAAGTCTTCTTCATAAAAATAAGGAAGGAAATCTTTTTTAAGTGCAATAACAATCTCATCCCAATTATGGAAATTATTTTTATTATTGACAAACCATGTCCAGGCAGAACCTTTAAACAAATCACAAGCCGAATGAAAAAGTTCGGTTTTTGAAACACCTCGTGCTTCTCGCAATAATTCAACTTTTTCCAAAAATGAATTAACTGATTCTTTCTGATTTGAACCCGTGAAAGAGATATTCCATTTATATGGAGCAACTGATCGATTATTCGAAAAAACATTAGCAGCCACAGGAGGGCAAGATTGAGTAGGAGTCGAAGTACTTGGAGAAACTTTCAAATCAAAATCAGCTTCCAACTCCAACACCAGATACTGAATTTCTTTTCTAGCAATTTCTTCATCTTGATCATCAACAGAAAGTCTGGACAAACGATTCGACAAATGAGCTAATCGACTTGAAATTCGGTTAAACGTCGGATCTTCCTTAGATCCACCAAAACTAGATATAACTTGTTTCAAATCATCAATACTAGCTCTCAATTCAAGAACATCCGGTGCATGTTTGTATGGATTTGTAAAACCCGCACGAAAACTACGATTTGCATTTTCCTGACTTAAAGTCCTCTTAAAATTTTCGTTTAGCATCTACATCACCGGTAGGTTCTATTCCACGAATTTTTAGCTCATAAGTCAATTCATTTGTTTTCAAGTGATTAGAATTCATGTTGGACTTGGAAATCTGCTCAATTTAAAATTCAACGATAATAGATAAAGCTGGTACTTATGGAATACTCAAAAATAGTAGGCGATACGATAGCAAAGATAACGTACAATATATAGGCAATACGATAGAGATATAGGCAATTTGGCGGTACGATAGAGATAATACGGTACGATATAGGCAATACAATAGAGATATAGGCAATTTGGCTATACGATAAAAGGCAATTTGGCTATACGATAAAAGGCAATACGGTACGATATAGGCAATTCAATAAGATATAGGCAACTCAATAACGATATAGGCAGTAAGAATCACAAAATATCAAAGATAGATAATATATAAATATAAATAAATATATACCAAGATCTTTTGGATCAGATTTGTAAATGTTCTTTCAACAAAAAAATTTATTATGTCTTCCACCAAGCTAGGACAAGATACGAAAAAGAGAAAAAGAACAGTCAAGTTTTTCGAGCCCCACGTTGGGCGCCAATTGTGCAACACCCCTTACTTTTGAACCCCAGATTTTAAATTATATGATTCAAATTTCAAGGTGAAATCACTTTGCCGATAGGCTGCTCAGATGGATACGGTTAGGCCGTGAGTAAGGTTCAATTAATGACTTTTCCTAGTTAATCAAATTTGGCCACTAAAAAAATTATACATTAATTAACTTGACTAGTTCAAGAGTTGGGCGCCAGACTTGCTAAAGACAAAAGTCAAAGATAAATAAAATTAAATAAATGTTACCTAGCTTGTATGGGAAGGCAAATAAATATGCAATAAATCAACTTAACAAATTTATTCCAGTTGGAATTCTGAACAGATAAAAAAATTTACAAATACTAGAAAAGTATTTAACTTCTCTTAAAAAAATGGAAAAATTACATAAAAAAGGAACCAGTAATTTTGACTCTGATCAAAATTCGAACATTTACACCTATGATTCCTCCAGTTGTTGGTCACGAATATACCTTCGGAGATCTTGAGCGAGATAGAGGAAGGCTAGTTTCTTGAAGCTGGTCCCAGCGGTTCTAGGAGGAACTTGGTTTCAGCGGTTACGATTAAGATGGTCGTGGGTGGTTCTATAGTTGGTTTTAGGCCCCCTTATCGCCGTGAATTGAGTTGATCTTCACGGACCAGTGCTGATATTGATGTGCTGTAAGACCTCCCAGGCTACTAGTCCTTCCGTCTCCGTAGATGGGTTCCCTCCGTGGTATATATCATGCGAAGAAGATGATAGGAATCAAAATATGTACAAAAAGGGGAGAACGAAGGATATCCTTTGAACCTCAAGTTTTATGTTTCAAATTTTGATCGAGAGTCAAAAGATAGATGCAAATGATAGCATACAATAAAAATCTCAATCTATATAAAAGACGAGAAGGTTACAGTGAAAGAACAAAGATAATAAATAGCAATTCAATCTGCTATTCTGGAGTTAAATTTATAAGTTAATTTTAATAATTTAAAAATATATTAAAAATGAACAAAATTTAAAACCAAACAAAACAAACCTCACCCAAATTTTGATAAGGTGATTCAGTACCAGAAGGGTAAAAAAATTCAATGAAAGGTATTCCAAAAGAAATATAAAAATTTCCTCGAAATTTTACCAGAGAAAAAATATAGTATTTTAAAGCAAAATATTTAAAAGTTGCCAGTACAAAGATATATTATTTTAAAGCAAGTGCCAAAGGAAAATATAGCGTTATAACCAAAATACTCTAGTAGGCTACATAAAAAAATAGGGTTTCTGAACAACGATAGTAGTCAGAGTAAAAGTATACTCTTCAGCCAAGATAAGAAGAGAGACACACGTCTTTCAGTGAGCACGACTCTCTTAGATAAAGATAAAGTGAAATAATTCTTTTTATAGAAGAATTTCCAGAGATAAACCGAAGAGGGAGACCACACGTCTTTCAGTGGGCACGACTCTCTTAGATAAAGATAATGTTAAATAATTCTTTTAATTGAAGAATTTTAAAGATAACTGAAGAGGGAGACCTCACGTCTTTCAGTGGCACAACTCTCTTATATAAAGATAATTTTTGAAATAGGGCGGCAATTCCCTTTTCAAATCGATAAACAGGTAATTCTCAAAAATTAGAATGAATCTCCTGCTCTTGGCGACAAGGTAGTAACTGAAGTGAATTGACTCTGCAACGATCAAAAATCAAATAAGCCACACCGGGAATTAAATGGAGTAATAGATATAAGAGATTTATTAAACTGAAATCAACTTTACGCTTGAGGCATATATTGAATCGAGTGTTCTGAGACCGTTAGGCCAAGAGGTACAACTCTCTCGATAAGCAATTCTTTCTCAAGAGAAAAGAAAATTACTCTCATAAACATATAGTTATGAAATAAAGAAAATTGCTTACCAGAGAGCCGTCCTATTAGTCACTCCAAACAATCAAATACGCCCTTCCTTTCAATTAGAATCCTTGGAACAATCCACTGGTAGTATGAGGGGAGTAAGCTCTAGTCCATTCGAGATTACCAAATGGTACCTAAAAAATGCAATAGCGTAGAACTGATTTCCAATGAAAAAAAAATCAGTTCCCAATATTCGGAACAGATGTTACGTTAGCCACAATATGTACTATGAATGCTTTGTCAAAATGGCCGAAATATCTATATTTAACCTTCAAAAATTACCATGCGGTATATCCAAGAATTCTAATATTACAAGCATAAGGAAAAAGAAGAAAATACTAATCAGCTACAACATTAATTGAAAGATAAAGAGAATAATATTACTCAACTAAACTCCAGCAGTGAAACTTATTTAATTTATAGATCTTACAAATCAAAGCCAACTCACTCAGTACATCTGCCTATCTCGACGTTCTATTCAAGAAAGAGAACGATTATCCTTTCGGTTCGACGAAATCACAGTTCACCTGTTTTCATTCTCGGTTTCTTTCCTATTTAAAAAAACTTGGAAAAAACCAAACGCTCGATAAACGCGATCGACACGAAAATGAAATGTCACGGTCACACTGTCAAAATACCATTTTCTAGGGACAATAATGAACGTACATTCTTCACGACCTGAGCGCAGTGACTACTGACCCGTACTACCGTAAAGGTAACCGGAAAAGTTATGAGAAATTGGTTATGTGTAAGGACGTAACGAAAAATTCGTTACAACTTCTTGGAATCTGAGAAAAAACTCAAAATTCAATGTATTTAAATATAACATTGGTATGAACACACCGATTTCCAATAAATCTTATCTTGTTCCAAAAGCCTATTGCCTATTTTGGTTTAATTTTAACATCATCGCCTCATAATCTCACTTACACTATAAGTTATAACTATGTTGTTTTTCTTTATTATATATTCATATGTGTCCTCCTACTTTGTAGCATCCCTGATGATGATAATGAATATTATCAAAAGCTTGGAATCCGTGTAAAAGAGTACACTTATTGGCCTGCTGCATAACCCAAATACCAATCATTAATTCGTATCTAGTCAGCAAATAAAACTACAAATTCTATATATATATATATATATATATATATATATTTATATATATATATATATATACATATATATATATATATATATATAATATATATATAATATATATAATAATGCCTGTGGTTTCCCGTTTCTCATTATCCCGTTACACCGTTATACCGTTTGGGTAATCGATTTTACAGCAAAAGTAATGTTCTGTGACAACTATTACAAATTCGTTAACCCCTTTTCAACCCTTTAGGTACATGATTCTCAAGTTAGGTTAAACATGGTATCTTCATTTGTAATAGAGGGCCAAAACACCATGTTCATGACTGTAACTCAAAAACTACCCGAAACCCCATACAAATTTTTCCCCCCATTTCACCCCTTTAGGGAATTAATTTTAAAAAACAACGAAACACGTATACACTTTATTTGTTTCGAATACCTCAAATTTTTATTACAACTTAAAAACTAACGAACCTCATACTAACTTTCCCCCCTTTCCCAGTAAACACACTCACGTTGAAATAACGTAGCAAAATCACCACAACCGTTAGTTGAAATGACGTTTCAAATTGACAAATGAAAATGTTTAGTAAACGCAAAAATGTTGCTGACTTCCACGTTGTTTTTAACCAGTATGTCAACGTTTATTCAACTGCTTATTTGATCGGTTGCAAAAATGCTCTAATGACGTTTTATCTTCTGATCAGACTCACGTCGAAATAACGAAATAAAATAACGATTTCGTTTGTCGCTATGAACGTTAGTTTGATGTGGTTGGACGACGTTTCATCCAGTAAATGTACTCACGTCAAAATAACGTAGTAAAATCACCACAACCGTTAGATGAAAAGACGTTTCAAATCGACGAATGAAAACGTTGAGTAAACGCAAAAATGTCGCTGACATTCACGTTGTTTTTAACCAGTTTATCAACATTTATTCAACTGCTTATTTGAACGGTTGCAAAAATGTTTTATTGACGTTTTACCAACTGAACAGACGCACATCGGAGTAACGTAATAAAATCACGATTTACAGTTGGTCGCTATGAACGTTGGTTCGATGTGGTTAGACGACGTTTCATCGAGTAAACATACTCACGTTGAAATAACGTGGTGAAATCACCACAACCTTCAGTTGAAAAGACGTTTCAAATTTTCAAAAGAAAACGTTCAGTAAACGCAAATATGTCGCCGACATCTACGTTGTTTTTAACCAGTACATCAACGTTTTTTCAACTGCTTATTTGAGCGGATGCAAAAATGTTGTGGTGACGTGTTATCCACTGAACACACACACACACGTCGTAATAAAGTACTAAAATCACGATTTAGAGTTTGTTGCAGTGAACGTTGGTTCGATGTGGTTTGACGACATTTCACCTGGTGAACATACTCACGTCAAAATAACGTAGTTGAATCACCACGACCGTTAGTTGAAATAACGTTTCAAATTGGCAAATGAAAACGTTTAGTAAACGCAAAAATGTCACTGACATCCACGTTGTCTTTAACCAGTATATCAACGTTCATTCAACTGCTTATTTCAAAGGTTGTAAAACTGTTTTTTCCACCAAACACACTCACGTCGTAATTACGTACAAAAATCACCATAGCCGTTAGTTGAAAAGACGTTCTAAATTGACCAATGAAAACGTTTATCAATCTCAACAATGTCACTGACATTCACGTTGTTTTCAACCAGTACTTCAACGTTTATTTAACTACGTATAAAATGTTTTTATATGTTCCCATACTCACGTAGTTTTTACCATTTTCTCAACGATTTAATATTGGTATTCATGAAGGTTGCTTCGATGTAGTTAGACGACGTTATATCCAGTAAACACCCACGCGTCGAAATAACATATTGAAATCACGACAACCATTCGTCGAAAAGACGTTTCAAATTGGCAAGTGAAAACGTATAGTAAACGCAAAAATATCCCTGATATTCAAAAGTTGTTCTTCACCACTACTTCGTTTATTCAATAATGTATTCGAACAGTTCAAAAATAGTTTTATATGATTTCATGTACATTAAGTCATGGGAAGAACTGAGAAAGTTACAGTGAGTTAAACATCTCGGTCAATCGGCCTTATTATTTTCACGGTGGTTCACATTATTTTATTAACGTTGATTAATGTTGGTATGTTATGATTTTAAAAACATCATTGAAAAAAAATACAAAAACATTATCTATTTTCATACGAAATTGAAATACATTTTACCCATAACCATACATGTAATAAAAGTCAGATGGTATACACACCTCTGCAAAAGTGTACAGGGCAGTGAAAAAGACGCGTCTAAATCAACAAAACATTCGAAAAATTTATCTAATATTCGCTCAGCTTCATGTTTTTTATAGGATGTGCTCTTGTCTAAAACAAAAATCGTTCCCCTTCTGTTGGTTTTAATCATTTGAACTTTTTGGTATTTGTTTCTATACATTGTATTTTCATTTGAAGTAAATTTCAGATAAAAACGTTAATGGAATGAAGTGCCTTACAATTTGGGGAAATCTGATATGAATGCCTTGAATGGATTTTCTGTTGGTCGACAGAAATCAGTTCTCAGTTTGTAGAAAGATTCATGTAATTTCATAAAACTGAAAGGATGTTAAAAAGTATCTTACAAAAAATATTCAATTGAATATGAGCTGATGTTTTTTGTCAAAATAATATGAGTGATATGTTCAGAGAATATTTCTTTAAAAATAATATTTGTTTAACTTCTCTTATTTTTCCTACCCTATTTGCCCTTCATTCTGATAGAGACGCCTTATAGCCGCTGCTCAGAAGCACTTTTACTACCAACCATATTTCACGTAAATATGGGTTGGTACCATTTGAGACAGAACTAAAATATACTTACATTGCAATAATCACCTGATAAACCTGATGCTTTGATATATCCTGTCATCTATGCGGGATCTGAACGAGTATACTCAGAGTTCAAAAGTTGTACTGATACTGATATCAGATCACTGCCCTGAGCATTATTTTTCCATAGGTATCTGAATACCCATCAGAACATTCCATGTTTGGAAAATATCAGCAATGAGTTATATCGGCTATAGTTCAATTAAACCAATGTGTTATCACCATCATTGATTTCATTGAAAATATTTTTTGGCACCGGATATTTGAACATCATATTTTTATTCCTTGTCATTTTTAGGTTTTTCTATCAATGTTTTTTTTTAAATCCGGTTATTATGTAGCAACTTATTTGAGAAAATCTTATAATTTGTCTGATAGTTTATAATTAGTAGAGCAAATACACGTATAAAAAGTTATATTGGATTCTGTATGTTTACCCGGAAACTAGTATAGATATATCAAAAACTGAAAGATAATTATTCTTACTAGTTGATATTTTCTAGTAATGTGCAGATGAAAAGTTTCAAAGGTATTTTTTATACATATAACTTGGAAAATATAACACGCTGCAATGAAGTTAGAAACCGTACAGCTCAGAGTATCAGACCATCAACTGTCCCCACCTAGTTTGAGCAACAATGCTATTGGGCAGATAATAATTGAAAACAGAAAGTTTAATTAAACTTTATTATCCTGTATCAACATAATATATTTTCTATATGAAAAACATTATATAATAATCAAAAAAGTACATACTCAATTAAAACAATAAAATAAACAGAAATCAAAAAAACTAATTTTTTTTATAGTTCAATGGAGCTTTTCCATATTTGAGTCAATCCTTAACAGCATTAGCTATGATCAAATCATTTCTCTCGTTAGGAGGAAAATTGCGTTTAGCAGCATCTGAAAGAAGTATCTTGAACTATTCGAAAGCGTCAGCAATGAAAGAACAGCATGAAGTTTACTTTTTTAATATCGATTTTCATATACTCCGAACAATCCCCTTGAAATTTTCTCTGATATTTTTGTATTTCAATAAATGGATTTGATAATGTTCTTATAACCTCTTGTCATGGAATCAGAATATGTCGAAAAGCAAATTACAGTACTTTCTGAGAAATTTTGAAAAACGTTTTTTTTTTATCAGCTACTTCAAAGCCCTCTTATGATCGACCACATATAAAATCAAATTTTGACAAAATCAAGTCCCTTTATTTTCAATGCTCCATCTGGGCAGTGTAATTATGGAAAATGTATAATTACCGTTGAACGATAGGAGTCGGTAATGAGGAGAAGTCGAAAAGGAGAGAATTGAGAAGAATTTGATAAAAAGTTATTACTCACCATATATTACTGACATTGTTGAAGCACTGGCTTCTTTTTATATAATAAATACCCAACTCTGTCTGAAATTGAGTTTCATTTGGTTTTAACAGTTGGGATATTGACTTTCTCAAATTACTTGTCCCCGGTAAAATAAAAAAATTGAAATATATAAGAAGTGTGTACAAATCAAACTTAAATGAATAATTCTATAACATTCTCCGCCCCCGTATTGAAATCTAATTTCAATACAAATTTTCAGTCTTCTTTCTTGGTAATGTTTTCTCCTCTGTGTACGTCGAGGATACATAACTTGACTGTTGGCCTCTTGAAAACACCAAATTGTGTTTTTACTTCGGCTGATCGAATTTGTCCGTCGACACCTGGATAGACCTTTTCCACGATCCCTTTTGGCCAACAGTTTCTCGTCATAATTATAACAATGTCCCCTATCTTCAATTTTCTAGGGTCTCTTGGAAACCATTTTGTTCTCCTGGTCAATGTAGGGAGTTATTCATGTAACCATCTTCTCCAGAAACAATCGGCAAAAAATTGGGAGATTTTCCAATGTTTTCTGGAAATCAAGTCACCCTCACAAAAATGGCCAGGAACTACTACTGAGCTGGACGTTCCTATTAGAAAGTGATTGGGTGTTAAAGCTTCCTCATCACCAGGTTCCAAAGGGACGTGAACAAGTGGTCTGCTGTTGACTATGTTTTCAGCTTCTATCAAATAAGTCAATAGAATTTCTTCTCTGGGTGACCTTTCTTTCAGTGTTGCTCCCAAAGCGATTTTGACAGACCTTATTAGTCGCTCCCAACTACCCCCCATGTGTGGACTTGCAGGTGGGTTGTAAACAAATGTTATTTCTTTCGAAGATAGTTGCCTGATGATCTCATCTTGATCTAGTTCTGCCATCGCCTTTCACAGTTCTTTGTCAGCACCATGCAGATTGGTACCGTTGTCGCAATAAATCTTCTGGGGACAACCTCTTCTTCCTGCCATTCTTCGGATAGCCATGATCGCCGAATCCGTGGTCAGTGTTGCTGCCAATTCCAAATGGATGGCTCTTGTACTGAGGCATGTAAAAAGCACACCATATCGCTCCTCTTTCCTTCTTCCTACGGTGATACCTAAAGGGCCAAAAAAATCCATACCCGAAAATGAAAATGGTCTGACAAAACTTCCAAGTCTACAAAGTGCCATTTCTGGAACAATCGGGACTGCTCTACGATTTTTGCAGTGTTGACAGGATACCCAGTAGCTTCTCACAGCAGCTCCCAGCCCTATAATGTGGAATTTTTGTCTCAATTCATTGGCAACGTAATTTTGATTATGGTGGCCAGCTTTCAAATGATAATGACCAACTAATAGTTTGGTATAACGATTTTTCTTATCCAATATAATAGGAAATTTTGTGTCTTCAGCCAATTAATGAGATGTTGATATTCTTCCTCGGACTCTCAAAATTCCATTATTATCCAAAATTGGCGAAAGAGTATATAACTTACTTTTTTTTCGTCAATGGCTTATTTTTTTTCAAATTTTCAATTTCTTCTGCGAAATCGTTTTATTGTATATTCTTAATCCATACGTTTTCAGCCATATGAATTTCTTCAGGTAGCAATTCTGAAGGTAACTTTTTTATGTGAGGGTCTGATATTCTTTTCTTGATATGTAAAATTCTCAGTAACCACGCTGTTGCTCTGATCAATCTGAACCATGAGGAGAATCTTTTGATGTCAGGTAAGGAATCAGATTCTTGTACCTGTAGCGTTACAGCTATAAATTCTTTTTTCATTTCTGTGGAATCTATTTCAAATATTTCCTGTTTAAACCATTCTCTTTCAGGCCTTTTGAGGAAATTTGGCCCACTTGCCCATCGGCTTTCTGCACTCCAGTCAATGATTTTGGTTCCTCTTGTTGCATCATCTGCCACGTTTTCTGCAGTAGGAAGCCAGTGCCAGTTTGAAATGTCTGTCAGTTCTTCTATTTCTACTAACCTGTGAGCGACAAAAGGTTTGAATTTATAAGCATTCTTTGATCTCAACCAACTGATAACTGTTTTGGAGTCAGTCCAGAAAAAAGTTGAGTTGATTTTCAAGCTATGATTTTCTAGAATAAATTTTGATAATCGACATCCCAACACTGCAGCTTGAAGTTCAAGCCTAGGAATTGAAATGGGTTTCAAAGGAGGGGCAACTCTTGATTTTGCCATGATAAGAGACGTGTAAAAATTGAATTTATTTCTGCTCTTATATAAACAACGGCTGCAAAAACTTTAGGACTGGCATCACAGAATACATGTAACTGAAAAATATCAAATATATAGCACCTTGGTATGTGAAATCCTCTTATATGTTCTAGTTCCAACAGCCAACTGATCCATTTTTCATTTATAGTATCAGCTAAGTCTTCATCCCATGTGACTCCGGATCGCCAAATCTCCTGTATCAAAATTTTTGCTTTAACAGAAAAATTATTTAGAAAGCCTAGTGGGTCAAACACGGACATCAAAATTCTCAATACTTCCCTTTTTGTACCTTTTCGTTTCCTTTGAAGAATATCTTGAAATTTGTTTGATTTTATATTGAATACAAACGTGTCTTCATTTGGATCCCAATACAAACCCAGGACTCTTTCCTTTGGCAAGTCACTATCTAAATCAAGATCTTTCATCTCACCTGTTCTCAATTCACTAGGAATATTTTTCATTACCTGTTTTGAATTGCAAATCCAATTTCTTATCAAGAATCCTCCACTTTTATGGATTTCCATAGCACGATTTATCAATTTTGAAGCTTCCTCCTCGGTGTCGACACTATCTAAGTAGTCATCGACATAATGTCGATGGCAAATAGCTTCGACCGCTCTTGGAGCCTCATTCCCGGATTGCAAAGCATTTTTTCTCATTATGAAAGTTGCACATGAGGGTGAAGATGCGGCACCAAAAATCATCACATTTATTCTATAAACTCCAATCTCTCCCTCACAGTCGAGTTTTTTCCAAAGAAACCTCTGCGCGACTCTGTCTTCTGATTTTATTACGACCTGATGTAACATCTCTTTCATGTCACCAGTGAAAGCAATATTTCTTTCTCGGAATTTGAACAAAACACTCGGTAAATTATTAAGTAAATCGGGACCTTTTAGTAAACAATCATTCAAACTAATCCCTTTAATTTTGGCTGCCGCATCAAAGACAAACCTGAGTTTTCCTGCTTTGTTAGCATTTGTGACACCAAAGTGTGGTAAATACCACACTTTGTCTTGTGTACGTTCAACTTCTTCTTTCGAAAGTTGTTTTGCATAACCTTCATCTAAATATTCTTGAATTTTGATGCTATACCCTTTCGCAAACCGACTATCTTTTTGCATTTTGGGTTCTATGGATTTTAACCTTTTCAACGCATTAAATTCTGATTCCGGCAATTTTATGTCATCTGTTTTCCACAAAAGCCCTATTTTCCATTTATTTTCAAGTTTTCTAGACGTTTTTTCCATTATTCCTAAAGCTATTTCATCTTCTTTTGATTTTAAACCTTTTTCAGGAAACTTTATGCCCATGTTTTCTAGTTTAAATGATTGTTTTACCATCTCAAGAAGTTCATCATCTTTGTCACTGATGTGAAATATTACATCAGTTCGTCCTCTTATACTAGAGGTATTCCCATGAATAACCCATCCCAATTTAGTTTTGGATATCATAGGTTCATTTTTCTTTCCTTCAATGACTTCTCTCGCAATTATTAAGTCAATATTATCCTGACCTATTAACATTTCAGGTTTAGCATTTCTCATAGAATTCAATTCACGAGGTGATAATTGAATCAAATGTTTCCAATTTCTCATCAACTTAGAATTTATAGTTTTTATTGGCAAATTAAGACATCTTACCGTTCTGACGTTTTCTAACTCAAACTTTTCTCTCAAAACAGGAAACTTTCTTACCGTAGAAATCAAATCCTGAATTATAAATTCCGGTTTGCCAAATCGGGATTCCAGAATTTGTATTATTTTATCAACTTCACTAGTAAAATTCAACAAAGCCTTCACAGAATCTCGCGCTTTTCCTTTTAAACATTTCTGAAGTCTAGATATATTTTCTATGTCAGTAAAACCACATACCTTAGATATTTCTCTGAACTGAGAAATGAAATGAAGCCAATTTTTTTGATCTCCGCTGAAGATCGGCAATTCTTCATTCAACGATTGTCTTGCCATGAATTGACTGAATTTATTTTCATCACCTTTATTTTTCTCCGGGTTTACCTTGGACATCTTGACAGAATACATTCCTTCCACTTCCGGCACCTCTTTCACCACTTCAAAACTCTCAGCTTCACCAGACCTAGAACTAAAGGATATGGATTTATCAGCGAAGGTATGCATCGAAGGAATATTATTGATCCATTGTTGTATATGAATCTTTTCCGAATCCATATTGAGTACTTCTGTTTCATTTGCCACAAGATTCAATTCTTCTACCAACAATAATGATTCTCTGCTTTCAGTAGACCCCAGATCTTGACTCTTAAGTTCAGCTTGTCTTACTTCCAATTCTTTCTGGATCAGCTTCTTCTGAATTTCTAGTTCTTGCCTGGAGAGTTCAGCTAATTGTTTTTCCGCTTCTAATTCGGCCTGTAGTTTCTTTCTTCGCAATGAACTTGCGTTAGTTTTCTTGTACTTTGACGGTACTTTGGACCGTTCTTTCTCTTCATGCCGCGATCCTTCTGTGAACCTGGATGACGGTATTCCTTCATTTACTCTCTTACTCCTCCTCACTTCGGTTGTGGACATTTTATTTGTTTTCCAGCAAATTGTTATCTCTTTAGCTCGAAGGACCAGAATTGTTGAAGCACTGGCTTCTTTTTATATAATAAATACCCAACTCTGTCTGAAATTGAGTTTTATTTGGTTTTCACAATTAGGATATTGACTTTCTTGAATTACTTGTCAAAACCTTCCATTTTTGATCAATATCCCCGGTAACATAATTTTTTTTAAATATATACAAAGTGTACAAATCAAACCTAAATTAATAATTCTATAACAGACATTATTTTAGTTTTTTCGAAGCTCAACTTGTCTCTTCCCTTCCAGTTGAAGTGGCAAGCTACTTCATTAGTTAATAAGAATTTCATAATTCTTCGTGTCTGTCATTCAATGCCGCTAAGTCCAACAGAAGACAAACGAAGAATCTAAAGAAACAGAACAAACTTCTACAAATTTTTCACTCATGCATTATAAATACACTTCATTGAACCTAGTTGCAAAACTCTGTTTTTGAATTTTCAACATATCTGCTGAAGTGAAAAACAGTGTAAACTATAAATATTTTAATCTGAAATAGATATTTTATTTACCAAATATTTTGCAGTATCTTGCAGCAGTCTTTCATCGAATACTTGAAACTCCTTCAAAAATTTCAGGGGGAAATCTGGCATACCTTCCCCTTCGAATGGGGCGACTGAATTTTCATTACATTTCAGCGAATTTCTTAATAATTCGCTGAGAATTATAGAGTGCTGGTCGATGTTTTCATTAAGTCTTGTCAAACAGCCCAAAACAGTTCTCTCAAAATCTGAAAATATTTTATATACTTAACTGACAGGGAAATGGAGATACTTTAGATTTTGCTATCGAGAATAAACTGAATAATAGACAAAACCTACCTATATAGACCTAGATTGCCCCAAAGTTGGCTAAACAAAATTTTTTCACAGTATATTTGGACAAAAAATATTTTTTTCGCTAACCAGGAAATAACTATTATTCAATTGAGACGGAACATGTTTCCAACCTAGGTCAATGATGAATATAATAATAATGAAATATTACCTAGATAAATAATGAAAAAAGTTCTACCCTTTCAATGCAGCCGATAGAAATACATTTATCATCATTTACCCGATTCTAAACAAAAAACATATACAATTTTAAAATTCACTATATTAGGTGAATGGAAGGTAATCTTGGCGAAAATTTTGCTACAAGAGCTATGGTCTGAGAAATTAGGATGGAACGATGTACTTCCTAATAACTTGCACACACATTGGTTATCTTTTCCAGATGAACTAATTAATTTGAACGATTTCAAAATACCCCGACAAATAACTTATCTGGACCCCATTAGAATAGAATTACACGGGTTTCCAGACAATTCTTTGGGAGCGTATGGTGCTTGCGTATATATGAAGTCAAAAAATGAAATGGTGATACTTTCATTAGATTAATTTGCGCTGAATCCAAAGTAGCCCCTCTGAAGGGGCAAACCATTCCTCGATTGGAGTTGGTCGCTGCTTTGATATTAGAAAAACTAGTGGATGAAGTAAAATCCGCCTTAGAAATTTATGCAGACGTTACGTATTGGTGCGACTCCACAATAGTGTTAGATTGGCTAAATATTTTTTCTAATAACCTTCAAGTTTTCGTTGCTGGTATCCAAGAGTTATCAAATGCTAATGACTGGAGACATGTCTCTACTACAGATAACCCAGCTGACTACGTGTCACGTGGTGTAAAACCCAGTATGTTACAGAAACTTGATATCTATCGGCACGGGCCAAATTGGTTAATGTATGATGAGCCTTCATGGCCCCCTAGGCATTCTCCAGAGAAAAATTTACCTGAAATGAAAAGGGATTTAAAATCTCGTAGTATTTGTTCTTCAGCAATCCCTCAAAACTCTAGAATTATTCCATTCGAAAAATTTTCGAATTTCACCCGTTTGGAAAGGGTTGTAGCCTACTTTGTGCGATTCAAAGAAAATTGTGGGAAATGTAGTTCTGAGCGAAATTTTCTTATATTTGCATTGTAATGAATTCGAAAGGCTATTGTTCATATCATGAAAATAGTGCAGTTAGAAGGTTTCAGCGCAGAAATACAGGCACTGAAAAATAATGAACCTCTTTAAAAAACGAATAAGCTTTTGAAATTAATTCCCTTCCTAGATAGTCAGAACGTTTCACGTGTTAGAGGCAGATCGGCTAACTCAGATTTTAGTTTCAAAAAAAAAAATCTATTGAATTTTCATCAAAACATTGGTTTACCAAGCTCTTATTTGAGAGACAGCACAAGATTTTGTTACATGCTGGGCCACAGCATTTGTTGAGCTCTATTCGTAAGGAATTCTGGCCACTTCCAGGGCAAAATATTGCTAGAAAGATAGTACATTGATGTATAGTGTGCTTCAAGGTTGAACCTCATACGTTAAATCCAATTATGGAAAATTTACCCAGCAGAAGAGTTATTCCTGCTCCACCTTTCAACACTACTGGGGCCGATTATGCAGGCCCGTTTTTCCTTAAAGACGAAAAAGGACGGGGCTGTAAAATTACAAAATCATATATAAGTCTATTTATTTGCTTCACTATGCGTGCTATCCACTTAGAACTTGTATCAGACTTAACGAAAGAAGCTTTTTTTTAGCGGCATTCAGACGTTGTATTGGACGACGAGGAAAACCTGCTCAAGTCTACTCTGATAATGGTTCCTCTTTTATTGGTGCGAATAATGAAATAAAAGAGCTCAGCAAGTTTTTAGAATCCAATTCCAATGAGTTATCCGCTTGTATTGAAAATCAAGGCGTACCCTGTTTATTTATTCCACCTCATTCTCCACATTTTGGTGGCCTTTGGGAGGCCGGAGTAAAGTCTATGAAACACCATTTGAGAAGAGTAGCGGGTAATGCCACGTTAACTTTCGAACAATTTCATACTTTGTTGGTTCAGATTGAATGTATTTTAAACTCCCGTCCAATATCTCCCTTATCCTCTGACCCTTCCGAACTTTTCCCATTGACTCCTGGGTATTTTCTAATTGGGCGCCCCCTGATGTTAGCCGCTGACCCGGACTTGATGCATTTACCAGTGAACAGACTATCCCACTTTCAACACATACAGCAAATTCAACGCTGCTTTCATAGATCTGTCTGCAGCCTACGACACCGTGTGGAGACACGGCCTCCTGTACAAGCTCATACAAATAATACCTTGCTCAAAGACCATTCGACTTGTCGATAACATGTTTGCAAATAGAACCTTTCAAGTAATACTACATAACCAGAAAAGTTCCACAAAGACACTGAACGATGGGCTGCCGTAGGGATCTGTGCTTGCCCCACTGCTTTTCAACTCATATATATCCGAAATGCCTGATACGAAATCCAGAAAATTCGGATACGCAGATGATTGGGTTATAGCTACAAGGCACCAAATGTTCGAGGAAACTGAAGCCACCCTAACATCCGACCTAAAAATACTGGGAGCCTACTTCCACAAGTGGAGATCAAAACCCACAAAGACAGAAACGTCTTGCTTCCACCTGTGCAACAAACACGCTGATAGGGAACTACAGGTTTACTTCGAAGACAACCTTCTCCACCACAACCCGCACCCAAAATACCTCGGAATTACCCTCGACAGAACACTATCCTACAAAAGGCACCTAGAAAACACTGCTGCTAAACTGCGAACAAGAAATAACATCCTACACAAACTCTGTGGAACTTCATGGGGATCTTCTGCCGATACATTACGCACCTCGGCAATAGGACTAGTCTACCTAACTTCAGAATATGGCACTCCGGTCTGGCTCAACAGCGCACACACGCACACAGTTGACGTACAGCTAAACGTAACAATGAGGACCATTAGCGGCACACTAAAATCTACCCCAACCTCATGGCTGCCAGTCCTGAGCCACATACCACCGCCTCACCTCCGACGCAAATCTGCTCTTGTCCGAGAATTCAACAGAATCCAAGACAACCCCCAGTTACCCATACATCGTGACCTAGCCACCTGCTCACGAACAGCCCCGCAAAATATGGTTATCTATAAACAGAATACGCACCGGACTCGCTCCACAAGTGGGACAAAACACCATCTGCAAGATGTGACTGCGGAGCGGCCAGACAAACCGTTCACCACATCATCACCGAATGCCAGAACAGGGCCTACGGAGGTGACTTCAATGACTTCCTGATGGTGACCAACGAAGCGATCGAGAACATTTGCCAACTAGATGTTAGCCTATGAGCAATAATATGTTGTGTATTTCTTTTTGTTGTATACATGTGCTACTGTACCATACGATAAATAAATAAATGAATAAAAAAATAAATAAAATGTGGTCTTTAGAATACATATCCGAATCACAGCAGAGGAGCAAGTGGTCTCAAGAACATAGAAAACTGAAGCTTGGCGATCTTGTTTTGATTAAGGAAGACAATCAACCTCCATTGAAGTGGGCGTTAGGAAGAATAGTGCAACTTCATCCTGGTAAGGACAATGTTGCTAGAGTAACAACCATGAGAACATCAACAGGAACTGTCAAACGTGCATTTACTAAAATATGCCCCTTACCGATTGAGAAGAAAAAACGTATTAATTTCTTTTTCTTGTTCATTATTGGATCATTACAAATATTATTTTGCTGTAGATAAAGCTATCTTCATTGTTTTTCTAATATTTCTCTTATGAAAGTGTTACTTTCAATGCTGGTTTACGCATTTTTACATTGCTGTGCACCAACCCTTGGATAATTAATGACAAATGTCAGGTATCGTCGTTCAGGACGACTAAAAAAAACAATATTATCAACAACATCTTGAAAAACTATATATTCGCATATGCCTCTATCAACATTTGTTAGCTAGAAGTAATGAAACTACTAGAAGTCACCATCCTGGTTTCATTACAAACTTCAAGAGCAATAGCAGTTTTTCCAGCAACAAAAGTTACAGTCCATTTGAAAACAAAACTCATACTCACAAACAGATTTATTCCGGTTGCACCTATGGTTCCAACCTACGTATGTTTCACAGTCGTGGCTTGTAAATATAGCAAAATATTACTTTATATTCATAGGAAATAATCCTTATAAATTAAAAGTACTTTATCACTGCTATGTTTACCGTTTTTCCTGTTCATACGACTCAAGTCACCCTAACCGGAGGAATCGGCATGTTAGATTGCAAGTACAGATTGTTCTCAGAGCGTTTTTTTTGTTTTAATAACAATAGTTGCGTTTGAACAACAGGAATTCATTTAACCAGAAATTCTCGGGATTCGTTTTTTCCAATGTGTCTTCTGAACGAGTTGAAGGATGAGATTCGATCATATTTCCTGTTTTCTCCAGAGGTAATTCTTCTTTCTATCATTTTCTTTTCACATTTGTTTGTTCTCTATCTCTCGGAGTCGGTGTAGAAACTAGTACATCTACTCTATGAATTATCGGAGTGGATGGTATACTGAATGAGTTTTGCCAGCTCCAATTGGGATTTCTTTTTCTTCTTCTTTTTCGACGGGCTTCGTCAGATCCTCATATGTATATTTTTCTCCATTCACTACTAAGATACCATTTACTACATTTGCCGAAGATCCCTTTTTCCTGGATAGTTCGAGTTGACAGTACAACTTTTTTTCTGATACTCTTTCTGTTACTGTTACATAATATATATCTTTATCAACACTCAAGTTTTTTTCAATAATATTGAAAAATAAACCTCAACAGTTGGGTACTACGAAATCCTGGCATACAACGCTTAATGGCGGAGTACATATACCTCTGAAGTGGCTCACCTAGCATTATTCGTGTGATCGTCATAAAATTTTATCGTTTTAAGAGATGAGTTTAGGATGGAATGAGTTTTGATGGAATGCATTCCCTACATCAGATATCTGACTTCAACAATTCTCTTCCTAAATGAAAAAGGTGTGCAATGCATATTCTTTTCATTGTTCCATTATAAAAGCCGATTCAGAATGCGAAATGAAAATTCTTCATGGAGACGGAGTTTTGTGAGTTTTACTCATTCATGTCATGTTGTTTTCCTTTAGTAGGTCGAGTTCGTTAGTAAATCAGCCTGGAAGAACAATTTGAGTGGGAAGACTATAAATTGAAATCAGTCGTTATACCTATATGAGTTCAGCAGCATGAGTAGGATGACTTTTTTAAGCTTTTTTTTATTAACATTTCTATATTGTTATCCATAAAGGAATTATTCTCTATTCGCTATTCAAAATTATATGTTATGGTTCATGTAGGATTATATTGATGGAAGGCGTATCGTCGAAAGAATTGGGGCAGCTATTACAACGCATAAAGCGCGAGAGAAATCATGATAAAATTGTGTCGTTCGAATGGGTTCGGTAATATTGCATCCATAATCTGAGTGAAAAGAAGCAAATTATGTCAATGAGGTGTTCGGTCAAACTTGTTTACGATTTTTTTTTACTATTTTCTACCGAATAAGTTGAACATAGCACTGAAAAACGACAGGAAAGAGATCAATTCACTACAACAGTGAGACTGAATCAGAGAATATAACCGAGTGAATAATCAATGAACTAGCTTCATTATTCCTTCTTGTAATCTGTATTTCATTGGACAAAAGCGTTGCATGTTTAAGTTTATGTTGTGGATATTCAACAAAATTTTCACCGAATGAAAAATAGAAGAAGGTCCGATCAACGTAGTTTGATGAGTTTTCGAAAAAATTTCAAGAAATATACTGCAGAATAGTGTAATCTGTTATGTTAATTGGGAAATAATGGATATACCCAAAACAATGAATATATTTGCGTAAAATCGGCCGCAAAAGTATCTAATTCTTTCCCAAAATTTCTAAAATCGAACAATGGATCAGAATATTTTATAATCATATGTTGATTCATGAGATATGTCATAAAGCTGAACTATGATCCATATTCAATTTTGATTTCAAAATATCTGGCACACACTTCAATATGAAAATTTGAATTTTTCCCCAGTTCTTCGAAGATCTTCATTGATAAATAACAACGAATCCCTGAAAAGATAAATCTTATAACCAGCACAAATTTCCAGTAATCTGATAGAATATTAATGAATTGCATATTGGCCTTATCCTTCCAAAATTTCGAAATATCACTACAAGCCTCTTCACGAGATCGCACTGTGGAGAGGGAATAAAATATAACACGATTTCAGCTGGACCGTGAAATTTTACGGTATGAAGATATATTCTGTCAATATTCACGGTCCCCACTGCAGCATTAGAGGTTATGCTGAACCTTCTGCAATTGCACTTATGTGTAATGAAGGAAGCGAGTGCCTTCAGACTGCACCAGGCATCAAACTTGAAAACTGGAAATCGGTTATATTGCTCAATTGAATGATCAAAAATTCATTAAACTATGAAAATACAGTTTAGAAAGGCCGAACCCTACGGAACTATACATTGCTTTTTCAGAAATCTTAAATGGAACTGCCTAGTCAGAACTGGGAAACCATAGGAATCTCTATATCTGAAAACATTCGTTGAGTTTACAGACAATAATTCAGAATATATAGTCAAGTCATTATGGGTACTCATTTCTATGGAATGGATTTCTGATTATTTTTCCATCCTAATCTTCAAAATATCTTCATTGATGGGAAGAAATATTATAATATTTCAGTGCTCACGAGAGAAGAGTCGAAGAATCCGATGGAAATACTCTCCATCCATCTACTTTTCCTATTCATAACAATATTTTTCTGTGACTTAACTAGTCTTTCGGGAAGATCTTTGGTAATCCTCAATTTGAGTACCTAATATGTCATTTCTTGCACTTACCTTTTTCTCCATCCACCTTCGGTGATCCTAATTGAACTTTTTTTGAATGAAATTTCCTACCCTGTTCCACCAGACTAAATAATCGTGGCCACACGAAAAAAAAGTTGATATTTCGTCAAATATGGATATTTTTGAAACAATTAATATTCCATGGCCCGATCCCTGGAAGAATGATCTCCCTTTGGCCAAACGCACACACTTCTCTAAGGAGTGATCACTGTTCCACTCTGAAACAACTAAGTCATCCTCATGTAAACTATTGATTTTTGGCAAATTTGAAAAGACATAACTTAAAATTATTCTATATATCATTTTTCGCCCTTGAATTAAATGAAACTGCTTTTTATATGCAATATTGTAATTTACGCTTTTTCATCTCTTATGAATGCCATTGGGGTAACATGGGAGGATAATCATAGGCAGAGTCACATAACCTTGTTTGATATTGGGATTGCACATTATATTGACTGATGGGAAGGAATGGTTGTATGATTCGAGTAAATCATCCAACCATATGATTTCCATCCACTCATATAGTCTGTAACCGTTTTTCATAAAATAGCCAGAAGCCCTTCGTTGATTGAAGTCATAGGAATACAATTCGTGTTAGATCGGAATATATGAATTAAAAACCATGGTATTTTTACGCAACACGCCTATGACGCAACACCGTATATTCAAAAAGCATACGCGGCCGTTCTCTTCACGACGCGCCGATTCAATAGCATTGGTACGACCAGCAAACGGTACCCCAATCTGTCACGAGAGTTCAGTTTCACACCAGCCGACCAAGGCAGTAGATTGCCAGTTCAGAACACCCACCGCCACCTACGTCATCCGGACTACGTCACACGGATTGTTGATTGGAAATTTCGTGAAAGAGATTCAACAGAGATCAGTTGTGCTCAAGACCGGCTACCGTTCGGGATAAAGTTGATGGTATTTGTTTGGAATTGATTCTTCCATTTATTTAGGTAATTACTTTGAATAGAACTATATATTGTGCAACCAGCACCCAGGTTTTTAGCCAGATCGAATAAAAATCTGTCCTTCTGGCCCTGTTGTGTTTGTCAATACTATAGTGACCCGTGGAGTATTTTATTTCTTCACTGAGGATTCCCGGAGCAAGTGGCTTTCCCACTATGAACATAATGTGGCGCCCAAAGATGTGAAGCCCTAATTGAGTGTAAAGATGAGATTGGAGAAAGAAAATACCCTCACAAGTCTTGAATAAATCGAAATTGTTGAATCGTTCCTGAGCTCTCCGATCACATATATCATTTTCTTTGGAAAATTCGAATGGTTCATGGAATGTTACCAACTAAGACACATTCAAAAGTCCATCAGTTGTTGATTTCCTTTGCAGACACCAACGTGTGTTGTTAACAGTAATGAAAGAATGAGTAGGAATCATACTTCTACTAAGTTCATACAAATCATACTAATATGTATCTGTAATTACCTTATATCCAAATGAACACAATGAAATTTCTCTCTGATATACCTATCAGTTGTTTATAAATTCGACACTAAAGTTTGATTCCATTCCTTTCTTAGATGTTGAGGTAGACCACCTCATAATTGTGACACTTTGTTGAGTTTTTTTTTCAGGCTCAGCCTTGTGAGGCTCCATAATTACAGAAAAATTTTCATTCCTGAGAAACAACACGATATTCCTTAATATGAACGTTATAGCCAGAAAAACCAGTTCACTAGGAAAGATAATAAAATCAGGAATCCTCCACACTACCAAGCTAATCGAAAAATAAGCCCATTCAACATATTTCGTCATTTGAAGATAAGAAAGGCACTCAAGAAGTCCTATAAAACATCATCCTTTTTTCGATATAGCTATTAACATATCATTACCTCTTAGTTACGCGTATGTGAAAAACAAAGTTCTTGATGAACAAAAGTATGAATTCAGAGTTTTTGACAGCTCTTCTGATTACATTGCGCCACGAAATATCATGAAACTGTTTTTATGTATTCGTAACGACAGGAAAACGCTATAATTTATAGATTACGCCAGCCTATTAATATAACTCAAACTGCGAGAAGGATAGAAACCCTCTTATTCATCCATTCGCGTATGGCAGCAGCAAGCAATTAATTATTTAATCGCGGATTTATTGGTTACAAAAACAATTTCCCACGGTAATAAACCTTTGGCCCCTTCCGTGCCCGGGCAGAATGATATAAAAGCAACTTCAATCACAAGAAAAGAATGATTCTGAGAATAGGAGCCAGTCGAGTAACATGCTCATGTCAGCTCTATAAAACATGGCTATTCAAGTGATAGATAATAAACAAGACAGCGACGCGAGCGAGCTAGATCAGATGGAAGAACGTGCGAACTAATGAGGAGAGAAAATACACTCAAGCTTAATCCGCGTAACAACCTCAACCAAGTGAATTCACCAGTAACCCAGTATTTTTTCCAAAATATCCTATTATTGATTAACGCTTCCAGAACGTGATAAGTCAACGAAAACCTCAAATCAACAGTTCATGACCTCATAGAAAACCGTTTCCATACACCGATAATCTAATATACCGTGCGAGTTGAGAATAAAATAAACATTTTCAGAGGAGCTAATCGAACTAAGTGTCGTTTAAAAACCTTCTCAAGTGAACAGTGTTGGCTATGGTGAGTTGGAGTAAGTTCATATGTACTTTTCTGTATTTATGTGTGGGCAAATTGAATTTTTTCATAATACGAATGTGTCTTTAAATGTATCTCAATAATTTCATGTTACCAAAGTTTCCAAAAGATAATTATTTCCAGACGTTTTTGACAATTGATGTCACTATTGTTTTTTTAGTCAATCTATTTAATATGTAGACTGATGTAAAATTACCCTCAAGTAAACTACACTCTATTTGTTTTTCTGAATATTGTCTGATATTATCCGTTTATAGAAGAAATGGAATATTTTTGTCAACTTTTATTAAATGTATGTCTATTCATCAAATTTTTATAGGTGCATTATTATTTTTTTATTATTATTTTTCGAATCTTCCTGAAACACGGTTTGTATTTCCTGAATGAACAACTCATGCCCAAGCATAGAGAAAAGGGGTTATTTCCTGTAGGCCGCTCCAGGAACATAATTTTGGTTCGACCATCCTCAGATAGTCGATGCTCTCGATGCTTGTTTTTTTCAATCTAACAAAAAGTTTGGTGTTACAGTTGTGTTGTGTTAATTCATAACACCCTGTATATGCCGTGCTCAATAGCCTGAATCTATTGAGGAAAACACGTAACAACTTATGTAGAGTAAACATTGGAGGATCTGATTCATGTGTTTGGAATTGTATGTGTATATTTCTTCTGGAATATTTCAATATGTATGTTGTATCCACCATTGAATTATAGTATCTCCAACTAAACTGCATGGAGAAAGAAATGTTTGAAGTTGCAACCCATTTATGATATCGTACCCCAGCTACGTGATATCACATGACTCGTGTTGCGGCAATTCACACTATTATTATTTGAAAAATCAATACATGCAGCGTACGTCTCTCGTACATTTTCAAATACTCTACTTTTGAAAGTGATTTGATATCACATTTGGTCATAATAGGAGGTACCTGATTTTTAATATATCCACCGAAAAAATCAATACATATATCAAGCTCACTACTAAAACTTATTCAACTTGATTTCTGAAGGATAACATTCAAGTGTGCATTTAAAACCATTGGAATTATTATTAAGCCATCTCTTTTTGTACTCTGGAGCTCTACTTGGAAAATAAAACAAACATGTTCAATAATGCCGGATTTGATTTATTAATTATCATTAATTTTAACAGCATTAAAATGAAAAGAACGTTTTAATATAATTCAAGTTACAGGCTCTGGTATCATTGAAAAATTGATTTGAATAACCAATTATTGAATGAATCTCTTGAATTTGTCCTATGTGTCTTATAGGTTCACTCATATCTCTATCGTTGAAACTATGTTGGAATTTTCCATATTCATAGTAGAGCTGATTTTTTTTTATCAATGAACAGATTCCACCACTTGTATAGATTTGTCAAATACACGTCAGCATATATGAATTTTGTTACATCCATTGTTCTATTTTCGAATGTAGTGCTGCAAAGTATTTGGACAAACAGGGCACGAAAATGAGAAACGAACAAAGACGCCAATAGCAAGTCCAGTCGGAGTACGGGTTGAACCTGTGAAAGATTGAAATAAACGCTGACGAATGCTAGGCGATATTCTTCACTGGGAGATGGGAAATTCCCACTGGACATGTCATCGTGAACAGACAGCGCATCGTCTGGACAGATGAGGTTAAATACCTAAGCAAATAGAAAACGTGAATAAAATGGCTCGGAATGGCAGAGGAAGCCAAGCAAAACAGAACTTATTGATCAAACGCATATCAGACATGAAGCTGCACTGCTCATAATTGGGATCGTCCTCCTCCCTATGATTCTGTATACATCCGCAGCATGGTAGGCCAACTAATAGTGAAGAAATAGAGGCTATTACCTTTTAAAAGATAGTTCGTTGATGAAAACCCCGGTTTTGGCCCCAGAAAAATCGCTTTGTGGATTTTTTTATCAAGAAATATTGTCAAAATGACCAATTTTTGTTTTTTTACAAATATCCTAAAAAAATTGAAGGAATCGTTTCAAACTTGATAGAACTTTTGTAGAGCACTCAAAAACTCACAAAATGATTTTTGTGCGACCGGATCGGTGCATTTTCCACTGAGAAAATCCAGGTAATACCCCAGTCATCTTAGTCAAAATTAGGTAAGTATCTCGGAATTTGAGATACCCAGCTGAATATCTGTATAAACTTGTATTTTGGCATTCTAAAGAATGTCTCGAAACCCACATTTGGTAGGGTGTACGCGTCTATCAAAATTTGAGGTCAAAGGTCACAAAAATCGATTTTTTTCATATTTTTTGCAAATATCTCATTTCTTATGGAATTTTCGCTATCTGTATTCAATATAAATATTGTAGGAAATCAAATTCCCTACAACTTTTGTTTCGAATTTTTTTTTATACGTTGAATCGTTTTCGAGATAGACGGCGGAGAGCGCGCGGTTAGAGCATAATGTAAGGTCAACCGGTATAGTCCCGGTCAAAAAACGCTATATAAAGTTTATTAATTATTGATGAATAAATCATTGATAAAAACTTTCATTTGTTATCAACTATTACATTATGTTTTATCATTTTTTTCATCAATTGAATCTATCTATTCTATAATACTTACAACCGATTCCTAAAATTAAAAAATAATTAGGGGACAAACTTTAATTACATTTTGATTATATTCTCATTTCCACTAATTATAATTTGAGTAGACAATAATGGAATACATATTCTTTAAACTCCGTAAACTCTTGAATTCTTTCATAACGTTAAAAATTATACTTGGGAATTATACTTGGGACATTAGGAAGAAGAAAAAAACTGTCCGGTTCGAAGATTATTTGAGACTGGAATTCAAATCTTGTTGGCAGTCTATAATGCTCCAAACTCTGTGGACAGTATTGATCATCTTCGTTATGCTCAATACGTCAAGTCTACGAAACTGAATAAACCTGTATAGTTATCAAATATTCCACCAACAAGTGCAGCAGCTCACCAACATTTCAATCGTGTTTATTATCAAGTTCAAACTTGGTTAGAGCGATGTAAATGAAGACAGAACCTTTGACCCCGAAATCATGGAAGACCTGGAGATAAATGTCGCCGAAGATGATAAAGAAGAAGACTTCGAAACACCACAGTGGTTGGGAGACGACGATAAAGAAGAAGAAGATAATTATTATTATCAATAAGTTGCAGTTCATGTAATTTTTATTCTATTCAGAATAGAATGGTATTTTTAATAAAATCATAAATTAAGAATTTATTTCTTTTTTTTTCCAGTTATTTGAGGAGTTATTAATATAAATTACATTAGAGTTAAAATATAATTCAAGTATTTTCCTTAACAATTCTATAACTACACGGGCAGGTAAGTGTTTTTAAATAAATTAATACTTAATAAAAATAGATACGAAAGTACAAAAATGATTAAATATAATGTAATATTTGATAACGAATGGACATTATTATTAATTATTCATTTATCAATAATTAATAAACTTTGACCGGGACTATACCGGTTGATCTTACATTATGCTCTAACCGCGCGCTCTCTGCCCCCTATCTCGAAAACGACTCAACGTATAAAAAAATATTCGAAACAAAAGTTGTAGGGAATTCAATTTTCTACAATATTGGTGGATTATACAAATAGCGAAAAACCCATAGAAATTGAGATATTTGCAAAAAATATGAAAAAATCGATTTTTGTGACATATGTCCTCAAATTTTAATAGACGCGTACACCCTACCATATGTAGGTTTTGAGACAACTCTTAGAATGCCAAAATACAAATTTATACAAATATTCAGCTGGGTATCTCAAATTCCGAGGTGAATTTACTAAGATGACGACTATAAACCTCTAAAAAGGGACCATTTTACAAGCTTCTATTTAGTTTCTACCTGTCCCGGTGTCTGTGTGTCGGTAATCAAATCTTGCAAGTTAAATTTGACCCACTGCTAACTAATCGTCCGATTGATTCGAAATTTGCTAGGTATATATAATTCCGCTAAAAATGCAATATACATTTTTTGTTAGAAAAAACGAACAAAAGGCGGCTCCCATATGGCGGACAATTTTTGTGAATATAGTCCGCTTATTTTCAAAATTGGCATCTAGGGGTTTTCGGGGTCGGAGATTATGATTTTTTCATAATTCAGATAGAGATTACTGAACTAGTTATTTAACATCATAAATATTGAAAAATAAATGAACGAAAAACAAAATTAAGAACAAGCTTTTATTAGTTGGTAATTAAAACAGAACTTAAAAGTTAGAAATTAAAATTATAAATTTTTTTTTTGAAGAGAAGCTTTAATTTATACAAATGCACTAGAAAGAAAAAAAATATCTCTTTCATTTTTTGATCTAGGTTATTCTGTGAGTGACAGATTCAAAAGCTTGCCACGGATACAAAATAGGTAATCTTGCGCGTCGAAGTACAATACTAGCCACACTGTTAACCAATGTAATATAATAAGTAATAAAAAAAAATTAATCATTAAATAACTGGAAACACGCTAATAACTTATATGTACTAATATAATGAGCGCCAACGTATAAGCAACCCGCCGCGCGGTGAAACACTCTCCTCCGCTGGCTCGTTCCCCCACTACCCTTACTCGACTCTACCTCGAGCGCACTTTCAAGCGTTTGGAGCAATTTTCAGAGACATTTTCAACACATTTCCTGCCTCTCAAGTAAAAATCCAAAATAAACAAATTATAGATATTGATCTCTATTTCCAGATGCCGTTCACAGAATTTGAATACGTCGATTTTCTTTAAATCGGCGCATTTTGCAGGATAAGCCTTTGAATTGTTTATAACGCGATTGTGCAAAAATAACATATCGGACAGAAACCATCTTGCGTACAGTTGAACTACATGCTATTATCTATCATTTTCCGCAAGATTGTCCTGCTTCGAATTTATAAAAAATGGGAATTTTTGAAAATTGTCATTTTTTTAGAGGTTTTCCCGGATTTTCTCAGTGGAAAATGCATCGATCCAGTCGCACAAACAACCATTTTGTAGGTTTTTGAATTCTCTACAAAATTTATCTCGAGTGTAAAACGATTCCTTCAATAATTTTTAAAATTTGTAAAAAACAAAGAAGTGGTCATTTCTGAAAATATTTATTGTTCAAAAAATTCCACAAAGCGATTTTGTTGGGGCCGACACCGGGACTTTCATCTCCAAACTATCTTACAAAAGTGGGAAAAAAACCTCTATTGGTTGGCCTATGGATCCAATGCACTTCACGAAGATATAGAAAACTCCCACTATTATTATGAGAAAAAAATACGGGTCATCGTCATTATCATCATCATTGACATCACTAGATTCAAAATTGATGATAAGAGGCTGATCATATTTCCTATAGAATCCAACTCATCTATCCCAGTATTTTTTTTTTGACGAAAAGTTCCAGCTCATACATCATGTGTGCTTTTTCCCAAAAAAAACCATCTTACCCACATTATATGTTTGAAAATATTTGTTAATTCCTAACTATATTAGATAGCATTGTACATGCAGAGATACTGTGGAAGACAAAATAGTTGATGCCCATATTCTTCAGAAAACCTATCAGCTTCATAAACAAGGAATATATCAGGTATAAATTAAACTTGAAGTACATACACAATAACTTTGGTACAAAATTCGACAATTGCAGTTTCAGAAAAGTGTTTTCAAAATGAATCATTATTTGATTACCATTCTTGAATATTGGCTTTTTTCGATGGTCTTCTTGGTGCTCTATTAATCACAGTGTAGTAATAACTTGTTATAGCCTTATTCATTATGGATGGCTCTCCTACATATATCGATAGCTTATATTGAGAAACGTTTTTTGTTCATTGTTGAACATAATTTTATGTTATCGAACAGAAATTAAATCGGCTCCACAACCAACGTCCACTAACCTCCATCTCCTTCACATTTAATATTGGGATCTTGCCAGGAGAGCCCAATATCCAAAATCCATCCAAGAATACACACCGACATAAACTAGTTTTTTTCAGTTTCATGTACTCCTGCGTGAACATCACGCTCTACACAACGAAAAATAAATTGAATGAAAAATAAAGATGTTAATAAAAATCCCCCGAGACAGCAAGTGGCCACTATTATGAAAGCGGACATGCCGTAGGCATCAATAGCTGAAAACAAGAAAATATATACTGAGAACACGGCTTCTAGTGATGGACCCGTTGGAACTATTGTGAAAAAGTCTATCGATTAGTACCTAATTTCTTCCAGTGGAAATCTCATAACAGGCCTGTAAGCGGTAAGTCAATTAATTAATGAAAGTACTCGCAGCGCTCTACTCCCTCCATCCATAGCTCTTCCTGATTTATTTAGCCTTGTACTCAAATGGAAAATGGGTTTTCCTAAATCGTGTCTTTGATACAGAAAAATGTTTAAGGTAGTACCGCCACGAAACAGTTGAATCAGGGAATTATTGAAATACGTATTGTTTAACATGTGAACAACACCTCTATGAAATTTCAACAAGTTTCACCATCCCGAACCCGAGATATATTTAATTGAAGTTGACTCAATTAACACGTAACATATGGACCATGCATAGGCAAACATCACATTTTTAATTCTACCGTTAGTACTAAAATTGAGATATTTATGAAAAACGAGGAGGAGCTAGAGCGGGATATCACAGATATTGTGAAATAAAAAATCAAAGTGATTGACCATCTAGTTTGACAGACATAATCAAAACTACTCTCGTTATTCAAAATAGTCCACGGGGAAGCGCACAGCCTGAAGGGGTGGTCGTAGAGAAATGCGGATTGTGCCAGGGGACTTTTTAAAGGAGGACAGGGGACCATACCATTTGAGGGTCTGAACGCGACAAAAAAACTCCATCGATTTTTACGATCCGCCCCCACTTCCACCAAAAAAAAAGTTCAAAAAGAGTACTACAAAAAAGTCCATTGAAGTTTTATCGAAAGACGATAATTTTTTCCCATGACGTATGATTTCTAGAGAGGGTGGGATGCGGGGTCTAAAAATAATTTTTTTGCTGCGCTTTTCGGGGACATAAATTTTTTGAGTCGCCGACTTCTTATAACGGAGAAATTTTCCAGAGTCGATTGGGGGAGCAAGTGCCCCCCTTCAAAACAATTTTTTTTTCGCGTTTCAAATCGAAAAGTCGTTTGAAATTCCTTGATTCGGTCGAAAATAATTTCCTAATTCAACTGTCTCGTGGCGGACCTACCTTAATCGAAACATGGTTGTGATACTTGCAGTAATTTTTCCGAATATGGTTCGTACTATAATAATTACCTTTCAAATGTTCAGTAGTATGTACGGTCTGCTTTTGACGGATGATGCACACTTACAGGTCCCAATAGGCTACGTGGGAAAAACAATTCAGCCCTAGTTTTATGTGAAAATTGTAACTTGTATTTTTTTATACTCAATATGGAATCAGGAATATCTTTTTCAGCTGTTATAGTATACTCCTATTTTATTACAGCGTGAGACATGACAGCAAGCAAACAATTGTTAACAATAACAAGTTTTGTTTTTTTCATGATATTATGAACTAGCTGACCTGATAGACGTTGTTCTGTCAAAATTTCTATATTCCCTAAATTTTTTTTCCTGAAAACTCTCGTCCACGTAGAATTAATTTTCTCTCATATTTTTTTTTTGTGTTGTTCCATCTAGGTTATGCTTTTGACTTTGCCCGCTTCCCGTTATCCCGTTTTCCCTTCATTCCGTTTTTCGGATATTCTATTGACTCTTCCCGCTTCCCGTTATCCCGTTTTCCCTTCATCCCGTTTTTCGGTTACCCCGTTACCGAGTTATCACGTTTTTCCATTTTCCCGTTTTCCCGTAAACCCATTTTCCAATTCCCCCATTTTTCCGGTACCTCGTTCTTCCGTTATCCCGTTTTCACGTTTTCCCGTTTCCCGTTTTTCCGTTATCCCATCATTCCATCATCCCGTTATCCCGTTTTTTCGTTTTCCCGTTATCCGGTTTACCGTTATCCCGTTATCGCTTTCTCCCATTATCCCGTTTTTCCAATATCCCATTTTCCCTTTCCCTTTCCCCCCTTTTCCCTTTCCCTTCCTTTCGTTCTCGTTTTCCGAAAAAATTGCCAAATCGGTCCAGCCGTTCTCAAACTATGACCTTACCAACACAAACATTCATTTTTATTATATATTATATATTCCTGAAAACTTCTCCAGGACAAAGAAATTTCCAATGACTTGTTTTCTAAAGATCCTTTCGGTTCGCAAAAACCTCATTCGGAGTATTACGAACATTCAAAAAAACAACTAGCCAAATCGGTCAAGCCGTTGTTTTTATAAAATTAAAAGAAATGTTACCCTGGCCGGGATTCATTCTTGTGACCTATTTTCTATTCTCTTTGGTAATAAATGATTCGATAGTCTTTTCCATCGCCAAACGACCCCGCACCCTCCTTATGGAAAATGGCTTTCGGTTAAATTTCCTGAATCTTTGGTATGTTGTAGATTTTGACTTTTTTGGCAAAAGTGTCCATGGGCACTAAAAAAATCCACCGACTAGTTTTCGAGATACAGGGTGTGGAAGATGAAAAGTGAAGCTTTCTGCTCAGAATTTTTCACAATTCCGATAATTGACAAAACGCCTTTTTATTCTGGGAATAGCATGCCTCAATTATGTACAATGTTACGTTGATCTCGTTTCCATTATACTTTTCGTTTTGTGCTTATAACAGGATGAACAACAAAAATCCAATTCGATTAATTTTAAACCAACCAGTGTGAGTTCTCTGATGAAAATTGAAGATTTAATTTAGCCTGGATAAACTCCCTCAATCTGGACCGAAGTTAATTGACATATTTTTTCTATACAGGGTTGTTCGAAAATAGGGGTACGTTAACCCTTCGTTTTTTAGTTCGGATAGGGGAGAGCATGTCATATATATATATATATATATATATATATATATATATATATATATATATATAATATAAATATATAATTTGTAAATATAAAAGTTGTTGTTATAAAATGAAGATAGCTTATAATTTTCGCTCTTCTTTGTGAGCCAAATTGTTATGATATAGATAAGTATTTTCGCCCTGTATAATTATTTTGCAATGTAATAATAATTGCTAGCTAACGTCACTGTTCTCTCGTCACGTTGCTGCCAATTGTTTTCACTTTTCTCACCACAGCTAAACTCAGTTGGTACGCCTCTTGTCTCAGATAGCCGGTTCAGGCAATTGAGCCAGTAGCCACTGCGTAATGTCAAATTTCAATCTATTCAATGGTCATAAATATGATTGTTGATCATTGTAGAAAACAAACAACAAAGTATCAAAAATAAATTATTTCCTTTATTCAGGAAAACTTGAATTTACCTGGCCTACGATAGATAACTTATTCTAAGGTGAATCTACAAATTTCCATGAATAATCATGAGAAAAGTTCATGGGTGAAATATACACAACCTCACTTTTACCTTGAAAGTGGAAATTTCTTTAATAGTTCAAAATCAAATGAAATAAAGTTCCTCTGATGGAATATGAGTTATTAGTGAAGTCGTTCAGTTCGTGATGTGCACTGGAACTGTCGCTGTTCAATATACACCCAGATTTGGATTCTCTTTCACTACAATGCTCTCAGGAACTTCAATACCAAAACGAAGGAAGCATACAAATTCAGGAATCAGCTTTGGAATATTTGTATATGGTGTACAAACAAAAGTAATGTTGGTTTTCCGCTTATAATGTTGAAATTATTGAATTTTTATTTCCTTTCAAATAAAACGTGGCATTCGTTTTCAAATTATTTTCAATCTCCTTCTGGATTTGTTTTTCTGTCTCCTGGATACCATTTTTCCTCATTCCTTTCGATTTGAATTTTTGAATTCGCGCACTATATTGTCACATTTTCACTGTTTGGGGTTATTTGTCAAAACTTATAAATACAACTATTTTTACTTTCTTATCAACTATATACAATTTCCAGTGATAATTGTCTCTGATACTTTTCCGTTCCTACTTTCTCACAATTCTCAATCTTACATTTGACCATAATGTTCCCTGATTGGCTATTGTCATCAAGAAGTTTGCTGTTCTATCATTGGGTACTTTTAGTTAGATACAATTTCATATACTGTATGTTTCAAGCTTATAATTTTGTGGATCACATTTTATTCAGGAAGATTTTGTAAATCTAGACTTTTTGTTGTCTTTTGAACAATTATGGGTTATAATCATTATGACAGTGTATGAAATTGATTGTGTTATAGTATTTGGACATTTTTATCTATTCATATCATACAGAGGCTTAATGAAGAAAATAGAATTTCAAAAATTATGTAAAAACAATCTCTTGAAACTAATAGCTATTAAATAATTATTCTTTTTGTGGGTTTTTCTTTTTAAAATATATAACTGGTTTTTCATAACACAACAATATATATATATATATCAAACATCCTTCAATGTTAAGAATGTCGTATAGTAATTTTATGTATACAGGGTGAGTAAAAAGATACAGTCCAAGTTTCTTAGAGAAATGTTTTTTGTTTCAATGAATACCCTGTATTTCGAGAAAAAATCGGGTAATTTTCCTGAATTCTCAACACTGAAGGATGTTTGATATATATGACATGCTCTCCCCTATCCGAATTAAAAACGAGGGGTTAACGTACCCCTATTTTCGAACCACCCTGTATAAAAAAATAATGTCAATGAACTTCGATACAGATTGAGGAAGTTTATCCGGGCTAAATTGAATCCTCAATTTTCATCAGAGAACTCGCACTGGTTGGTTTAAAATTAATCGAATTTGATTTTTCTTTGTTTGTTCACCCTGTTATAGAGCACAAAACGAAAAAGTATAATGGTTACGAGATCAACGTGACATTGTACCATCATTGAGGCATGGTATTTCCAGAATAAGTAGGCGTTTTGTCGATTCTCGGAATTGTTAAAAATTCTGAGCAGAAAGCTTCACTTTTCTTCTTTTACACCCTGTATCTCGAAAAGTAGTAGGTGGATTTTTCAATGCCCATGGACACTTTTACCGAAAAAGTCAAACTCTACAACATACCAAAAATTCAGGAAATTTAATTTAAGGATGGTGCGGGGTCGTTTCTTAAACCCGAAGTTTCCAATTTCCGGGCAATTTTCCTAATTTTCAATTAGCCAAATCGGTCCAGCCGTTCTCACGTTTGCATTTACCAAGAATCGAGATTAATTTCTATCATATAGATTAGAGATTTGTAAATCAATAACTGGCAAGTTCTGAGTTGGCGGTTAGGTAGGGCCTGCCTCGTACTTTCTCGTAGAATATTTCCCAACACATAGGTTGTAGATGAAACAATTTTTTCCAACGTTTTCGATGGCAGAATCATTCGTAAATCTAAGGAATATGAGTTATGATAGTAGAAAATAATAAATCACGTTTTCCAACAAGAACGTTGGTTTATATTCTAGGTAGGTGTGTGACATCAACATAACCTTTCTTTTTCAGTTTCGGGTGGTAGAATCGTTTGTATCAACGATGGAAAAAGATGATGATTTATGAACTAATAAATATATCGTTTTTTCCAATGGAGGGATGGCTTGAATTCGGAACAGGAGAAAAATTATGATATAAATAATTTTTCTCAGTTTTTTGAGATAAAATTGTTTATCGGACAGAAGGAGAAAAATGGGCAATTTAAAAAAATAAAATAAAAATGGTTGTTCTTGAAGAAAAGGAATGACTGATTTCTAGAAGAAGAAATACTTGAAAAGCCAGAAGAAAGGAGAATTTATATTTTTAGTGGTCTAGGTAAGTAGGAAAAGTCCACATATATTACATTTTAAATAATCTGAAAGGTATAATCGTTCGTAAGGCTGAGGAAAGGAATTTCGAAAAAATATTACATTTTGCAAACAGGGTGAGAACCTTCATTCTAGGTGGGTGGAAAAAGTTTATAAAGCTCTCATTTTTCTGTTTCTGGAGGGCCAGAGATGAAAAGTAGAATGGAAAAATGCATTTTTTGAACAGAACATTTTTGGTGAATGGAAGATGTTCATATGGAAGGTGTCGTTTGAGTTCAAGTGTTGTTAGTGTGCATCCTTATTTTAATTGCCATACCAGATAACAAAGGGATTATTAAATATAAATCGCAGTGTGAGTGAAAGTTTAATGTTGTACGGATGATTTGAAAGTTGAATCGCATCCTTACCCCATACTTTTATGTGATATAAGATATGTAAACAAACTGTGTCTCGTCAATAACTGATAACATAAGGTCCAATTTTCGCGATTGTAATTTTTGCTGTCAAATACCGTCCACCATCACTGGCGCCTGCGAAGCAGACGGAATACTATACCACCAAAGGTCTGTAATACCCAGAGAATGAGTTGTTTGACAAGCTATCCCTGATGTTAAAAACGGAAGCGGACAGGAATAAACCAGAAATAAAGGTATGCATAGGGGGGGGGGGATAACAACAAAATAATAAGTTTTCTCAAGGAACAAACCGAAGAAGAGAAAAATAAAATAATCGAGCTTGAAACCAAGAACAACATATTGGAACGAAAATGTATTCAACTAGAGATGAAACCGTAAATCTTGTATCTACCGTTCTGGGAGAATTGAAAGTCCTACTTGGAACTACATTCAGTGATGCTTACATGCCATAGGAACACCCATCAAGATTGAATTCATTCATTACTTGAAGCAGAACTCTATTTTTAAGAACATCCACAAGCTGAAAGAATCCAAAATTGGGATTTAAAATGATTTATGCAACGAAGACCGAGAAAAAAATAAAATTCTTGTTCAGCATATGAAGGAAGCGCCAAGCAGAAATAAATCTGCCATAATAAGAGGAAATGAATTATTCGTAAATGGCGAGGCATATACTGTGAACCAGTTGAACGATTCTCGATGATAACCAGATTTCAGCGCATGAACTTCAAATACTTCTTTAATCCACACAATCAATGATAATGAACAACTATGGCTCCAGGTGACTGGAGTAAAAGTAAAAAAAAATAGCTCTCAGGGTGATTTAACGGCCACCTTCTCTCGATAAGAATGTATTCCTATCCGAACTCGAAGATGCCCTCAGTTTAGTTTCGATCGCCCATCTCAATGTGATTTGCCCATAGCCCATCTCAATATAAATTTACTCCACCTTGATAATCCACATGCACGCAACTTGCTGTCATTATTCGACATTTTCCAACTCTCTCAAATCATTGATATGCCTACTAGAATTGGTTTCAATAACTCTTCACTTATCGACCTCATATCATTATGGGATCCCGACAGAGTAGTAGATAAAGGCACATGAGACGTTGATTTTTCTGATCATCACCTAATTTTTTGCCAACTGAAGGTAAATGAAAATACTAGGGCACACAATTACAAGAATTTCAATTATGAATCATTAAACTATGATTAATATCGGATACCTTTTTTCAGTATTCACGAAACGAACAATATAGATGATAAAGGAAAGATTTTCAATGATAATCTTACGAAACTTCTTGACATTCACGCCCTTATGAAAACGTTGAGAATAACGAAGCCTGTAGAACTTTGGATGACAGAACCATTAAAAAATATGATGATGTTACGGGATAGAGCTCTGGTTAGATACAAAAAGTCTAGCACTAACGACAATTGGCAACTATACTCAAGCCATCGCTAGGGAGAAAACGGCATATTTGACCTAAGCACTTGAAAACTCAGACACCAAAAAATACTGGAAAATACTAAAAAACAATCACAAAACAATGACAAACGAGAAATCCCTTTGAATCTGAAAATGTAAATCGAATTAATGAATTTTTTTTTACGATTTACCACACACGTCACCCTCACAGCCCATTATAAATCATTATAGGAAAAACCACCTGACTGAATCTCGGTTCCAATTCACACCCGTTGGTGAAAACTCAATTTAACAAATAATTTCCCAAATAAAAAAAAATATACCGGCTGTGATGGGCTCAATATCAATATGATTGTGATGTGTTGTCCTTATATCCTTCAATATTTAACCAACATCATCAACTAATGTTTGAAAAATCAAGATTATCCTTCCCAATGGAAAATTGCTCAAGTTATCCCAGTGCCAAAAAAATCAAACCCTCAGAACTGAAGGATTTGCGTGCCATAAGTATTCTTCCTATCTGATCTAGAATTATTGAAGGGGAAATGGAGATGCAAGTCGTATCCTATCTCGAGAACACGCCCATAGTGCCCCCGATTCAATCCAACTTTAGGAAGGGATTCAACTGCACCACGGCACTACTAGAGGTAGTTGATGATATTCTGAAAGCTTCAAATAAGAATCGCTGCACCATATTCATCCTGTTTGACTTCGATACTATCAACTATAATATAATGCTATCTTTGCTTCACTACATAGACCTCACTGAGAACACGATCTTAATCTTTCTATACTACCTATTAGATAGGAAGCAGATATTGGTAATCGATGGAGAGCATTCACGAACTCTCAGTCTCAACTCTGGCGTTCCTCAAGGTTCTATTTTTGGTCCACTACAATTTTCAATTTACACAAGCCAACTGGTAAAATGTTTACAAAACTTCCAAGCGCACCTTTATGCAGACGACACCCAAATCTACTGTTCCTTCGATCCTGATGACAGATGAGGCATGTATTCTAATTGAGCGTGATTTGAACATGTTCACCTCACTTTCGAACGATCACTGTCTGACAAACAACACAAATAAATCCCTAGAAATGTTATTTGGCCCAGAAAATTCCAGAAACGCAATAAGTGATAGGGTGGAAATAAGTATAAACTCTAACGAGATGGTCAGAGTTGCGGAAGCCAGAAATATGGGGGTAATTATTGATAGTGACCTCAGGTTTGAATCCCACAACGATGAACTGACACAAAGGGCATACACATCTCTTTGTTACGCCACTGGCCTTTCATAGAGGGTACACTCCAGGAAAGACCAATAAACGCTAAGGAATTTTCAAGAGCATCGACTGTCTAAAGATAGTTGAACTGATATTATTTCGCTGGAGCGGCCTACAGGGAAAATATCTCATTCTCTCAATACAGGGGAATGTGGGGCGTTTAGATTGAGGCACGTACCCATCTCAGAAAGTTAGTTCAAATAATTCACTTGGAAAAGCATGAGAATATACATATATATATATATATATATATATATATATATATATATATATATATATATTTCATAATAGTTACATAGCATTGCCATCAGTTCTATATACTGATAAAAGATTAAAATAGTCAAAGAACAGTTGAGATTTCACATTAGGTCAGTTTTTGGCATTCTCAGAATCAAGTGGACTGAATATTAGTAAACTTGTTGACTAGACTGTTGATAAATATTATTAAAAAAATATGGGAACATAAATTATGAAGATACATAGAGAAACATATGAAAATAAAAATTGATTCAATTTTTGCCCAAACATAAATCTAGAAAAAATATACGAACTTACTCCAGACCATCAGGTTTCATCACTTCTTTACTCGATATTTGTTTTACACGATTTCAATTTGGTTGAATCAAGAATTTATTTATTTCCGCAAGGTTAGCGTATTTAAACTTTTCTCTCGTACTCAAACTTTTCTCTCGTACTGTAGAGCTGTTATTTTTCTATGCGAGCATGAACTATCGGTTGGAGGTTTTCGGTGTTTTATCTCGTTCTTGATGCATTGATAACATAATTTTTATTAATAGTAAATACTGTTCAACTAGGTATTCACTTTGTGGAGTCATTACCCGTGCAGTTTCGCTTTGATTTGATTGGAATTATCTTTATTAATAATTTCGCAATTACACTGCAAGATGATTACTTGTCACTTGACTCATGACTGATGACTGTCTATCAAGAGATGTGAACTGGTTGATAGCTACCGCACTTCTATATGTTATATTGTTACATCTTTACTATGTGAAAGTTCGAGTACTTCCGATTATTGTTTACTACATGTTAATCGAATGGAAGTTTAAACACTTCTCGTCCATGTTTCGAGTTGTCTCTCGCTTTTATATCCCTTTCTTCTTTGTTTGTAATGCCCGCCTGCATTCCGAATGTAATATTCATTATAAATCATTTAGTTATTTGCCTGTCATCATTATTCATCTTCCTGGGTATTAAATGGCTTTTCACCGCGGGTCTAACAGAATATGTAAAAAAATTAATTATTAATTTCTTTTGTTGACTTCAGCGAGCGTTAAATGAGCTGTCAAAACATATAGTTCATCGTTTCTTTGTTTACTATGAAATTCCTTAGATGTGCATAACTAGGAGGGTGGCAATTCGTTAATAGCTCCTTTGTGAAAGGGTGACGTGTTTAGGAATGTCATACTGAAATATGCATATCTATTTTCAGAATTTTTACCGTTGTGTTCATAATCCGAAGTGATTTTTAATTTAAATGTATCCATTATTTTATTCTCAGAGAAACGAGATTGGGGTCATGGAGTCTATAATGATGACTTATTTTTGTTAGGTTTTTCTGCACTTTTATATATATATATATAGAAATGGGAATTATTTATCAATAAAAACCAAAATCACTCTATGCGAGAGCCTTGTACTATCAATCCTGAACTTTGCTGACACCGTATATGGCCCGAGTCTAACTCTCTTTGATAAACAAGGAATCCAAAAAATCCAAAACTCCTGTCTCCATCTTATATACGGGATTCGTAGAAGATACCGTATTTTCCACAAGTTGAAGGAGATGAGATGGTTCGATATGGAAAAAAGAAAACAATTACATCCAGCGTGCTATTACCACAAATAATAGAAACCAAAACCCCACCATATTTATACAATAAAATAACGTTTCGTACAGATATACATAATGTAACGAACCTAGGCCGGACCTGTCGCCTCGCGCGTTGCCGTCGACAGCGATGAGGTCATCCCCGGAGATGTTCGAGAACAGTCCAGTCGCTCTGCCGTGGAGAGCAACGGTCGATATTGGAAACAATTGGAACATGCCGGTCGCCAACTACCCGAATTCGAAACATCGAGAATGCTGTATCGGAGATAAATAGGCAACCCTCAAGTGGAGTCGAACAGTCTGAACGAGCCCATACGATCGAGCTATACAGTGGCGTAGTAACATAAATTAAGTTGTAGATTAAGTGTGAAATAAATTAGTAAAACCAAGTTAAGTTTATTTACGTTACAATTGGTGTCGGAAGTGAGATTTTGAAAATAAACAAGTGATGGTGGAGTGGATAGTCAGAAAAATAAATTGATAGACCTTTTTGTACGCCCAAAATAGACAGTGGCCCGGTTTTCGCGAACTGGACAATTGTGCGTGGGCAAAATAGACAGTGGCCCGGTTTTCGCGAAGTGGACAATTGTGCGTGGGAATATAAACTGATACACTGTTCGCGTGAAACAGAAAATAGACAGTGGCCCGGTTTTCGCGAAGTGGACAATTGTGCGTGGGAATATAAACTGATACACTCTTCGCGTGAAACAGACAATAGACTGGTGGCCCGTGGAAAAGAATTCGCGAAGTGAATTTTTAACAAACTGATAAACTTTTTCGTGTGAAACAGACTGATACCTCGTCAAAGACAAAATGTGTTCAAGAAAAGTGCGCCTTGCGGACTTGAAGGTAGCGGAATTGAAACAGGAATTGGAGGAAAGGGAACTGGAAACAACGGGTAAAAAGCAAGTACTCCAGGAAAGACTTGCAGAAGGACTTATACAAGAAGGTGAGGACCCCGAAACATTTTTATTCGAAGTTCCCGGAGGTGATTCAAGTTTGGTAATGAATAAACTCGAAGAAACTACTAAATCCTTGAAAGAAGAACTGCAACAAAATTCAAGAAGCCTGGAAGATAAGCTCCTAGAAAACACAGAAGGCCTAAAGAAAGAACTCTGTGGTGTGGCGAATCGTCTAGAAAAAAGAATAGGAACCATCGAGGCAGAGATGGACAAGATGAAGGAAACGATCAGTAAGCTGGAAAAACGAATTGATAGTGCGCCCTCCACAGAGATGGTTAACAAAAATGCAATGCTGGACTTGAGTTTGAACTTGGATAAAGTTCAAGAGGGTATACAAGATGTCAAGGTCATTTCTGAAATAGGGAAGCTTTCCATGAAGCCGCCTCAATTCGACGGAAAAACTCCATGGGAAAATTACCGCCGACAGTTTGAAGCAGCGGCCAAAGCAAATGGATGGAATGCAGGGGAAAGAGCTATAGCACTAACACTTGCATTACGTGGAGAAGCGACGAATATTCTACAAACTCTTACCGCCCAAGAACAGGAGGACTATGATCAGCTGATTAAACATCTAGAATTACGATATGGCCAGGCCCATTTGGAACACGTATACCACTCCCAACTGAAAAATCGCTACCAGAAATCGGGCGAATCCTTATAAGAATTCGAAGCTGACATTGCACGCTTGGTTCGTCTTGCATATCCAGCCACACCGGAAAATGTAATGGAGCGATTAGCGGTTCAGGCATTCTTGGATGGACTCCGTGACCAAGAAACCAGACAAGCGTTGACACTAGCTCGTCCAACACATCTCGTAGACGCACTGGCACGCGCTTTGGAATTTGAGGCAGCAAAGCAATCCTGCAAAACCAAAGTAAAGTCCGAATGATTGAGGAAGTCTCACAGGAGCCTGCTAATTTGGAAGCTGCCATAAGGAAAGTGATGAAGGAAGTGTTGCCTGAGAAAAGACAGATAAGATGCTGGAATTGTGGCAAAATTGGACATGTGCGTAGCAAATGTCCAACATTCATCGACTCCGATGCAGGAAAACCAAAGAAGGTCGACGAGAAGGGGCAATCGTCGGCATGTGTCCGGCAAGCCCCGGTTAACAACGCATATGTCGCTATCCTTCAACGACAGAACAAAGGTGTCTTCGTAGACGGTCTCATCAATAACGAGCCTTGCACCATGCTGCTAGATACAGGTGCGACTAGGACAATTCTCGGGCCTTCCTTTGCCAGAACACCGGAACGGATTGAACCGACAACTTGGAAGCTACGCACAGCAACAGGGGAGCCAGCTACTGTATATGGCGAGCTACCGATTGAAATTATTTTGGGCAGCACTAAAGTGAAACATCAGGCACTTGTAGCGGACATCGAAGACGATGCAATCATCGGAATGGACATCATGAATTCCAGAGGGTTTGAATTAGATTTCAAAGACGGCGTCCTACGTGTCAACGGAGAAGAGCTGGTGCTTCATGGGAGAAGTGAAGAGTTGATCCGTGTGTTGTTGGCTGAAGATGTAAGCGTACCTGAGAGGGCTGAAACCATTCTGGAGGCTCGCCTGGACGGGAGTGCGAGCAGTGGAGACGTGGTGATGTTCGAGCCCAAACTTCATGATGAGAAAATTGGACGAGGGATTGCACTAGGGAAGACCTTGTTGCGTGCTGACAAATTTGTGCCGGTAAGGGTCATGAATGTCAATTATTTTCCAGTGACCTTGAAGAAAGGAACAATATTGGGGCACTGCTCGTCAGTTTCCTCAGTGATCCGGAGTGTACGAGGTACGATTAGCCAACCCAACAACTTGCCCACAGAACTAGAAAAATTAGTTGCCACCTCTTCCAAAGACATAAAAAACCCAACAACTTGCCCACAGAACTAGAAAAATTAGTTGCCACATCTTCGATACCGGACAAGGAAAAGGGGGTCGAACTAATGTGGTCCAGCACAAGATTGATACTGGGGGTGCCCGACCGATCCGGCAATCAGCAAGAAGACTTCCTCTTGCCAAGAAGGAAGAGGCTGACAAAATAGTCAGCGATATGGGAAAAGAAGGAGTTATCGAACCATCTGACAGTCCCTGGTCCTCTCCAGTCGTACTGGTGAAGAAAAAGGATGGATCGACACGCTTTTGTGTAGACTATCGCCAACTTAATAATGTCACGAAGAAGGACAGTTACCCTCTCCCGAGAATAGATGACACCCTAGACACGTTGGCTGGTTCCACGATTTTCTCGACCCTTGATCTGAAGAGTGGATACTGGCAAGTAGAACTGGCTCAGGAAGATCGAGAAAAGACTGCTTTTACCATCGGCTCAGGATTGTGGCAGTTCACCGTTATGCCATTCGGGCTCTGTAATGCTCCCGCCACATTCGAACGATTGATGGAAACAGTACTGAAAGGACTCTCATGGAACACGTGTCTAGTGTATCTCGACGACATAATTGTGGTCGGCAGATCGTTTGAGGACCACGTGAAAAACTTGGAGGAAGTATTCCTGCGACTGAGGAACTCCGGATTGAAGCTGAGCCCTAAGAAATGCCATCTGTTCCAAAAAGAAGTACGATACCTCGGCCACGTTGTCTCTGGAGAAGGAGTAGCAGTGGATGACCAGAAGATCAAAGCTGTTAAGGATTGGCCCATCCCAAAAGACATTCACCAACTTCGAAGTTTCCTTGGTTTATGCACATACTATCGCCGATATGTGCTGGGATTCGCCAACATCGCTAAACCACTGACCAAGCTCACGGAAGGCCAAACAAAGTTCCAGTGGTCCGAAGAATGTCAAGACTCATTCAGGAAGCTGAAAGGAGCTTTGATCAACGCACCTATACTGAGCTATCCCCTACCCAAAGGGAAATTCATTTTGGATACGGACGCCAGCAACGTGGGACTTGGAGCTGTCCTATCTCAGATCCAGGAGAGACAGGAGAAGGTCATTGGTTATTTCAGCAAGACGCTTAGCAAACCAGAGCGCAATTACTGTGTCTCCAGGCGAGAGCTGTTAGCTGTTGTAAAGGGAGTGGAACACTTCTACAAGTACGTGTATGGAAGAAGATTCCTGTTGAGAACTGACCATGCAGCTCTCAAATGGCTCTTACAGTTCAAAAATCCTGAGGGTCAAGTAGCACGTTGGATCGAGAGACTCCAAGAATTCGATTTCGAAATCGAACATCGAGCCGGAACTAGCCATAAGAATGCAGATGCCTTGTCGCGAAGACCATGTCCAGATGATTGCTCACATTGCCGACGAGCAGAAGAGAAAGAAGCAACACTTTGTAGAACCGCGGCAATGGATGACAACTGGAATGACAGCAAGATCCAGAAAGACCAAAGAGAGACCCGACCTTGGCTTAGTCGTCAGCTGGAAGAAGGGCAATCGAAGACCATCATGGCAGGAAGTCGCAGGTTACTCGCCGGCTGTTAAGTCCTATTGGGCACAATGGAACTCTCTTATTCTGGACAATGGGATCCTGAAACGTGTGTTGGAGGCTGATATTGGTGGGGAAGACAGACGCCAAATAATTGTTCCCAGGAACAGAAGAGAGGAAGTGCTGCGGGAAATCCATGATGGAGTCGCCGGAGGACATCTGGGAGTGACGAAGACCCTGCAAAAAGTGAGGCAACGGTTTTACTGGGCCAATTGTCAAGCTGACGTCCAGGACTGGTGCAGGAAGTGCGCTGTATGCGCTGCTAGCAATGGACCTCGAATACGACCCAAGGCCCCGATGCGTCAGTACAACGTAGGCAGCCCGTTCGAGAGAATCGCCATTGACATCGCCGGCCCGTTTCCCGTATCCGACCACGGGAATAAATACATCCTTGTGGCAATGGACTACTTCAGTAAGTGGGCGGAAGCCTTTGCCCTGCCCAACCAGGAAGCCATCACCGTCGCCGACGTCTTGGTGAAAGAGTGGATATGTCGATTCGGTATTCCAATGGAGCTGCACTCGGATCAAGGCAGAAATTTCGAATCCAACCTGTTCCAAGAAATATGTCTCTTGCTGAACATCCGCAAGACAAGAACCACGGCCCTACATCCGCAGTCCGATGGAATGGTGGAACGGATGAACAGGACGATCAACCGCCACTTGTCCAAGGTTGTCTCTGACCATCAAAGAGACTGGGACCAGTATCTTCATTTGTTCCTGATGGCCTATCGATCTGCAGTACACGAATCAACCGGTCAAACTCCTGCTAGTATTATTATGGGCCGAGAACTGCGACTGCCTTGTGACCTGAAGTTTGGGATACCGCCAGGACAAGACACTGCGGGAGAGGACTACGTCAGCAAACTTCGGCAGAGAATGGACGACATCCACGAACGAGTCCGGTTGAACATCCAGAGTGCCAGCGATAAAATGGAGAAGACCTATGACATCAAGGCCGACGCTGGAGGATTTAAGGTTGATGACCTGGTTTGGCTGTACAACCCCAAACGTCGTCGTGGACTATCACCAAAGTTGCGGAACTCGTGGGAAGGCCCGTATAAAATCGTGAAAAGGATAAACGACCTTGTGTACCGAATCCATAAGCCACCCGAGGAAACCAAGGGTCGTCCATTTCAACAGGTTGGCCCTTACGCTGGAAACCATGACCAAGTTCGCACCCTCAAGCCACCGGAGGATGATATGACGTTCGAGAAGTTTATGTCCTTGTATTCAAACGGGCAGAAAGTTCTACATGGGGTTACTAGAGAGGAGTCACGAGACCTTTTGAGGTGCCTGCTGACTACGCACTAGCGCACTGTGTGGCAGAAGATCTTCGAATGTCCAGGGGCATCGCCGTAGTGTTCTCCAAGAAATTTGGTCAACTCGAAACACTGCGGGGGCAGAATCCAGAAGTTGGTGGGGTGCTACAGTTGAAGAAAGGCCAGAGAAACATCTACTACCTAGTTACCAAGAGGCATTCCCAAGATAAACCGTCCTATGAAGATGTCTGGAAGAGTCTCACCAAACTAAGAGATACTATGGTGGACCAGAATCTGGTGGATCTAGCAATTCCAAAATTGTCCTGTGGTATTGATGGGTTGGACTGGAGAGTCATAAGAAGTATGCTGGAGGCGATATTCAGATCCAGCGGCGTCAAGATTTTGGTTTGCTGTAACCCTCTTCCACGACCGATCATGAAGACCGTGGAGTGTTACTTCCATCGAACTTCACGGTGCAGATATGGGGAGTCATGCAGATATCGTCACACTCCAAGGATGAAATTTCGGGACGAAATGTCTTTAAGAAGGGGGCAATGTAACGAACCTAGGCCGGACCTGTCGCCTCGCGCGTTGCCGTCGACAGCGATGAGGTCATCCCCGGAGATGTTCGAGAACAGTCCAGTCGCTCTGCCGTGGAGAGCAACGGTCGATATTGGAAACAATTGGAACATGCCGGTCGCCAACTACCCGAATTCGAAACATCGAGAATGCTGTATCGGAGATAAATAGGCAACCCTCAAGTGGAGTCGAACAGTCTGAACGAGCCCATACGAGCTATACAGTGGCGTAGTAATATAAATTAAGTTGTAGATTAAGTGTGAAATAAATTAGTAAAACCAAGTTAAGTTTATTTACGTTACAATAATATAAACGTACGCTTCAAATGTTTTCTTAATCCCCCCTCACACATTCAAAAGATCGTTCTCATCAAATATGCTATGTCTATAACCAGCTGCCAAATTAAAAAAAAAATCGAATGTTGATGTGTTTAAAGCAAAACTGAAGAAGGCATCACTCGAACAGTGAACAATAATGAGAATAATGTTTTTCTATACACTCTTCATTTCATTGTTTATATCATCATATGTCGTTATCCACTACCATATTGTGATTGCATACCTGTAAACGTGTTGGATATGTTTGTACCTTTTTACTTACAAAATTTTTATTAATTTTTCAATTTATTTTATTTCATTTTTTTTACTACCTTTATTCCCCTGTTAAGCTGAAAAATAGCAGAAAAAAGGTGGCATTTGAGGTGGAAGAGCAAAACTACAGTAATTGTGCTGTAGATTTGAATTTCGCCTTTTGGTAAAACTGTACTACTTAGTTTTCCAATAAAGACTATTATTATTATTATTATATAACGAACCCTCTACAGTTTCTAAAAACGAAACCATTTGTGAAGTCCTGTAAGAATAGTTGAGAATATAGCTTCATTCTCTTGAATGATTTGCAGAAGACATAATCGTTCGTGTCGAAGGAGAAGTAAAGAAGATATTTTTCATCAGAGCACTGCTGTGCATTTTGAGTCTATGAAAAATGCTCATATAAAGAATTATCTTCAGTTTCCTGAAGGCAGAATTATTTTCGAACCAAATTTTAGGTGGACAATGAATATTCATAGACAGAGTGCTTTGTAGTATTTCCTGATATTGAGGGTTGACACGCATTTCTAGTGCATGAAAATTGTTCATATAATGAATTCCACTCGAATGCTGGAGCAGAAGCATTTTTGAAGCCAGGAAAAAATAAAGAATAAAATTCATTTTAAAATATTTCAGGGCGACAGTTTTCATTCGAAGTAGGGGGCACATACCTAGCTTTAATTATTTATGTTCCATGATACATTATAAAAAACGCATTTTCCAACCATAGTGATGGCACGCATTTTGAGGTATATATATATATATATATATTAAATATATATATATATATATATATATAAATATATATATATATATATATATATATATATATATATATATATATATATATAAATATATATGAACAATTTTCATGCACTAGAAATGGGTGTCAACCCTCAATATCAGGAAATACTACAAAGCACTCTGTCTATGAATATTCATTATCCACCTGAAATTTACATCGAAAATAATTCTGCCTTCAGGAAACTGAAGATAATTCTCTTTATATGAACATTTTTCATACATTTTTCATATACTCAAAATGCACAGCAGTGCTCTGATGAAAAATCTTATTTTTTTCCTTCACTTCTCCTTCGACACGAACCATCATGTCTTCTGAAAATCATTAAGAGAATAAAGCTATATAAAACAACTATCTCTAGTTTTAGGAAATGAAGATTCCGTTTTTCGGGAAAATTCTCAACTATTCTTACATGACTTTGCAAATGGTTCTTTTTAGAAACTGTAGAGGGTTCGTTATATAATATAAAAATAGTCTTTATTGGAAAACTAAATAAGTTTACCAAAAAAAACTCAAATCTACAGCACAATTGGTTTTCTTCCACTCGAATATATATATATATATATATATATATATATATATATATATATATATATGTATATATATATATATTCGAGGTGGAAGAGCAAAACTACAGTAGTATTTCCTGATATTGAGGGTTGACACGCATTTCTAGTGCATGAAAATTGTTCATATAATGAATTCCACTCGAATGCTGGAGCAGAAGCATTTTTGAAGCCAGGAAAAAATAAAGAATAAAATTCATTATTTAAAATATTTCAGGGCGACAGTTTTCATTCGAAGTAGGGGGCACATACCTAGCTTTAATTATTTATGTTCCATGATACATTATAAAAAACGCATTTTCCAACCATAGTGATGGCACGCATTTTGAGGTATATATATATATATAAATATATATATATATATATATATATATATATATATATATATATATATATATATATATATATATAAATATATATGAACAATTTTCATGCACTAGAAATGGGTGTCAACCCTCAATATCAGGAAATACTACAAAGCACTCTGTCTATGAATATTCATTATCCACCTGAAATTTACATCGAAAATAATTCTGCCTTCAGGAAACTGAAGATAATTCTCTTTATATGAACATTTTTCATACATTTTTCATAGACTCAAAATGCACAGCAGTGCCTGATGAAAAATCTTATTTTTTTCCTTCACTTCTCCTTCGACACGAACCATCATGTCTTCTGAAAATCATTAAGAGAATAAAGCTATATAAAACAACTATCTCTAGTTTTAGGAAATGAAGATTCCGTTTTTCGGAAATTCTCAACTATTCTTACATGACTTTGCAAATGGTTCTCTTTTTAGAAACTGTAGAGGGGTTCGTTATATAATAATAATAATAGTCTTTATTGGAAAACTAAGTAGTACAGTTTTACCAAAAAAAGAAACTCAAATCTACAGCACAAGTACTGTAGTTTTGCTCTTCCACCTCGAATATATATATATATATATATATATATATATATGTATATATATATATATATATATATATATATATATATATATATATATATATTGAATCCCATTGGTTTATGAAGGATTCTATTCTGGTAAGGTGTATACTGTTTCTGGAGAGGGGATCTTCTATAGCGCCAGAGAAGGAAAATAGCAAATTTTCAAAAATGATAGAATATCAATAATATCAATCAAACAGAGGAACGGTTCGCATTTTGACTGGTTGAAAATGTTGATTTAACGTACCCTCCTCAGACTTTGGAGGAAGATTGATTTGCGTAGTCTTTGAAAAATTGTTGTTAATTTCAGGTAGATAGATGTATATAGCTCTACTTTGGCAATGTCAGATCATTAGGGAAGCCATGGCAGAATAATCTCAAAACTGATATCAAAACTCATATTTCTCAACCCAAACGGATAAATACAAAACTTCACTTCTTCAATCTGTAGACTGCATCGTCTCTAGATCAAATGGAAGAATAGAAGATAATTTTCGAAAACAATAAAACTTAGGATTTTTCAAACAGAGGAATGACACACATTTTGTGGTACAGGAAAATATTCGAAAAAACAAATCACATTTCCCAAACCCTACTATAGTTTCAATTTCAGGTTTGTAGCGAATAATCACATGCCTTGAATGGATCATGAGTATTTCATTATCAATAATTCCGGAAATATCAAATGATTGTTGAAACAATAATGAAAAATCAGCATTTCCTTCTTGGCAATTTTGAAATCATCGATAATCATCCAAGGAGTCAGGTTTGTTCTTTTTTTTTCTTGCTTTGTTTAACGTCGGCCTATTTCAACGACCATTGCTAAACACCGACGCCGGTGAGCACAGTTTCAGAGGTAGGGTCCTCTAACGAGCTCAACATCTATGAACTCGAGACCGCTATCTTGAAATCCCCTCTGGAGGACTGCATATCTATCGTGTGCTCATTGATAAGGCGCCTGCAGCTGCGAATATGCTGATACGATACAGTTGTTAGGGCATTTTACGCACACCTTCCTTGTCAGGTGGTCACCCATTCAAGTACTAAACGCGCCCGCCGTTGCTTGGCTCAGATATCGATAACACTATTTTTTTTCTTTCATATAATATTTATTAACTATTAGTACGGCGTTTTATCTACATTTTGTATATAGTGCGGTCCATAAGTATGGAATGAATTCATTTTTAGCGTTATTAGATATTTGTTTGAAAAAACCTGAAACAGGTCAATTTCCACTATTCCCCTTCTCAATTATGAGCACCAACCTCAAAAAATTCGAGTGAGAAGGGGTGGGTGGCAACTTGTTCGAGAGGGATTTTCATTCTCTGTTCAGCAATATTAAGTTTTTCAAATTTGGTAAATCATAACTGAGAAAATTTATTTTCACGTAGAATGAAGAAAATAATGTCACATGATGATTAGGAAGTATTTTTCAATTTATTATTATTTTCATTCTCTGTTCAGCAATATTAAGTTTTTCAAATTTGGTACAATCATAACTGAGAAAATTTATTTTTACGTAGAATGAAAAAAATAATGTCACATAATGATTAGGAAGTATTTTTCAATTTATTTCACAATTAAATTGAATGTTCAAAATGACCACCATTCACTTTTTGACAATAAGCAAGTCGATCTTGGATTTCTCGTACATTTTGTAGGACCTCAGGGGTTATGTTGGTAATTTTTTCCGTTATCCTAACTTTTAAATCTGCAATATTGTCTGGTTTATTGAAATATACTTTTGATTTTAAATAACCCCATAAGAAATAATTAGGTACTTTCTCATCTGTTTTGCTTGAAGTCAGGAAAAAGTCGTCCAAGACACCAAAAAATTATTCACAAAACCCACATAAATAATATCAATCTAGTAGACTACTGTTATTTTGATATTTATGAGTTGCTGACACACGTCAGTGTATTGAAAAAGATTTGTATGTATTTGATTTAACTATGGCTCATTTATCCGAAACTCAAAGAATAGACATTTCAATTATTATTGGATGCGGTAATAAAACAAGAACTCAAAAGGAAGTTTGTGAAATGTTCAATAATAAATACCCTGGTCAACAAGTCTCACAGTCTACAGTAAGCAAAATAGAAACAAAATTTCGTGAAACTGGACATGTAAAAACCATTCAAAAACCAGGTCGGAATGTTTAATTGGATGAGGAAAAAAGTTAGATGTAATGTTAGCGATTCAGAAAAATTCTCATATGACAAGTAGACAACTTGCCGCCGACGATGATGTAAGCAAATCATCGATATTGAGTGCTTTACATAAAGAAAACTACCATCCTTATAAAGTCGAGTTGGTTCAGGATGACTTTTTCCTGATGTTCATGATCCAAATGCAATAGATAGATCAATTTGGTATCAACTAGTTCCAGCGCATTACAAACGTATTGTTAGAGATTATTTGAACGAAGTTTTTGCCAATGGGTGGATTGGAAGACGCGGAACGATTGAATGAACACCTAGATCCCCCGATTTGACTCGTCTTGATTACTTCTTATGGGGTTATTTGAAATCAAAAGTATATTTCAATATACCAGACAATATTGCATATTCAAAAATTAGGATAACGGAAGATATTAACAACATAACCCCTGAGGTCCTACAAAATGTTGTACGAGAATTCCAAGATCGACTTGCTTATTGTCAAGAAGTGAGTGGTGGGCATTTTGAACATTTAATTTATTTGTGAATGAATTGAGAAATACTTCCTTAACATTATGTGGCATAATTTCCTCCATTCTACGTAACATATCAAAATTTAACATTTTCAAAATAAATTTTCTCAGTTATGATTGCACCAAATTTGAAAAACTTAATATTGCTGAACAGAGAATGAAAAATCCTTCCGAACAAGGTGCCACAGACCCCGCTTATCGGCTCATAGGCCAAAAACCTGGTAGAGAGCCCACTTAGGTTTGTTCTTCAATATAATTTTTTTACCTTTGGTGGGAACATCAACGTGCTCGAATCATTTCTGCAATTTCTTTCTCGTACACGAATATTTTGAGATAATAATGAGTCGTCTTCAACTGGGTATAATTTTCAAAATACTCCTAACTTCGATCAAAATTCCGAAAATAATTTGAGCATTTGTGATTTTGAAGTGATAATATCTGGTAGATTGTGAATGATTGAGTATCCAAAATAGTGTAATATAGTATGTAGTTAAAATACGTAATTTTTCGAATGTTGATTAATTTTGCTTAATCATTGAACAACGTTACCCCAAAAACATATACCGTATTTTGAAGTTGATGCTGCTAAACTGTAATACAATATAAGTGAATTTTTTGTAACTGATCCGAGGATTCTGAATGAATAACTTAATGAATTCACTCTACTCATGATGGCTTGACGTCTATCATGATTTCGAAAAAAATTTGTCGGTATTTTGTATGAGTGAATCATTAATGTATTTGCCTAGCAGCCGTTCAGTTCACAAGTGAGTTGTTTGCGAAAGTCATGTATATTTACGTTTATTGGCTATGCCTGTGAAAAGGGATAAAATCACTTTGGATTTCAAATATGTGAAGGAAAAACCAACAAATCTCATCTACACAGATGGATTCGAAATGATTTAAAATTAAATCAATACAGTTTGATCATATTCAATACAAAGTTTATATCGGGGTTATCTCACAAATACCAGTCCAGTCGACAGTACCTATAATCATTCAAAGGAACAGATAGTCTGATAAAATATCACTACGTGGAAAAAAACGGATGCCAAATGAAAAAATCATGGCAAAACTTTTGACTTATGGAAGAGTGAAAAATATAATTAATGAAAATACTCAGGCCATGATGATATTTTCCCAGTTGAGTCTGGAATAAGGACGGTATGGATGACAATGAGAGTGAAACGTACATAACCATCGAAGGGTCCATCTCACTCGTAACCTATGCCACTCAAGTTAGAACTTGCATGGTCTGTGACGAAATTGACAAAAGTTAACGAAAATAGGATAAATGAAATAAGGAGGCCCAAGGCACCAGTGGGAGAGAAGGACATAGAAGAAAACCATCCAATTACCCCCACCTACGCAAGTATAATACAAAGTACCCAAGGAAATAACGAGAAAAAAGTAATAGAATCGATGATATGACGCGTTTTTATAGAAACTGTTTCAATAACCCTAGAACTTCTAGAAATTCACGTGACTTATGACGCCTGAATATTTTGCAGGAAATGAGTTCCTCTCCCTATCCAAATTAAAATCTCGGGTGCCAGATTTGCTAGTGGTTTTCTCCACGCCCTAAGGTAGCAACAGATGGAAATACGGAACGTCCAGGGGTCTGGTATTTTGACACTTTTAGAATCTTTACAAAATAATGTAGGCCTCAATTACAATTTTTGGATACTGAACGCCGATTGCTTTTATGTCACCTAGAGAGACAGATAGTCAGAAATGTTTTTGTTTTTTTTTTCAAAATTTTTACAACTTGATTGAGTACCTCTGTTGAGCTACTTAAATAATTTGCATGAAATGGAAAAGTTTTCTTTTTCAATGTAAACACAGTGTGTAATAGGCATAACATTATCTGGTATATTCAAGTTCTAGATATGATTTGTCACAACCATTTTCATATAAAATTATTTTTGCTCAAATATAAAAATCGGTCTGGCGACCTTTAACTAGGGGTATAATATATAATCCTATCAATATAATAATGCCGAAATGATGTTCAAATTCACGGCATATAACTGAACCAATGAACTGCGAATTCACGGCAATTAAGGGAACAAATGAAATAATATTGATAGAAAAACTATTTTTCCTTGAACACGGTTTAAAGACCGACTCGAAAAGTGGTTTTTCAAATTTAGGGGCATTCATTTCTGTCTTCCAGACTTCCCCTCATCAATCCCCAAAACAAAATTGAATACTACGTTCCAATCGTCCATTACTTGAGCTTCACGTTCGCAATAATCCCGGCTGTGATATTTTTCTCTGATCCTTAAACTAGGCCCTTTGGCTACGACTTTTTTTTCAACATTCATATATTTGTTTTTTTACAGTTGTTTATGTGATTTCCCTGAACCTAAACAACGTTCAAAACTGGGAGTGGAGACAGACTACAAAGCATCACAGTGTTTCCCTAATATGAAATACCTTACATCCCCTGAATGGAGCCAATAACGCTTGGTTACCAAATCACCCTCTCGAATTCTAAAAATAATATTCTGCCGGAGTATGACTATAACTTGTAAAATTCGCAAACTTTTGCTCTGGACGTATTTTCCGGGACAATTTCAATTCATTTTATAGCTCGCAGCCGTTGTTCTGATTTGGTTAGTTCCTGAATTCGAACAGCGGGGAAAAAGAGTTGTTTGTATGTATTTCTATGGAACGTCAGTGGCTTGAATTCGGCGTTCTCTCTAAGCTCAAGACAATGGAAAACTGAAATTCACTAAATGAAATGATGTAAACAATTCGCTCAGTTGTTTGCATTAGGCGTTTTCCCTGAACTCAAACAACTGAAAACATAACTCAACAATTATAAGGGCAGACAAAATGTAAACTACGTGTGAAATATTTCCCTTGCCAAACACCTGCGAGAGCTTGATTGGGATTTTTTTCCCGCGAGGACACCAATATTTGTTTCAGAGAGAATTAAAAATAAAATTATCGACTTTATATTATTCTACTTGGCAAATAAATCATATATATTCTTCCTTAATCTCTCAATCCTAACAATAATTACTGGGGTTTTAATTATTACCCTGAGTTGAGCTGTATAAATTGCAAAAGAAAAAGAAATATAATGGGAATTACTCATAAAATCACCAGACATTCGAATTGCAGCAAATTAAACAGTCGATCGATTTCACGAGAATTTCGATTGTATCAATTGAAAATGAAATAATACAATATTCACACTGTAGTCTCCTGACCAAATTGCACTCCAGTACAACTGATCCAACAGATGCAATAATATTAATATAGATATAATACTCAGAAATAATAATGATGTAGAAATAATAGTTGAATTCCACGGCAAATAATTGAACAAATGCAATAATAAAATACAGAAATAATATGCAAATTCACGGCAAATAACTGAACAATTGAAATTATGATACTTTAGCAATAATAAAATGTCGGGTGCTTCAGCACACGGAGAAACCAAGCTCAAATACAATTCATACACAGTTTTTCACTTACGGATACCTCAACGCTTCTGGATCACTTTTCACGATAATAATAGTTAAATATTTTTTCTTCCATAATACTACTCTCGTTGACGAATTACTGGAACAAACCCCGATGCTAGCTTCATCGTTCCTTTTATAGGTATCAAATTTATAGCAAAACTAGACGAAAAAGCCCATTAAGAAAGGCGCGCTTTTTGTTCCATTTTGGGTAGGACGGTGTACTTTTTCACCATATAGAAAAACTCCGTTATATTTTATGCATGATGTTGAGAATTCCAGTAGCTTTGGGTATATATATATATATATATATATATATATATATATATATAAATTTTCTAGCATGGGAATGAAATATTTTGCCAGAGCGGAACCAATAGGAACCCCGAATTGGCAGGGACGTACCAAAGTTATGTTAAAGTTTCTTAAGCCGTTCTTAGTCGTTCCTACTTGCGGAAAAGGAACAAAACCTAGTTATAAATTTTTTTTCTTTTGAGGAACACCGCATAATCAGTGTTTAGTCCATCACTGATTTTGAATCCTTAACTAAATAGTGTCCAATAGAGTTTTTTTTGTGAAACACTTCTCACTGGTTGACTTGGATGAGTTACTAGTCTAATAACCACTGCAGTAACGGCATCCATGCCTGTAACAACTGGATCCAGTAGGGGTGGTAGGTAACATCCTTCTGGGGCCTCGAAGTCGAGAAGACTTAGTGTGAGTGAGCCGGAGCATTGGCCACATGAATAGTCCGCTGAACGATCTCCACATCGTCCACAGCGGGAGCAGAATATCTTCCAAGGTTTGCGACAGGATTGTCGCTGATGACCAAGGTGTCCGCATCGCCAACAGAGATCCTTGTCCACCAACAGATAGCATGAACAGACATCCTTGACTACCGGGGGAGTGTCGTCTGGTGTGGTGGCAGGTAAACTGTTCCTCACTCATCTTATACTCTCGGGCATCAGAGAGACCGGAAGATGTTTGGCGGCAGCTGGACGCAGCATGTCGATTATTGATTCGGTGATGTACTCCATCGGAACCCCAACCTTCTGGCTGACGACTTCCTTCCACTGGAAATAACCATTCTTCTCGAATGGATCCTCGAATGTCTGGAAACTATGATTGACCATCTTCGTATCTTCTTCGATTCTTCGACTTGGGTCGCCAATTTGTGTCTCAAATCGGTAGGGTCCTCCATGCTGGTCCCATGACCATGAACAGATAACGGAATTAAGACGGATGTGACTTGGCAAATCCCGGGCTGTACCTGTCTTTTCCTGAAACAAGGATAATTTTGTGGCAAAAAAAAATCCGATTGTTTATTCCCAAAGACGGTTCCGGACGGTTCGGTATGTGGTGTCCCTTTGCTCATTTCTGGTGAAGGATTCAGATGGTATGGTTTCTACTATTTCTTCAGGAATATGCGAATACAAAAGGGGCTGGGATTCCTTGAATAATACGTCCCTCCCATTGAGGAATAATGTATTACTGGATGAGATAATTTGGAACTTTTTACTCAAAATATCCACCCCCAAGATAATATCCATGGTCAGGTGAGGAAGTATCAGCATTTCATGGGCTGAACTTTCCTGTCCTACAGTCATCTGGGGCGAAGATGCCTGAGTGATGGTGCATAACGTCCTGGTCTGCCTACTTGGTTCCAAACCAAGACGAATGCAGAAATTTCCTACTGCCTCACTAACAAAGGATCTGGTAGTGCCGGTGTCTAGCAATGCATAAAAGCGCGATTCTCCGATAGTAATAATGACAAATGGCCGGTTATCAGTAGATTTCAGTATCACAGCCTCTTCCTGGATATTTAGTGTCTGGACTCGTGCAGTACCTGCTTCTGGTCGACTCCTTAACGAATTCTCGCAAGGGCAATGTCAGGACATTATTCCATTCCTTCCGCATCGAGAGCAGAGCAGTCGCTACTGGTTACGACATTCACCCTGCCAATGTCCCAAATCGCCACTCTTCCAACATCCCAAGATGGATGTTCTTTTACGTGGTACTCCACGCGATTGTTCCCCATGCGCTAGTGGATGGGGTCTAGATGGACCTCTAGGGTATGACGGAACATTTTGTGTTTATTATTGATGTCATGTTCCGGTTAGACGAGACTGAATGCCTCGTAGAGGTCTGAGAGCGCTTTCTGTTGAACGAGACTGAATGTCTCCTCTCGTAAATTTTCACTTTCCAAAATCTTGCATACCAATGATGGTGTGTCCCAGAAGTTCATTCTACGTGTATAATGCCGGAACTTCGGAAATAAATTTCTATATAGTCGAAGGGTTTCTTGTTCCGTGGTTAATCCTCCATGTCGACGTATTAGAGTCTGTAGATCAATGATATAGTGGATAGCAGACTCAGAGTATCTTTGAATTCGACGGCTGATTTCCAATTCCAAATCCTCCTGATAATGTACAGGATAGAACGCCATCCGAAGCGTTTCCTTGAAGGTTTCCCAATTATTCCAGGAACCTTTGTTGCTGCGATACCACAATAGGGCCTTCCCATACAATAATTCTGGGAGAGCCATCATCAATCGATATTTCGGAATATTTTCCGTTTTCAAAATTTCTTCTAACCGTTATAAGAACGCTGCCGCCTTACCTTGACCATTGAATTCGACATTCCATCGATGTGTTTTCAAAGCGATGGGATATCCAGGGTGGCCACCAGCAAATCCCAATGCACAGTTGGTGGAGGGGGTGGTAAGTGCATTCCTAGTGGGACGGAAACACTCGTTGGAATCGAACTGGGGGCCTGATAACTAGGTGCCGAATAGGGTGCCATGGTACTGCGTACTTCAGACATCGTCGTCGTATATGTGGCTACTGTACTTGTGACAGTACTTCCTTGGACACCTATTCCTTGAAATGGAGGTATGCTCACCTCGGGAGTAGGTGAGGGAAATACTGAAATCCCTCCTCGGTACAGCTCCGATATTTTGTCGGCCCATAGCGAGGAAATACGTCCCAGCTCCTTCGTTAGGGCAGGTACTCAGTCCCCGAGCTTTAGGCAACCCTACTAGGTGCCAAATGAACCCTCGTCTCAATTTGATAACTGTGCCTTCCGGATTAATTTGTAGACTGGAGGCTGATTCCATCAACTCTGGTTCCTCAAGCCGATGTATCCATTCGGCTTTCACTCCCGGTGGAGCAAAAAATCATCAGAGCCTAGCTCTCTTTCCAGAGAATCGCCCCCTGAAGGATTATCTCGAAGTCCAGTTGAAGCTTCATCAAATCCAGTCGCTCTCTGCGACTCCTCACGGTCCGGAGAATTACCACTATCAGGCATTTTAGAATATTTCGTAGCAAGGTATCAACAGAACAAAAAAAAAATTTCAAGATCTCTGTACGCCTTTGTTAAACAAGAGAAAAAAAAATATCAACACTTCTATCTTTTGAATAATAATCCATTTCAAAAAAAATCTTGACATGCTTCGAGTATACCTTACTTAAAGTTTCCACATAAGGTGTCACTCGATAAAAAAAATACAGGGGAGTGGGGGAGAAAAATATTCAACACGCTGTCTACCTTTCCAATATTGCTTAAACTTTCAAATAATTTGAAAGCCACAACGAAACTCCTACACACTCAGAATATAATTTCTGAAAGGAGCAATTTTAATGGGTTACACTAGGAGGGCTTGAAAAAATTTAAACTTTTTTTTATATGGACCACCTAAGTCCAATAATGAAATAATAATAATAATAAAAAAATATTCAAACCAATAAAATATTTTTCAGTAATACCATTCCATAATACTGTGAGAAAAAATAAATGAAGGGTCGCTCTCATATCCAGATACACCTTACAAAAAATATATTCCTCTAAGAAAATCAGTATTCAATAAAAACAAAATAATCAATTTCCTATCGAAGGGTCGTTATCATATCCCGATAACACCCAACGAAAAAATCTCTAAGAAGATCAGTATTCAATAAAAACAATAGCAGGTGAGTTCAGGATCAGTGATCGATCCCTCGAATACACAAAAACTTTTGTGGATATTACACTTTATCCACTTAATATCGAAAATCAATTTGAAATTTGATCCAATTTCATTCACGGAAAAATATCTCAAGCTGATCATTGTTATTATTCAAGCAGGAGCACGAGAATATATCTAATGAAAAACGCTGGACTTTCTATCTCCGGTATCAGTGGAATTAACTTTTCGTTGAGCTTGGAATCGTGCATGGAATAAAAATGGAAATTATTTCCATTCAAAATAAAATCGTTATTCCTCAATTGAAACAAAATCAGAAATCAAATCACTTTTTCAATCATTTATCGTGTTAGCATTATCTATCAGACAAAACCCAAGATAGAAAAATAAAGTCACAGTTGAATATGGAAATTTGCAAGGAATAAAATGCAAATCATTGCTATTCAAGTTAACTAATAAATTTTCAATTTACACACAACGGAAATTAAATCAATTTCCAATCTTCAACTCATTTTCATATATCCACCAAAAATACCAAATAAACTCACAATTGAGTGAAAATTAATGAAAATTATTCCTATGCAAAAACCCGTAATTTTGGTGGTTTTATTACCAATGGTCCCTGCTCGGGCCGTCAAATTGTGACGTGTTTTTCTAGAGTCTGTTTCAATAACCCTCAAAATCCCATAAATTCACGTTATTTATGACGCCTGAATATTATATTTTGCAGAAAATAAGTTCCTCTATATTCAAATTCAAAACTCGGGCACCAGATTTTATAGTGGTTTTCTCCACGTACTTAGGATAGCAACAGATGGAGATACGGAACGTCCAGGGGTCTGGCATTTTGACACTTTTCAAATCTTTACAAAATAATGTGGGCTTTAATTACAATTTTTGGATACTGAACGCCGATTGCTTTCATGTCTCCTAGAGAGACAGAGAGTCAGATATATTTTTTTCTGAATTTTTACAACTTGATTAAGTACCTCTGCTGAGTTATTTGAAAAATTTGCATGAAATGGAAAATGTTTCATGTAATATGTATCAAATTATCTGGTATATTCAAGTTCTAGATATGATTTGTCACAACAATTTTCATATACAATTATTTTTTCTTAAATATAAAAATCGGTCTGGCGACCTTCAAATAGGGGTATAATATATAATCCTTTCAATATAATAATGCCGGAATAATGTTTAAATTCACAGCATATAACTGAACAACTGAACTGTAAATTCACGGCAATTGAGGGAACAAATGAGATAATATCAATAGAAAAACGATTTCTCCTTGAACACGGTTGAATGACCGACTCGGAAAGGGATTTTTCTAATTAAGGGGCATCAATCCCCAAAACTAAATTGAATACTACGTTCCATTCGTCTATCACCTGAGCTTCACGTTCGCAATAATCCCGACTGTGATATTTTTCTCTGGTCCTTAAACTAGGCCCTTTGGCTACGATTTTCCTTCTTAACGAAATTTATTTATTTGTTTTTTCACAGTTATTTATGCTCGGCAATTTCCCTGAGCTTAAACAACGTTGAAAACTGGGCGTGGACTACAAAGCATCACAGTGTTTTCCTTATATAAAATGACTTACATCCCCTAAATGGAGCCAATAACGCTTAGTTACCAATCACCTTCTCGAATTCCAAAAATAATATTCTTCCGGAGTATGACTATAACTTGTAAAATTCGTGAACTCTTGCTCTGCACGTATTTTCCGAGACAATTTCAATTCATTTCATAACTCGCGGCCGTTGTTCTGATTTGGTTAGTTCCTGAATTCGAAAATAATTGTTGTCATGTAAATCTGTGGTACGTCAGTGGCTTGAATTTGGCGTTTACCCTGAATTCAAGACAATGGAAAACTGAAATTCACTAACAGGTCTATTCCGTAAAAAGCCGTTATTGAACGATCCGTTATCAAACGACTGTCGGTAGCCGGCTCTTAACGATGCGTGTGAACAATATGTCAAAAATACTTATTCCTTAAAAGGTGTCGCTAGCGATGACCTTGGCCATGTCAGTAAAGAGATCCAATGAATGTTTTCAGGATGGTTAATGATAATTTTTCGTTCCATGCTGAATGTTGCTAACTTAACAACTGTTATTTCATGATAAAATGTCAGTATATAAGTCTTGTCTATGATTAGGTATTCGAAGATCGGGGTAGTTTGGATTTTATTAAAAAATCATAGAAAATACCAAAGTTCTTCGAAGACCACCATAACGCAATATATGTTGTATTTAGAAACTCTCGAAAATAATCACTTTCGAATGAATAAATTCATTTATTTTCCTTCAGAATTCATTAAATTGCATATGAAAAATATCAACACAACATGCTTTCTATTTTTTTTCAGAATTCATTAAATTGCATATGAAAAGTATCAACACAACATGCTTTCTTTACAATTCTCCACCTAAAATGTTGATTAAACCTGCCATATCAAAATATAAATCCACAATTTCCACAAAACTAGTTCAAGTCGTTAACAAACTGCACCCATTCTATCCCCGCTAGCGAACGTTAGACTCTGTCGTTCACTACCGATATCGTAACGACTTTATATTTTTACGGAATACGATTTGACACAAATATCGTTAATATAACGATAATAGTTGGATAACGACATCGCTATGAGTTACGGAATAGACCTATGAATGAAATGATGTAAACAATTCGCGTCAGTTGTTTGCATTCGGCGTTAATATAGAAATAATACTTGGATTCAACGGTAAACAAGTGACCAAATGAAATTATAATAATTCATAAATTACAGTTTACTCTCACGGTTAATAATTGAACAAATGAAATAATAATGTAGAAATAATAGTTATATTCCACGGCAAATTTGCAAACAAATGCAATAATAAAATGCAGAAATAATATGCGAATTCACAGCAAATAATTGAACAATCGGAATAATAATACTTTAGCAATAATAAAATGTCAGGTGCTTCAGCACACAATGAAACCAAGCTCAAATACAATTCATACACAGTTTTCCACTTACGGATACCTCAACGCTTCTGGATCACTTTTCACGATAATAATAGTTTAATATTTTTTCTTTCGTAATACTACTCGCGTTGACGAATCACTTGAACAAGCCCCTATGCTAGAGCTTCATCGTTCCTTTTATAGGTATAAAATTTATGCCGAAACTAGACGAAAAAGCCCATTAAGAAAGGCGCGCTTTTTGTCCCTTTCAGGGTAAGAACGGCGCACTTTTTGTTCGATAAATCGAAACTGGACCGGCCATCAGAAGGATGATTTCGTGCTTGTTACAAAAAATGACGTGGTTTTTCCAATCGCGATTTTGGTTTCTTTCCCGCCTTTTACAAAAACCATCACCGGAGCTCTTCACCCTTTTTATAAGATATAGAAAAACTCCGTTATATTCTATGCATGATGCTGACATGAATTCCAGTAGCTCTGGGAATGTTTATTAATTTTCTGACATGAGAATAAAATAGAATAGAAACCCCAAATAGGCAGGGACGTACCAAAGTTATATTAAAGTTCCTTTAGACGTTCTCAGTAACGGAGCTACAAAAATTGCTTCGTTACAATGTAATAGATGCAGAAAAGGAAAGGATACAGAAACCTGAAGAAAACGAAGAAAGCTACAGTGATAGTGACATGATTCAAGCAACATTAGATATAAACAAAGACACAAGGAATAAGCAAAAAGAGACCTTTAGAAAGATACAGTTCCGTATCAGAAGAAAAAAAGAAGATTCCGAAAATGGCTGTGAAAAATATAGAAGGAACAGCATCCTCGATTGGTGAGAACAAAGTAGGGAGTGTCAGCGGCTATGAGATGGGAAGTGGTGAGCATCAGCTCTTTTAGTACTGCAAGAAAGTGAGTGATATATTGTGATCCTCTGAATATTATCGATGAATCGAAAATAAAAAAGTTTTCCCAATCGTATTAAACAAACATTCAATAACGTGGGAACAATAGCCTCGATAAACACAAATGATATAGAAAATAAAGAGAAATAAAAATTATTCGATTAATTCATTATAAAGCATGATATAGACATTCATAAAGAAAAAACTGAAAAGCATTAGATATAAATTTAAAAAAATAAAAAAAACATTAAATATCAAACATTTTACTAAACCCAAATGGTAGAATCACATCTGCAACCATAGAAGGAATCCATTATGTTAATAATAATAATAATAATAATAGACATAATAATATACATTTATTGACAGAAAATGATATCTAGATATATTTGGGGAAAAAAAAACCTGTCAATAGGTTACAAGATTGGTATAAACCATTCTTACACTTGCACCTCAATAAATAATAATAAATAAAAAAAATAAACATACGAAGAAAGAGAAAAAATATATAGACGTGAAATTAATGATAATTGTAATAATTATGATGAAGGCTGTTTATTCCATTGTTTTCTCGATAAAGATTTTATCAACTACACCATGAGACATTATTAAAACAATTTTGGAATAAAATCAAATCATGACATCCACTCCCATACATATAAAAGTATACAAACACTATATGGATATTGTTACAATATTAAATCAATAATGGTATAATAATAATGTGAATAATATAGAACGACAATGATAGAGAGAAAAAAAACATTGAACAATACAGAACAAAAATACAGTATGAAAGAGAATGAATGAAACTTACAAAAAAATAGGTGATAATTATTATAGTGGAGAACACATATATATTTAATAATGATGTTTATTTGATAATAGTTTTTGATAATACATTTTGCTTGTAACAATTTTTGAAACACACAATAGATTTAGATTGGAGGATCGGCGGGAGGTCATTATATAACTTCGCGATGGTATAAGTAAAAGATCGCTTGAAATGCTCTACTCGGTGAAGTGCCTAATAATATGAATAATTTTACGTCTTATGTTCACATGATGCACATCCGTTATAAACTGTATTTTATTATATAAGTATGGAGGTGTATGAGTGACAACTATTTTATGGAATAACACCGCGGAATGAAGTGTGCGCCTATCAAACATTTTCAACCATTTTGCTTTTTCAAGGGTGTGTGAAATGAGATCCCTCTTCCTAATGCCAAATGAAAATCTCAAACATGAGTTTTGAACCTTCTGAATTCTCCGTTGTTCATTGGTATTCAAAAAGTAGTGATATATTACATCACAATGGTTAAAAGTGGACAGAATCAGAGAATCACACAATAGCAATTTAGTTTTCAGGTTCGAAGAATGTCTGTGAGGATATAATTATTTCATTTTTCCATAAGCCTTTTGAATTAACAGTGATATATGCTTTAAAAATTTTAGGTCGTCATCGATTGTAATTCCCAAATTTCTCACATGACTCTTCACCGGAAGTTGTACACCACCTATTTTTATACCCAAATCACCAACTTTCAACCTAGTACCCTGTCTTCCAAATTTGATTACAGAGCACTTGTCAATATTTATGTGTAGGGAATGTTTTTCCGATACTACCACTAAGTGGTTCAGTTCTTTGTTTATGATATCAACACTATGCTGCATCACATCATATTTGAATGAATAATACAATTGACACTTCAAATTGTTCAATCCTACGGTCAGTTGAGTCGTATATATATAATGTACAAGATGGGCCCAAGTATTGACCCCTGGGGTACACCCGATATCAATGTCTTCAAATTTGATAAATCATCATCAACCTTCACCATTTGCGAACGCTTCGAGAGATACGATGTGAAAAACTTTACAGCATTATCAGTTGAACCATTATAATGCATTATGGAGAGAAGAAGTTGATGATTTATCGTATCAGAAGCCTCACTGTAATCGATCAGAATTAAAGCAGTAATTTCGTCATTATCCCAAGCTCTGACAATATCATCAAGTATATTCAATAGGGCCGTTGCACAGCTATAATTCGACCTTAAACCTGACTGCATCATAGGGAGGATATTATTATCACAAAGATGAGCATGAAACTGATGAGCTAGTGCTTTCTCTGAAATTTTTGAGAGGTAGGACAGTAGGGAAATAGGGCGCAGATCTTTATATTCCATTGGTTCCTCAACTTTTGGTATTGGGATCACAATAGATTTTTTCCACATGCTAGAAAAAACATTTTTTTCCAGACAGAAGTTTATAATAATAATGTGTATGCCCCATCTGGAACTCAGAACCCTAACCAAAGAAACGATTTTTTCAAATGAATTAGCTCTACTTTGCAAATTCGATACTCCTCAAATGATAATGGTGACTTCAATTGCATTATAAAAAACAAATATAGCCGGAACAGCTCACGAATTTCACATGGGCTTGAGAATGTACTCATGAACTTAAAATTGTTGGATATTTGGGAAATCATACACAGAAAGCATGTTGAGTACACATATATTGAAGAACATTGCGCAACCTGTATAGACAAATGAAAATCACTAACATAAAATGTTTACTAGTATCATTCTCTGATCATCGATCGATTTTATTTTATATGAAAGCAGATCCCATAGTGAGAGCTAAACACGGGTGGGGGTATTGGGTAAGAATTCAATTTTGAATGAAAAAAAATTTATCGACTTATTCAGGGATGAACTCTTGAATATAAAAGCACAACCCCAGTATAGTTCAGATATAGGGGTAGGGTGGGTTGATATCTTCAAACCTAGTACAGAAAAAATCCTTATAAAAATTGAAATAGAAAGAAATCAAAGTCACAGAGAACTTTTATAGTGATGTTCTACATGAAATCAATGAAGAATTGAATAATGGAAATAATGTACATGAAGAAATACGAGAATTGAAAAATATTATTTTTAATGAAAGAGAAACGAATGAAAGAAATATGTTATGATAAAATACAAAATAGCGATGGGGATAGGTTGATGCTGAACGATAACATGGAGATAAAAAAAGGATATAATCGACAACATATCGATTTTCTATATAACGAGAAAAATGAGAAAATTAATGCTACAACCAACATGTTGAAATTCGCGCATGAAACTCTCACAAAAAAAATGTCTACCCAGAAAACGGAAGATCGGGAAGCTCGGTGATTGATGGCACATATTAATAAAAAAACTAAACCACAGAAGCTCCAAAAATTGCTCTGAAAAAGAATTAAAAATAGCCATTACAACATCAACAAAAAATGAATGCCCTGGTCCGGATGGAATAACATATGAATTTTATCATAAAATGTTTGATATGATATAGGATGATCTATTGAGAGTCTATAACACATTTATGTTCAAAGACAAAAAGCCGCCAAAGAGTTTTAGTCAGGCTGTAATAATTTTGATAGCAAAAACAAAGAATCCCAATAAAATTGACCAATGTAGGCCTATAACATTACTGAATGCGGATTACAAACTACTTACCAAAATTCTTGCAAACCGATCTGAATCTATTATGAATTAGGAAGCGAACAAACCTGTGGGATAGATAGATCTATTTTCAACAATCTCATGATAAACCGTGATATTATTCTGAATACCGAAAAAGAGAAAACACTAGCGGCCATACTAAGCATTGTTTCAAAGAAGAATCCGATCGAGTATCACACAACGATATGTGGCAAATTTTAAGAAAGTTCGGGATACCAGGTAGCCTTACAAATTCTCTAAAAAATATATATGAAGATCCAACATCTCAGGTCATAATAAACGGGTATCTATCGAAACCCTTCTCAATCAAGAACTCGGTTTGACAGGGATGACATCTCTCAATGATTTTGTTCAGCATTATCCCAGAACCATTCATCAGACTCTGTGATTTCATCATAGGAGGAATAAAACTGAAAAATCAAACATTCAAAGTAAATGCATATGCCGATGACGTCACCATTTTTATTCAGCACACAGAAAAACTCAATATTATCGAAAAATATATCGAGATTTATGAAAAAGGCTTGAATGCTAGAGTGAACCCCCAAAAAACTAAAAATTTACCACTAGGAGAACTGTTTTTCCACAGCAACTCACCTACGACATTGTTAATGAAATAAATGTCCTTGGAATAACATTAACCATACACAAGTGACGTTGATATGTTAGAAATAAACTGGAAAAGAATTATACAAAAAGTGCAATCAAAAATGTATACAGGTACATGAATATTATAGAAAAGGTATGGCACTTGAATACGTTCATCTTATCCAAGGTATGGTAGGGGACGGTGGGGGAATCACGGACGGCGGGTAATGGCGAACACTAAGGTATTCGCATGTTAGAAAGAAATAGTAGATATCTCGAGTATCGCAATCGTGAGTCGGACCCGAACTTAGTGCCGAACAGTAACTGGTGAGGTGAAGCCGCGCTCGGTGTTCAAGGTAAGTTAATCCTTTTTTCTTCTTGTAATTTCATCTAATTTTTTATATAAATTGTATACGTGTATAATACTCTATGCAAAAAATAGTAATCTGATATTTTTGTTGTGAAGTAACGACTAAATATATAACTTATTTAAATAATCACCACGTGCATTGCAAGTTTGTAACCTCAAAAAATTAAATAGTTTTAGGTTTCTGTGTGTATCGGGTATTGGCCATAGAATTGTAATTATAATATACTGACTAGAACGCGCTTAGTCTACTGCGCACCCGAATTTCGTGGCACCCTTATGCGATAGGCAAAGATGACACCAAACAATGAAGAAGAGTATGACTTCATAAGCATATTACATGCGTGCGACGAAGATAATCAACTGAACGTATGACGGTAGTATTTATATCATCTATTTGTAAACATAACGGCGTTGTCGGTTGGCACTTATAAGCGTTGCCAAATCATTCCACTTTTCTTTAATTCCTTTGTGTTCGGTTTGGATGTGTCTTTGTACTTTGTTGTCTTTTTTGTTATAGTGATCATAGTGGATAAATTAAAAACTGTTATATATAATGAAGTGTTACATTAGTTTGTAGTAGTAGATAATGATATGTGGCCCTGCTTATTTATACATATCGCCTTCTCAGTGTGTCCATAAAGTAACGCATACATTAATTTTATTAGATAAATAGCATCATAGAAAATTCCAGAAACAGGTCGATTTTTCATTTTAATTTACTGTTTTTTTAAATAATAATCCAATATACAGGGTGATCTACCTTCGAGTGATGACGTCATCAGCGGTTTTATTAAATGACCACCCTCATTTTTTTTATTTATGAGTTAACTTGCTGAGCCGATTCCAAAAATATATCACAAGCTGCGAATTATATAACTCGAGCCGGAATTAACTTTAAAAAAAACTTTTATTCAAATACATTTACAAAAATATTTAGATGTGAACAATTCAAGAATCAAATCTAGACTAACTACAATAATGAGAGAAGATCATGTCTAATAAGTAAAATGATGATATGAAGTTCTTGGAAAAATGTCGACTCTGCAAGCTTCCCATGGAAATGCTGAGTTGCGAAAATGGTGACTTGGCTATTCCCATAGTGTTCGTGGAAAAGGTGAATGTAACTCCTCCCTTCTCAGAAAGATCCATATATGGGGTGGATCGGTTCATTCGTCTTCATCGGTGGCCCTTGGAAATGGATGTAAGTTTTGGGAATTCCTCGTGGACGACTTTTTCATGGTGGGTTGGCTTGTTTGGCTCCCTCTCCAATATTTGGTCTTCAGGAAGTGACCCAGTAGGATAATTGATAATGCGACTAATAGGATGTATATTGGGGCCGTCCAAAGGTAAGCTGGAGTCCCTGTGGAAGTTTTCAGGGTGATTCGGTGGATTTCTTGTTGGTCCCTCTGGAGTCGATGCACTTGATCTATTGACTTTGGAAGTTTTTACTGCTGGCAATAGTAAGGGTTGTCCGGTTATTGTTTCTTCGTTGTTGGAATAAATACTCCTTGGGGTCTGGAAGCTGCAACCAATGGGTACTTCGATGAAATGAGGACCTCTGAGGGTGGCAAGGTCGCTCTTTTGGCAGTTGAATTTCACTTTGGTGGGTTCAGGAAATATCACGATGTAATGGGCAGCATTGATCTGTTCGACGATTTCATGTTCGATTGTTACTGGGACGGGCTCGCAGGTGTTCGGCTCTTCGTTCTTCAGATGGAGTAGCTGGTATGTACAATCGATTTGCCTCGATTGTTCGATTGGCCTTCCATTGGTACAATAATACACTGGGTGTGTATTTTGGCATGGGGTGTCTTCGTACTGATAAAATTGCTTTCCATTGCCAGATAAGGTTTGGAGGGAATAAGGATGGTTTTGTTCTCGGTTGGTACAGAGTATAGGTGGTAGTATGAATAGGTTTCTGGGAACATTACTGGGAAATGAACGATAAAGACTATTCGACTGTTAGAATGATATGATTCTACTTCCAAAATTTCATAGTATTCATGGATGCTAGAGTTATCGTTTCCAAATAATAGTTCTTCAGGTGAATGATGTTTAAGAAGTATTTGAATGATGAATTGAAGATCTTCGATTTTTAATATGCTATTATGAACAGTATTGATTCTCGCGAAGGTTATAGCATTTTCTAAGTTTGATAGTATCCCTAATAGTTTAAAAGGATATATTCTGAATAGGATTGATTCTCATTTTGCTTAATTAGCGAGAGAGGTATTGTAATCATCAATGATTTTTGTTGTCAATGAAATCTGCCTGTTGAGGGTGGTTGCAATATTGTTTTGATTTGATTTTAAAGTATTGATTACGTCATCATATCTTTTGCCGTCTTCGGCATCTAAATTACCAGAAATTGTTTTGAAAACTGTACAATTCCATTGAATATACCCCTTTCTGATCTTTTGTTTGGGTTCAAAAACTAAGTTTTGTTCTGCAAGAGTCAACTGGAAAGAAATATCATTATTGAAATTTTTCAATTCTTCCATATAAAGCTATTTCTAGTCTGAATTAAATATTTGATATTGTTCCGTTTGTTCACTTATTTTACGAAATTCTTTCTCTATGGGTTCTAGTTCATAGAAATGAATAAACGTATGAATGAAGTTTCGTAATTTTGCATTTCCCAATTTGTAGGTTAAGATTCCATGTTTTGAGGAGAGGCTGGTGACTTTAATTTCTTGAGCTTCGTTGACTGCCGCCAGGGCGAGAAGAAGTCTGTAAAGTGATTTTATCCTGATTAAGAAGGGTCTTCTGAGATTATTTTTATGATAGGTTCGTAGAGTTTCATTTGAGGGTTTATTAATTTCACTGTTATTTCTTCATTTTATGTACAAGATGAGTTCTAAATCGGGGCTTATTTTAATTCGCGCCTAGTCTTGTGATAAATTTGTTTTTCGGTTCGTAGGTCAGTGGTTCCTGTCTAGTTTCGTTGATACCACGATGATTAATTTTACCTTCGTGGCACAATTTTACCATTTCGACTTGTTCTGTGGATTTGAAATCTTCAACTACATTATTACAAATAATGAGTTTGAAGGCAGAGTTTTTGAATGTGTCACTCAGTATTTTACACAATTTTGGAATGGAAGCTTGTTTATCCAAATTTATTGCAAATGTTTTGTTTGTGGTGGTAAATTCTTTGAATGTCTGTATATTATCGTGTTCGAAGTTGTCTTCGGATATTTGAATTGAAGTTCTTATTTTGTTTTCAACTAGCCGTTTTATTTTTGGTAACTCTGGGGAATGAAAAAATATTTTCAGAAACAACTGATTTTGAAAATAATTGATACGAGTTTCTGATATTGGAATTACGAGAGTCGGATTTTCGTAACTGGTATGTACAGTCTCGTTTTCATCTTCGTCTCTATTTTCAGGGTTATTATCGTCAATTCGTAAATCAGCGTCATTGAGATCTGGATTTTCGTCAATTTTTAGATCTATTGATTCTGTGTCGAATTCTTGGTCTTTGTTGGTTTGATTATCTGATGAAGGGGGTTTTTGTGATGAAAATGTTTCATTGAAATTTTGCAAATATTTGAAAATCAATTCTGAATTAGGCGTGATAAATCTTGAATTTGAGAAGTCTAATTGTACGTATAGTGATTGGATGAGATCGATTCCTATAAGTCCATCAAAAACATTGTGAAATTTATATGCGTAGAATTTCATAATTTTATCTTCGTTAAATTCCTCAAAACTAGGTATGGTTACTGAAAATTCATGCTTTGAAGAAGCGAATGAGGTTGAAACGACAAAAGCATCACGAATTTTATATTTTGCAAAATATTTTTCAATTATTTCGGGATCTAAAAATGATTCAGTAGCTCCCGTATCGATGAGCAATTTTAGGGGTGGATTTTTGATATTGTGAGTTTAAAAGATATGTTTAATTCGATCATGTTATTTGTGTGTCCTGTGGGGGAGGCCACTCGAAAATGCTCGCGATTTTCATTAGATACATATTCAACGAATTCCAAATTTTCATCAGAGGGCTGCTCTGAATAATCATATGGGGATTCTGAGGGACATTCTTCGTCAGGGTTGGAAACATCAAGATATTCGGTATTGTATAGTTCTTCGGAAACCCATTTACGATTTTGGTTTATGGGTTGATTTGCACTGAACTGTCTAGTGGTAGTACTCATCGGGGTAGGTTTGTATTGATTCGGATTTGAGTTTGGATTGGGTTTCCAAACATCTTTTGGTGGGCCAGAAACTTGTTGGTTACTTGGGAATCTTTGAATGAAATTTGGTCTTGGCTGGACATTGATTGGTCCCGTCGGGAAAGAAGGTTTATATTGAGATGAGAAATTTTGCTGAGGGGTATTGGAAAATCGAGGGTTTTGATACCTGAAATTCTGGTTGAAATTTTGAAATGTTCTTTGTTGATTGGTTTGAAATGGCCTAGGAAAGCTTTGATTTTGATGTATTGGGTGAGATTGTTTCCTCACTTGTACATTGGAATGTGAATTGGATTGATTCGAAGAAAAAGAATCTTGTAAATATTTTATATTGTCTTCTTTCCTTATGAAATTGATTGCTTCTAGCATAGTTTTAGGTTCTTTAGTTCTAACCATTACACCTATGGGGTTTCTTAGCCCCGCTAAAAATACTTCAAGGGCCTGTTGGTTATACATGCCCTGTTTGAATTTCCTAATATTTATATCAGGTTCGTGAATAGCAAGATAATTTGAAATTGTATTTAGCAATTTCCTCACTTTAATCATGGAATTGGTATGGAGTTTCGTTCGGTAATTGTCTCGAATTGTTTAAATCCAAAGACAGACAGTTTTCATTTCTCGGATCACTGAAGTTACGAATAAGTTCATTTTAATTTCATCGATATTATTAACACAACTTATATTCACAACTTCTCGTGCTGGACCTTTCAGTTTGCTAATGATTGTTCTGAATATTATTACATTTTGATAATCTCCTGAATTTTCATTATTAAAAAAGTGCGTAACAATGCTGTTCACGCTTTCGAGGAAAAAATTAAGTTCATTAACATTGCCGTCAAACTCTGGAATGGTCTCAGCATGGACCTTTGTGAAATTCGGAACTGCTGGCATGATTTTTTCGATATTATTTATTCCAATTGGATTTGAAATTGTACTTTCGTTCAGTGAAAAATTGCTTAAAATATTCGTCAATGAATTTATATCTAGCTCTGAGTTTACTTCACGTTCACTAAAGGATGGAGAGAAACTAGAGGAGTCTGACATGAAAATCAAAAATGACTTACAGTACGATCCTTTTCGGCATCTGGTACTGGCCTGGTTTCTGATGAATTGTTGGTATTCCGGCTTCGTCTCCAGGGAACATACGTTTTCTTCAATCGAACCGTAGGAACTTTTCACGATTGTTACTTAACTATTAAAATAGAAAAGTTATCCGCGTTGGATTCTCGTAACAATCCTACCGACTGCGCCAATTATATAACTCGAGCCGGAATTAACTTTAAAAAAAACTTTTATTCAAATACATTTACAAAAATATTTAGATGTGAACAATTCAAGAATCAAATCTAGACTAACTACAATAATGAGAGAAGATCATGTCTAACAAGTAAAATGATGATATGAAGTTCTTGGAAAAATGTCGACTCTGCAAGCTTCCCATGGAAATGCTGAGTTGCGAAAATGGTGACTTGGCTATTCCCATAGTGTTCGTGGAAAAGGTGAATGTAACTTGCGTCAAATTGGTAGAGGGAGGGCAACAATACAAAAGGTGTTTTCAAAAATTTATTAGACAGTTATACGATACTGTATTTTTACAAAAAACGAAATGAAGAATAAATGTATTGAGAATTATTATATGAAATTATGTAGTTATGCAGCTACTGGATACACTACCAAAGTTGCATCAAAATGTTGCGGTGCGCCTTCTGCGGTCTAAATCATTGGCTATTTGAATATCAGGAAAAAGCTGGGTCAAATCAGGAATTAATGTATTTTCTAAGAAATCCAGATGCCGACAAAATTAAGACTAGTCTTGTTGATTATTTTCATTAACTGTAGGTCTACCTTGGTTTGGTGCATCCCTCACGTGTCCTAATGTTCTGTATTTTCGCTCTATTCTGCTTAGAGTAGATTGTGAAATAGGTTCACTATCTGGGTGCATTTCATGGAATAATCTGCATACCTCTTGTTGAGTCCGCATCATAGCGCCAACACCAATCATAATTAAAATTTCAATCCTTTCCTTTTCAGATGAAGGCATTTTCAAAAAACAGTTTTAATATGATACATTTTGAAGCGTCAACAATACAGAATTGAACAAATGGCAAAAAATATTCTCAAACAATGAAAATATACGGTATAGTCGAGAGGCAAAGATCACTAATATAAAAACTTTTTAACAACAAATTAAACCGACGAAAAACGGAACTGAGAAGCAAAAAATAAAATAAACCACCTTAGTCCTAATAACTAAGCTCCTAAACTAATGTAAGTAACTAATTTTGAGTCGGCGCCAAACAAACAAGCTAGGTAAAGCGTAAAATGATGGCATCGAGATGCACGGTGACATTCTGATGATTTATTTGAAGTAATTTAATGATCTCCGTTGATTATTCGTTTGGCGCCGACTCGAAATTAGTTACTTACATTAGTTTAGGAGCTTAGTTATCAAGACTAAGGAAGTTTATTTTATTTTTTGATTTTAAGTTCCGTTTCTCGTCGGTTTGATTTTTTGTTGAAAAGTTTTTATTTTTCAATTTTTTGTGGCTGAAATATACTAATTACTACCTACTTAACTCTTGATTAATTCCAAAATACTTACCTACCTTAATTCAACTAATAACAGTTAAATAATACGATTTTCTACTTCAACTATTTATTGTTATATAATATGAATCATTTTTGATAGTTCTGGTAAGTTCATTTCATCACTTTGTATATAATTCCATCCTTCCATAGAATGTTATTATTGTGACGGATGTAGGAGAAAAATAATGACAATAGCGATCTGTCAATGTCAACTACATATATGAGCCAATGTTCACAAGTGAAAAATCAATCATCCCCTATTTTTCTACCCATAGGGGTGGATTAATCCATTCCGAACCCAAATATGATCAACTATGAGGTATACCCTAGATAATAAAAAAAAACATCCAAATCGGAAAACCCAGTACAAAGTTATGCCTGATAGAATCGTTTAACGGATCAAAATTCAGTAGTGGATTTTTTTTCAAATTCAAATGAGACCAACTTCGGAGTATGCCCTATCCGATGAAAAAAGAATCATCGGAATCGGACTCCTCTGTAAAAAGTCATTCGTGGTCATACATAAAAAAAAATACGCGTCGACTAGAGAACCTCCTCCTTTTTGGTTTTGTCGGTTGAAAAATTGATAAATACAATGTTAAAAATATATCTCAGAGGGCAGTGTCCAGTGAGAGTCCCGTTACCAATTTCAAGTATTTCTTGTCCAACTCGAGAAGCTGTTCAACTTTCTTTGGCGATAGGCTCACTAGCCTTTTCGCTTATTGTCTTTATCCTGGCACTTTATTCCAGTGAGATTTCATTTCATGTTTCCCAGCCTCGAAACTCTTCTCTTTTATGGACTTAGATTCCACAGAAGGTTTCTGAGTAAGGAAATTGTGTGTTTGTTATTCTTTGGCGAGGCAATCTGTTTCTTTGTTATCTCTGAACCCCCTATGATCTGGCACCCACATCAAATGTGACCTTATAACTCACTCATTTTTCAAATATTGATCTAATAGTGCAATAAAAAATCTTGATAGAAATACCTATTTATTTATAAGGATATGTAAAACATGTCTCATATATCTTCATATAATATATGGGTGGAAGAGTAAACATTTTTTACATAGGTATATAACATTTATATTCACAATTCTCTATACCTTTGATGCATCATTTATTAAAAAAAAACGTTTTATTATGATATACCCTATTTTCCATCACATGTAATGCCACTGGAATTGTTCCGCTACTGCGAGGAGGACATAAACAACAATGGCGGCCACCATGCATGGGACACTTCGCGCAGCTTGAAACGCATTCTAGTCAGTATATTATAATTACAATTCTATGGTATTGGCGGACGAATTGAGTGGGGCAATCTCGGACGTCCGTGATTACCCCGCTTACTATTATAGGTCCAGTTTAACAATTTTTAAAACGTCAAACATTAAAGCACAATTTTGATAAGAATACTGCAATGGCGGAAAAAGATTGGTTTTATGGTTTTAAAAAAAGACATCCCAATATTTCTCTACGGAAACCTGAAGCCACTTTCATCAATAGAATATCAGCGTTTGATCAAAGTGAAGTGAAGATATTCTTCGATAACCTCGAAGCTACACAAAAAAAATATCAGTTTAATACTAATCGCATTTACAATTTTGACGAGACCGGCATTTCAAATGTGCAAAGAAATTCGAGGATTTTAGCTCCGAAAGGACAAAAACAAGTCGGCATGGCCACAAGTGGTGAGAGAGGTACCACAACAACTGTTGTTTGCGCATTCAGTGCTTCGGGGAAGTATGTTCCTCCGTTTTTTATTTTTAAGAGAAAACGAATGAATGCTCAACTACTGCTTGGAGGCAACGCTGATATGGTAGCAGCAGTTAGTGATTCGGGTTGGATTAATGAAAACCTATTCATAGATTGGTTACATCATTTTATCTCATATGCAAAACCAACTGTTGAAGAACCTATTCTACTCGTGTTAGACAATCACGAAAGCCATGTAAGTCTTGCTTGCTATCTGCTATGTCGGCAGAATGGGCTAGTGCTGATATCCCTTCCACCACATACATCGCACCGTATGCAGCCACTGGATTTAACATTTTTTGGACCGCTTAAGACTGCATATAACAAGGAATGTGATTTGTACATGGCTTCAAACATTGGACGAAGAATTACACAGTTTGAAGTTGTGGAACTTTTTACTAAAGCCTTCAATCGCATCAGCAATATAGAGAAAGCAGCAAATGGCTTCAGATCAGCTGGTATTTGGCCATTAGATACTACTAAATTTGACGAAATGTTCTCCGACTTGGGATCACCTGACATTCAGATAGCATCGGCATCAAATGTACAAAGAGCAGTAACACCTAATATCCAAATGGCACCATCTATCCAAAGAGCAACGACACCCGATGTTCAAACAACATTATCATCATTTATGCAAAGAGCAGTTACACCTGATGCTCAGATAGCTCCAATGGCACTTTTACAAAAAGTAGTGGCAGTGGACGATCAGATAGACTCGACGTCATCTGTACAAAGAGCGGCGGCACCTGACGCTCATATAGAATTGTCACAATCTATACTAAAAATAGTGACACCTGAAGCTCAGATAGCACCGATGGTACCTGTAATTGAAATGGTGGCTCCTGATGGTCAGATACCATCGTCACCATCTTTGCAAAGGGCAGTACCACCTGAAGCGCAGATTGTTCGGCGCAAATCCTTAACCGTTCCAGCTTCACCAGTATCCAATACATTAACTCCTCTACGAAATATCATCAGTATTCCACAACTACCACAACCAAAGAATATACAGAATTACAGAAAGAAACATTCAATTATAATAACTAGTAGGCCAATGAAAGATACTTTGGAAGAAAAATAAGAAAAAATTTCTCTGTGATTTCTGTGCCGATTAGGCTATGTTCGTGATTACCCCATACGCCATCCGCAATTATCCCACATGCTGCGGGTAATTCCGGACACCAAGTGTTTTGTTTTTTCCTCAAAATTTGATTTTATACTGAATATTTATCAAAGTTTGTTATGAGAGTACAAAAATGATTATTTTAAGATAATATTTATCAGTAAAAGACTTTTATAACTTTATTTCTTTTTGTTTTATTACAGTTCTCCCTTAGGTGTTCGCAATTACCCCACCTTCCCCTACACAAACATAGTCAGCGGCTTGTGTTCATAACAGGAAAGCTCATCTGGCAGGGGCACCTATATAAGATCGCGCAAAAACAGTTATATAAATGTCATAGTGGAGGGGGTATGGGATTGATCAACAAAGGAAACAAAGCTGCAGCTCTCCTAATCAAAACTCAGTTCAAATCATGGACTCCCGAGGAAACCAATATAAAATATAAATCGATATTAAATGATATCTTCATAACGAATTCGCAGGGTACTATGCACATATCTTTCAAAAATGTTCAAAATATATTAATGAAGCTTGACATCAATGAAAATATACAAATATCCTCGCAAAGTCTTTACGGAGATATCATGGAGGATTATCACCGGTCGCATAGAAGAAAACATCACGAACAAAAATTGGTCCAAAATTTGGAAAAACTGTTTAAACAAAAACAGTACCGTTTGGAGAGCTGTAGCATTCTAAGCTCTGAATGATATTTACCCCGTACAAGCAAAGCTACACAAACATAACATTTCTACTACAAAAAAGGGAGACAAATGCGGCACTACTGATAATATGAGCCATAGGCTCAAGGAATGTGGGCATGCAAAATATATCTGGGGCTGGGTAAAGAATTTACTGGTGAGGGTTTTCGATATATATATCGAACAAATAGACGTGTATGATCTGATAATGACTGATTTGAAAAAAGGAGACGATTTAAATGTTTGGTTATGGTTTGCGGAATCTTAATATTTTTCAACTTGGAAAAAAGGAAACTTAGATGAATATCAAAGGATGATTCAATATGATAGATACTTCAGAATAGAATCAGGTAAATTTAGCAATAAAATCCTATACTTTTGAGAAGTGAGTGTTAAAATTAAATATTATTATTATAACTAAAATAAGTACCATTATGTAAGACAAAGCAAATAATCTGTATCTCCCAAATGATTATGTACAAATATATAAATGCTCATGATAAAGACCAGTGATATTAAAAAAAAAAATCTTGGAAAATTTGTTTTTTGTCGGGTGTGAAAGCGAACCAATTCAATTTCTCCAGTATTGCAAAATAGGTAATTGAGAATACTGTCATCATATTATAAATGTCATCTGCATTAATGACAAACAAAACTTCAATGTTTAGATCATGAATTCCGTTAACTAATAACAATAATAAAATTGGGCCTGATGCAGATCTTTACAGTATCCCTGGAAGCAGTTAACTGTTTCAGAATTGAGATATATCCATCATCTACGGATACGAAGCTAAAATACCGCTGCCTATTTTGTAAAAGAAATTAAACCGACGAAATACGGAACTGAAAAGTAAAAAATAAAATAAACCTCCTTAGTCTCAATAACTAAGCTCCTAAACTAATGTAAGTAACTAATTTTGAGTCGGCGCCAAACAAACAAGCAAATGAATTTGGTAAGGCGTGAAATGATGTCATCGAGTTGGGCGGTGACATTCTGATAATTTTTTTGAAGTTATTTAATGATCTTCGTTGATTGTTTGTTTGGCGCCGACTCAAAATGAGTTACTTACATTAGTTTAGGAGCTTAGTTATTGAGACTATTTTTTACTTTTCAGTTCCGTATTTCGTCGGTTTAATTTTTTGTTAAAAAGTTTTTATTTTTCAATTTTTTGTGGCTGATATCTACTAATTAACTTTTTTTTTTTATTCCAAAATCTTACTCACCCACTTTACTTCAACTGTTACCAGTTAAATAATATGATTATCTACTTTTACTATTTGTTGTAATATAAATTATTTTTGTTGTTCTGGTTAGTTTATTTCATTACTTTGTATATCATTCCATCCTCTCATAGAATATATTTATTGTGATAATGACACTAGCGATCTGTCATTGTCAACTACATATGTGCGCCAATGTTCACAAGTGAAAAATCAATTATCGCCTATTTTTCTACCCGTAAGGGTGGATAATTCCATTCGAAATTCAAATATGATCAACTATGAGGTATACCCTATCTGATGAAAGAAGAATCATCCAAATCGAACTTTCCAGTACGATGTTATAGCTGATAGAATCGGTTAACGGACCAGAATTCAGAGGGTGAGTGATCAATATCCTTCATTTTGCTACCCTTAGGGGTGGATTTCATCTTTTGAATTCAGATGGGACCAACTTCGAAGTACACCCTATCCACTGAAAAGAGAGTTATTGAAATCGGACGTCTCAGTAGAAAGTTATGCGTGATCATACATAAAAAAAAATAAAAAAATTAAATATACGCGTCGACTAGAGAACCTCCTCCTTTTTGGTTTCGTCGGTTGAAACAGACCAAATCATATGCATTTTCACCAATTCGGTACTGCTGTATTTTTTAGGAGTTTACAATGATCAATATAAATCCCAGCAAAACACTTGCCAGACTCAATCACTTCGAACAGTTACTAAAAGCTGTATTTTTACATCTTTTTGAACGGAAGCCATGTTTGATGATTGGTAAATATTCTTTTATTCATGGGGAAATTCGTGAGATGGCCTAGGAAGCTGATTTCGAATATCTTTGAAAGACTTGAGGATATTGTAACTGGCCTATGATTCCCAATTTTGTTTTCTGAAATTCGTTGAACAATGGTACGATCTGACCGGTCATCAGTGATTGTGGACATAGTCCTGTTAACAAAAATACGATGAATGTTATAGGTTTAATGGCATACTCGATACATTTTTCCATTGAAAAGACAGCATTTCATCATGACTAGATGAGTGAATATTTTTCAATTTGTGTTTCAGAAGGGAAAGTACTTAGTTTGAAACTCTGGTATCTGCGAAATTCTGTTGGCTCATGATTACCAAAAATTGATATTTTTTTCGTTTCAATAGGAGCATAAAGGGAGAATTTTGAACCCTGAATCGGAAACCTCTAATGGATTAATTTCGTCAACCCTATGATCCTTTTAAAGTTCTCCAAATATATGTTAGTTCCGAAGTTTCTGAGAATGTTTACTGAGCCATATTGCTCAATTATAATGAATTCTTTACACCACTTTCGACTGAACAGTCTGAAACAGCTGAATCTATCACCATCCGATGAACAAAACCCAGGAAGAGTTATTTGGCTGAACTCCAGACAGTTGGGAGAATGCGTTATCGGGGATGTATATATTTCTTGGGAAATAACTCATTTTGAATTCATACGAACATATCTATCGTGAATGAATAAGCAAATAACAAATTATTATATTTCACACAGCCCGAGACTCCCTGCAATGATTTTAAATGAAAATATTAGCGGGAACAGAGCTTCGTGTGGTTGCGCTGCTATGAATATGCAAATTGAAAACACGGTGATCAAACTCGAACAAGTTCATAATCAATTTTTTATACTTGTTTGGTGCATAATACCTTTTTAACCGACGAAATGAAAAAGGAGGAGGTTCTCTAGTCGACGCGTATATTTTTTTTATGTATGATCACGCATAACTTTTCACAGAGAAGTTCGATATGGATTTTTTTTATTGCATAGGGCATACTTCGAAGTTGATCCCATTTCAATTTGAAAATGAAGTCACCCTTAAGGGTAGAAAAATAGGGGATATTTATCGTTCATCCACCGAATTTTACCAATTAACCGATTGTACTACTCATAACTTTGTACTGGGTTACCCGTTTCAGATGATTTTTCATGACATGAATCCATAGTGATTAATTTGATGGGTAAAACAAAGCTTCTGCCTATTGAAACGTGGAAGCGTTATCGGAAACAATGGCGAAAATTTGTTTTTAGCAAAAAATATGTGGGGTTTTGCAAAGGATACATTGTATCGTTTGATTGGCAGCACGGCCACAAATGAGAGATGAATAGTGTAGATAGTAGCATGGAATTGAAATATTGATATTTCATGATTGTTAAATTCAAAACAAAAATAAAAAATAATGTATTGGTAATACAACCAAAGTTCTCGCTGCTGGTTCAGAATCACTGGATCACTTCCTATAACTTTCTCCATTTGTCTGTCTCATTTATTCTATTTCAATTCCCACTTCAAAATCAATACGTCTAAGGTTGAAATTCAAATATCCTAAAAAAATGTGTCATCCTCCATGATATCATTTTTTTTTCATGCATACAACATATTGAAATTAGAACTGAGCCAAACAAACAAGACAAAGAAGTTTGTTAATCAACCAAAATACTGAATTATCGATATTGTACGAGAAAAAAAGTAGTTACAAAAACATTGAAAACATGATCACGATTCTGCTTGGGGAGAATCTATTTTGAGGATGATAATTCCATGATTATTCGTCATACTTTGGCACCTGAAACTACTTGCTTCGTGAGAAAGTCATTTCCACATTACCGGTAACGATTTTGAATCGCAGAAAAAATTCAAACGAGGATTATCACAAATTATGCACACTACCTCATTATTAATTTTCTTTTTGGCATACCAAATCGTACCAGCTTAATCACCGAATGTTAAAAATGCCAGCTCATAGCGACGATCATTACATATGCATAAGGTGTTATCAAAAGAACTGACTAGGCTCGCACCATTTCTAGCAGAGGTGAAATAGAGGACATTTGCAGCACCGGATTCCACCAATGCCATTGGATGGAAAATGGCAGAAACTTCACTTTGGAGGAAGTGATTATAAAAATATTTTTAGATATATTCCAAACGAAAAAACTAGTGACCAAACGAATTTCATGTATTGATGTGAAGAAGATTGAAATACCAATACAAACCAGTTCGTATTTCCCTGCAAATATTTCAATTTTTTATTAGCTGACCTTTCTGTAGTAACTGACACCTGACAAAATAAAATGAAGACGGTACTGTTTTCGGTATCCCCTGTAACCCAAGTTCACAATGAAGACATATTAAAAAAATGGTTGAACGTGGATTTTTTTTTCTCGACTTAGAAATAGCAGAATTAGAAATCGACTTTTTCAACGGAGCACTCGAATGTTTTTAATTTATCCATTTAGACCTGTTTTATAATACGTGTCATGCGAAGAGATAAAGAGGTTCAATTTGAAATCGGTAGTTTTCCATTTTCATATCGACATTGGGATTAACCAGAATGAAATATACCTACATAGATTCTGAAAGAGTCACTAAGGAAAACATTATTGTATCAACTTAAAACTGATTGTATTGGTGGCATAGTTTATTTCCTACACTGTATATGGATTTTCTATTTAATTTTGTATTATCGGATGAAACTGAACGTGATTTTCAATCGACAGACTTTAGAGTTGGTCATTCCCATATTTGGAAAGGAATAATCTACCCCTCAGGGTAGGGTAGGGGATTATTAATTTTTCATCTGTGAACCGATTCTGTTGGAACTTGGCACACATACAGGGTGTCCCTGGACTTCCTCTTTCCCTCTCGAGAATGTATAGATGGGGTCAAAATATCACCAGTACTTCATATAACTTTTGTTCCTAAAAGCCTTCGTTACCAAGTTACGGGCCCCTCAAAGTTACAAAATGAAAAATGTTTTTCTTTGATAACTTTCAAAGTGAATATTCAAAATCATCTAAGTTCTGGTGATTGCCTAAACAAATGAATTCCTTCGATGAGTTTTCATGCAGGAGTCAGTTGTTTTGCTACAAAGTCAGGAACGGACTACCCCCGATGGTCCACACCCCAAAACTTTGAAATGACTGGGATTTGTCAATATGTTTTAAGAAAACAAGGATTGGTCTACCAATTGTTTCAATTCATATTGAACCTTCTGTGAAGACGACTTTGTGTGTGCTCTATGCATTTCATTTCATATCTTATCCCCTTCATATGGCTTTTTCTTTCATTGAAACAAGGTTACCTGGACAATTTCCTGAATAAAAGTACTCGTGTGGAAAATCGATCGAAGCAACGATTTTTGATAAAAATGCATTTTTGTTCGACGACATCTAAACTGAGATGTCTACCATTATTCGGAAAGATTAATTTGTAATGAAAATAGAAATGATAGGTATAATGTTCATAACGAATTTTTATCATGCAAACACGTTTACCTTACAAAACTCATGGTGTAAATAATCAATCGCAAGCCTCAAGAGCAAACAGAAATGCAAAATCCGCTACAAAAACTGCTCGATACAACCCCCGTCTCTCTCAATACATTTTCTTAGTCGGCGCAAATGCCCTCTCTGCACTTGAAATAGCATGCCAGGGTCGTTTCGTATGGCTTCACAATGTAATGTAATTCTATTCAACAAGGCATCTCTGGTGTGAATAGGTGTAGCGTAAACGAGGCTTTCCAGATGCCTCCACAGAAAAAATCCAATGGATTTAAATCCGGAGACCGCGGTGGCCATGAATATGGCCCATCTATACCAATCCATCTATAGGGGAAAATCTGGTTCAGATGGTCCCGCACAATCAAACTAAAATGGGAAGGAGCGCCATCATGCATAAACCACATATCTCTTCGGGTTTGCAATGGAACATGTTCCAAAAGTCCATTCAAATCGTTCTGAATGAACTCCAAATAACGTTCTCCATTCAATCGGTCATGTAGAACAAATGGTCCTATAAGATGGTTTCCTATGATATCAGACCAAACATTCACGTTGAATTTCCGTTGGTGTTTGGTTTGCAATATCCCATGGGGATTTTCTTCGGCCCATATGTGGAGATTATGGGAGTTGATTACTCCATCTCCACTGAAACCTGCTTCATCAGTGAATAAAACTCGAGTAATAAAAGTCATATCCTCTCTTTTCTTATCCAGGAACCAATTGGCATATTCCAGTCGTGCTGGAAAATCTTCAGGTGTCATGGCATGTACCTTCTGGATGTGATATGGGTGGAGCAGTTGTTTCCTAATCATTCTATGAATAGTGGACAGTGTTTTTGTCAACATCTGTGGAAGAAATGGAACATAAATTTATTCACCGGATATTTATCACCTATTCATGTGCAGCCGTTTTTGTAGTTTATTCGTTTGCTTTTTATCAGTTATATCTTCCGATGTGCATTTTTTCAGCTAAATTTATCTTCAGGTTGAAGATTTTCTCCCATGAAATTATACTTATCAGTGAAACTTCTCAACATTTAAGCTGTGAATACGAATTTGCAACATCCAAATGTTGAGTTTCATGAGATTCAGATAACACAACACGAAACATGCTTATTCCACGCGTACATACAAAATATGGACTGAATTCGATATTTCATAGTGGAGTAGCTTACTAGTTCAAAAACACCACAAATCTACCTAACTTGATATTTCATTTGAAAAAAAATATCTACATTGTGGATGAAACTTTCAACTAGGTACTGTACTTTTTGTGTACGACTTTATTTCAGCATATTTTGTATTATCCCTGTTATAAATGTTATTGAATTGACGTTAGCATTAGTATTTCTACTGTGAAAATTTTTCATTTCAAATAATGGTGGACGATCGGGTTTGACGTCGTCGAGTAAAACTGCATTCTCATCAAAAATCGTTGCTCCAATCGACTTTCCACACGGGTACTTTTATTCAGAAAATTGTCTACGTAACCTTATTTTGTTGAAAACTATTGAAAAATTATCTGTCTTTTCAAAGTTTTGGGGTGTGGACCATCAGGGGTAGTCCGTTCCTGACTTTGTAGCAAAACAACTGATTCCTCATGAAAGCTCATCGGAAGAATTCATTCGTTTAGTCAATCACCATAATTTAGATGATTTTGAATATTCACTTTGAAAGTTATCAAAGAAAAACATTTTTCATTTTGTAACTTTGAGGGCCCGTAACTTGGTAACGAAGGCTTTTAGGAACAAAAGTTATATGAAGTACTGGGATATTTTGACCCCATCTATACTTTCCGAAAGAAAAAGAGGAAGTCCAGGGACACCCTGTATAGGTAGTTCTGATGACAACATAATAGATGCCTGGAGTCAATTGAGTAGATATTAGTTGATTTTAGCCACAAAAAAGTGAAAAACAAAAACTTTAAAAGAAAAAATAAAACCGACGAAAAAATCAACTGAAGAGCAAAAAATAGAATAAACCTTCTCAGTCTTAATGATAATTGAGCTCCTAAACTAATGTGAGTGACTAATTTTGAGCAGGCTTTTGAAGAAGTAATCAAAACGCCGCCGTGTAACCCGCTGCCATCATTTTATGTTTGGCGCCGACTCAAAATCAGTCACTCACATTAGTTTCGGAGCTCAATTATCATTAAGACTAAGAAGGTTCATTTTATTTTTTGCTTTTCATTTGATTTTTTCGTCGGTTTGATTTTTTGTTAAAAAGTTTTTATTATTATCTTGATCTATAGAAGACAAATACCACTGACTGACTCAGTCATGAAATCTGTAGATCTGATTTTTTTGAAGGGGGTGAATAACCACCTCGAAAACGGTTGGTGTGCCTGTTTTTCAAAAGTATGCTTATTTTGTGGAAATCGAGATTTAATTAAGAATGGAATGATTCAGAAATGCAATTGCATTTTGAAATATAGAATCGGTCCAGAAGCATGCGTCTAGAAATTCTTACTTGGGGAGCTACGGCCCTCCGAAGAACAGCAACAAAAACAAAAAGCAGCTTTTATTCAATATTCCAGGAAGAGTCTGAGGATATTGAACAACATGTATTTTCTTCTCTGGCATATCAAACAGGTGATGGTTGAGGAGTCAATTCATTTCGGACGTCTCGACTTCACAACTTAAAAGAAAATCCGAAAAAAAAATAACAACTGTTCTCGGGTAGCTTATAATTGACATGAGCGAACACTTCTCATTCAGAGGAAGTAAACGATGCGACCAAAAAGTAAGCATTGATAAAAAAATATACAGAATTCTACTCTCCAAGCTACAGTTATATTACCCGATAAATAGTTTATGAATATTGCTATCAAAATGGAAGTTTGATAGAGTTGATAGAATCTTTTGAGCTCAACAGCTTTCATTCGAAGAGTTTTTCTCTAAAGGACACACAAAAACAGAAAATCACAGTTGATGTTTTCCAATGAATTCGTGAGTTCTGTTTGCCCCTTCTACAAGAGGTTTGATCGTTCATGTCAATTGACGCACACAAGCAATCAGTCTTTCTCTGTCTAGAATAAAGTAGCTGGATCTGTATCATACGAACAAGCCATGTATGTCAACAATAGTTTGACGCGCCATCGAGTTTTATCAGAATATTTTTTCAGACAATTTGTTAACCGAAAGAATGTCCTTGAAATTTATAAAGAATAAAGGTTCTTTCGGTGAATTACCGTAGGGGGAAGTCATATTTCATGAAATACTGCAATAAGTGATGCAGAAAATTAAAAGATTGGAATACTCAGTGAATTATTTTCTTTCGTGACAAAATTACACGGTATAACGTTAATTGTGACAAATAAGTACACATAGTGATTGGTGGTCATTGAATAATTGAATATATACAAAACTGAAGCAAAATATTGATGAACTATTTGTTTGCAGAAATAGCGAATATGCGTCGTCGTCCACCATGCAAATGAATCGTAAGTAGTACCTCAGCCATTTAGTAGTTTCACCTGCGCAGTTTTCCGGGAGTTTTGAGAATTGATAATTCTTTAGATTTTGACGTGCTCTTTTCGAATTTTCACTTTGCCACCACGTAACCTTGCCGCTCGCGACACTATATTGAAAAAATGGCGCCCAAAAACAGTTTTTTGACAATATCTCATTTTCGAAAAAAAAAAAAACGTTTATACATAAATTGTAGGAAATTTTCTCTAGTTAAATTTGAAAAATAACTATTTCCATCGAAAAATGAGACAGAAATGAGATATTCTCCAAAAACTGTTGTTGGGCTCCATTTTTCCAATATGACAGTGCGAGCGGCAAAGATACGAAGTGGCAGAGTGAAAATTCGGAAAGAGCACGTTGAAATCTACAGAAATACAAATTTTAAAAACTTCCGGAAAACTTTCCAGGTAACCCTCGTTTTGAGTACCAAATGATTGAAGAATAGTTGTTAGAATAATGGTGGACGGGGACATTAAGATGAAGGTCCGGAATTCATGGATGTTGAGTTCGTAAGAGATCTCTACCTCTGGTTGGAGACACCAGAGGATTCAGCAAAATTTCCGTTCGGGGAGGTGCTCATTGGCACGCGGCGTCGCTGTTCAGTACTGGTCGTAGAAATAGACTGACGTTAAATGAAGAAATAAAAAAATAATTTGCTAAAGTGATAACGTGACTTCGAAGACCACGAGTTCAAAGATCTCAGGACTATCAATAAAATATACTCCATAGGCCCCCTATCGTTGAAAACCTTAGCTATGTAAGGCCTTCACAGTATGTTCGCTGAGGTTTTCTCCTCCTCCTGGCAGAACCAACACGTGGTTGTGTCTGCCAACCCGATGTTATTCATGTATTTGTTGAGTCTACAGTGCCCTATCAGGAGCCCAACCATGATCCTGGTGATCTCCTATTCTGGCTCAGCAGGTACTCTGTGAATTTTGGCGATGGTTCATTGATTAACTCTTTGGCCTGTCTCATGCTCGGCGCCTTGTTCCACCATTCTTGAAATTGCTCTTCCAACCAATTATTGGTTTGTGTTGTTCGCAACGCTTTCGCTGTGCCACAAAAAGGTTCTGGGCCAATTGAGACACGTCGTGCACCTCCTCGGGCTAATGAATCTGTTGCCCTTGTAGCCTGTGTGGCCTGGCACCCAAGCCAGAGATAGTCTGACCGCCCACCCTTTGCAGGGCTTTCAAGCAGTCCCAGACAAGTTTGGAGTTAACTTGCATGGAGCTGATTGCTTTAATAGCCGCTTCTGTCAGAGTATATGACAATGGTCTCCTCCTCAAACTCTTGCCTTAGTAACTCCTCTGCGCAGTGGTGTATTGCTGCAACATCTGCCTGTAATATCGTCACGTGTTTGCCTAAGCTCAGTGAAACTTTTGTCTTTGGCTTGGCTACATATATTCTTGCTCCAACACCTTTTTTGGTTTTTGAGCCGTATGTGTAGCAGGCAATTTGTGCATCAATTGAAGGTCCTTCCTTTCATGCTTCTCTGCTATGACTGTTCTCGTCCGATGAAATTCTCATTATGGGGTTAGGTCGTTAAACACTTCGCCGTGCAGTCTACTCATGGGCGCCTGCCCGCTGGTCAGTCTACTGGCGACTGACCTGGCTTTGCCTTGCATATGAACATGAAGTGGTGGTAGGTTCAGCAAGACTTCTAAGGCGGCTATTGGGGTGGTCCTTATAGCCCCCGTGGCAGCCAGGCAGGCTTGCCTTTGGATGTCGCTTAGCCTTCGGATCGCCCCAACCTGCTGAGTCTTTGGCCACCATGTCACCGTACCGTATGCTATCATGAGTCTGAAGACCCTGCTATATAGCCAAATTATCATTTTCGGTTGTAGCCCCCAGTTTTTCCACACTTTCTTCTGCATGGGTTGAGGGCTACCGGGATTTTTTGAATTATTTTTGATAGGTGTTGGTTCCTTGTCAGCTTGTGGTCCAAGATGACTCCCAAGTATTTCGCCTTGCAATTGGAATTCCTACCCCGTTTAGAACTGGTGGCTTGAGTCCTCTCAGTTTTCTTTTTTTGTAAACGCAACTATTGTGGTTTTTTGAAGGTTTACCGTTACTTCCTCCTCCTAACACCACTTATTTATTCAGTTCAGAGCAGTCTGCGTGAGCTTCTGAGCAATGCATGCCCTTGGATGTTAGCCTTCCCAGTTGTTTGTCTTCTAGGATAGCCCACAGAAGAGGTGATAGTACCCCACCTTGTGGGCATCCCCTACCTGCACTACTTGTGACTGTGGTTTCACCTGTGGTTAATATGATTAAACTCTTCACCAAACTGGTGTTTACACATTGACACAGTAGGGATGGGACCCCTTCATTTTCTAGAGCTATGGTAGATGCATTTGTAGATGTATTGTTGAAAGCACCCTCGATATCGACGAAGGTCGCGATGGCAATCTCTTTGTTCTCTAGGAATTTTGTTAGTAGCCTGTTGAGGTCATCCAGTGCCAAGTCTGTTGACTTACCTGGCTGATACGCTTGTAAGCGTTCATTGAGAGGGTTTGTTAATAATACCTCGTCTCTTATGTATCTGTCTATTGGTCTCTCCAGAGTTTTCAGCAGGAAAGGCACTAGACTGATTGAGCGGTGTGACTGAAATATTCTATTTAGAAATGGGGTTTATATATCCTGCCTCTTTTGAAGTAGGATAGGATATATTCAATCATCTCCTGGAGATGTGTATGGTAGAAATTCATCTATAGCCCACCTGATTTTGTTTGGCCTTGTTATCTCTGTATCTAGTTTCCAGTCCGGGGAATTAGGCCTTTTTGGCTTGATTTGTGGACTGTTCTTCGCTGCTGGGTCGTTTAGAATTGTTGCAGCCGGAAAGTGTGCCTTGATGAGCATTGAAATACTTCCCTCAAAAATTGTTGTGTGGATGTCATCTTCCTTTTTTAGGAAACCTACCTGATTTACAATACCCTCCTTTGCCAGCACCGTGGGTTCAAGAGCACGTGGGGTTATCCATTACCTCTTCACAGAACTTTTTTTGCTTTTTTATTTCTTCATTGTACTCCGTGAGTGTGGCTTTATATTCGGTCCTGGTTTGGTGTTGGCTCTGTAAGATAGCCTACGCATTTCCCTTCTGAGGGCTTCTGAGTGTTTTTTTCCACCAGGCCATTTTATCATTCTGTAGCCTAATTTTTTCGGACAAGTTCTACTCGTAAGTTGCGAGTATTGCCTTGCTTACTTGGTTCACTGACTTCTCGAGGCTATTACGTTTTCTATTTCGATCCTAACTCCTTAAAGAGCCTCCCTGAGTGATAACAGGTATCTATCCCAGTTTGTCTCCCTGGGGTTTCGGAAGGTGATTGAAATTCAAGGAGGGGTGACAAAATCGAATCTGATGTGTCTATGGTCGGAGCATGAAGGCTCCTTGGACACGTGCCAGTTAACTATGTTATCCCATGTTGTTTCCAACGATAGTGTGATATCTAATACCTTTTTTCTCGTTGCAGTGACGAAAGTTGGTTTGATACCCACGTTGGCTATTACTAGCCTATTTGTAAGTATACAATCTGAAAGTGACTCACTTCTTGCATTGATATCTGTGCTTCCTCATAGATTATGGTGTGCATTTGCATCATATCCTAGGATCGGTTGGACATTTTCCTTGGCCGCATATGCGATTACTTTGCCCAAAAGTGGTGGTGGGCAGACCTCCTCGCCTGGGAAATATGCGGAGCTCACTATCCAGCTCTTGGCTCCTTTTCTGTTGGCGTGGTCAGGATAGCTGAAAAAATATCGGCGCTGCAGAGCACCGGGATTAGCACACATTTCACCTTGTTAGCATAAACGATACAAGCACGAGGTTTTTTTGTACCTCCTTTGTGAGTTCGTTACCTTGGATGGTTTTCAGGCCCGCAATCCTGCCTTCATGTACCTAGGGTTCTTGCAGGAGGGCCAGATCGGGACCCTCCTACACATGACAGCGATGGCCGCATTTGCATGGTGGAGATTCACCTGCAGAACCCTGACCCCTGTACTCAGTTCTGCAAACTGAGCTGTTCTTCTGCCTTCTCCAAGGCTTTTCACATATCCATGGGCGTACCGGTCTCATGTGCTGCGTGCCTTTTGAAAGGGCTCACTCCTTGGGAGTCTTTGGATTCCTCCTCCTGGATCTCTAGGATCTCCTGAGTGCGATCTGTGCCATCCTCTGTGATTGTCCCCTGTTCTGGGTTTTGTATTCCCTCAACCCTGAGCTTGATTCTTCCTAGGTTATAATAGGGAGACGTGTCAATTTTCTAGAGTTCCTCCAGGGATGCGCTATCCATAGAGAAAGCCCAGTTTTGACCTTTGTCCGATGGGGTTTTACCCAACGCCGTCCGTTCAGTGTTGTGCCCGTGATTGGTGACTTTCAGCCTTCGCAGGATTTCAACCGCTTCTGGCCTTTGTCCTCTTCCGTCCGGGATCTAGGTGGTGCAGGCGATTGCATCTGGGAGATCCTGCCCCTCCAATACCCTCAGGGTTGCCCCTTTCCAGGGCATTATGGTTGGGATGGCATCTCTCAGTCAGTCTGCACTATGCGATCTGCACACGTCATAATCAGGTAATCTGGTTTATGCGTGCATTTTGCAAAGCGCACTTGTTGTCAAAGGGGGATTTTGTCGTGGGCCTCAGAGATTGAGTCCGGAACTTCGATGAGTCTTTCCGGGTTCAATTCGGTCTCTGGAAACCCCTTGCTTACCACGGCAACTTCGACTGAGGCGAATGCATCTTTGAAGGAGACTCCTTTCTTCCTAGGTTTCTCCTCCTCAGAATTGTAGTGATGTACTGCTACTTGAGTGGGGGCGTTTTGTGAATGTGCTTGGTACAGCCTCTTTCATGCTTTTTCTATCCTCTTTTCCAGTCCTCTTTATCACAACCTGCTTTGGAGCCTGTTCCGTTTGTTGTTATGTAGTCGATTCCACTCCCAAGATTTGTTTTGAGCTCCTATCTTGAAGCCCCTCCTAGATGGGCGGCTTTCACTTCCTCATCCGTGAGTAGCTCTATTTCCTCTAGGGAAGTTACAAGAACCTTGTTTTTGGGTTTTGGTGCTTGCTGTGAAGCCATAATAGTCCGCCGCGGTAAGATGTAAGGGGTACCGCCTGGTGCCCCCAGGGGATCGTTTGAGACTGCACATTGAACCCTGCAGTCACTCAGCCTCTCACTTCGGCTTGGGTTTGATATTTTAGTCGCCTCTCACGTCAGGTGTACCATACCGGGGGTCTATTCCTTATACCTCGTACCTCCAGGATATAGCACATCATGGAAAGCTATATATCATATACCATTCAGAAATCAATTTCCTAGTGAAGAAAAACAACTCGAAATGTAATTATTTCACATTTCGTCTCGCTCTGCAAAGTCATTTCCTGAAAAAATAATGCATTCTGCCAATAGCTCAACATTTTGAAAATAGCCGTTGTTGGATTCTTCACATGACATAGAGTATTACTGATACTATAGGTGCTAAGGATTTGGTGGCTCAGTCTGTTGGCTCATACTAGCTTTATATGAAACTGGTTATGGAATGGAAGTGCATATGGGCTGGTACTACAAGATTCAGTATCACAATTTGATGGCTGTTTTTAAGTAACCCCACTAACAATGCAAAAATTTCGAGTATTTTTGTGTTATTATTTGAATTACACCACCCACATCACTCATATATTTTTCAGTTTTTCCCTTATATCATGTCGCTCACTTCATCTCTCAACATCTTTAACTCAAAGTGCTATGGAAACATTTCTTCCATAGAAAACTTATTTGAATATTTTGGCATTCCATTGAAGAACTTGAACTTTTGTAACTCATCATTTTACATTCCAACAATAATAGTAACACGAAGTCGAGAATATTTATGAAGCAAATTTTACCCTTTAGGTCGTTTGTATTTCATATGCAACCATTGAGTCTCGATTATGATCTTCACTAATAGCATTGTCTGAAGGAATTTTATCCAATACTACATGGAATGTTGATCATATCAGTAACTACAACTGACAAATACTGTTTGTTTAACTACATTAACAGGCTGTGTTTGCCAACAGTTCCAATCCATGTCCTACGCCCATTCTCTTCTATAATATCATTTACTTAATCAATACGTGGTGAAGAATATCCTATGATTACGAACGTTGAATTTGAGTGAGTGACCGTCAATCATTACTTTCGAACTGAAAAAAGTACCTTTACTCTTCTCGGAAGAGTTTCTCTGAAGGTATTTGGGAGCGCAAAGTTCGTCCTCCAAAATTGAAAAAAATTGTTGAAAACTGCAAATTTACTCAATAATCAAACATATGTATCATTCGACTACCAAATCTTTCAGGGCCAGGGTTCGATTGTGTGACCTAGGTTATTCTGTGGGTAGCATATTCAAAATTTTGCCGCGCAAGAATACCTGTTTTATATTCGCGGCAAGCTTTTGAATCTGCTACTCACAGAATAACCTGAGTCAAACAATTAAAGACATTAATTTTTCCTTTTCAGTGCATTTGTAAAGAAGCCTGATCTCAAAAAATGTTTTCAATAATTTTTATTTAATTGTTTTTAGTCATTCATGAAATCGGTCATTGAATTCTTTCAAAAATTGATAATCTTCAACCCCAACAAACCCACATACCAATTTTGAATGGAATCGACCCATAATAATAGAACTCGTCGCCATTTTGAAGCCGCCATCTTGAATTCGTGGATCTCTGTCCCCGAAAACTCCCACATACCAATTTTGAATAGAATCGAACCATAATCACAAAATTCGTCCGCCATATTGTTTTTTCTCTAGAAAATTCCATAATGCATTGTTACCGGAATTATGAACACCTGCCAAATTTCACGTTAATCGGACAACTAGAATTGATTACAAGCCCACAGACAGACATCGGGACAGGTGAAACTAAATGAAAACTTGTAATATATATATATATATATAGATATAGATATAGATATATATATATATATATAATATATATATATATATATATATATATATATATATATATATATATATATATATATATATATATATATATATATATATATATATATATATATATATATATATATATATATATATATAGGACTGGAGTTTTCTTGGGTATTTGGTTCGTGGTAGGAGTAAACGAATAAAACTAGAAGATTTTCATCTTGTATTCAAGGGATGTGACGTTTCGCTTGAGAATTCTAAGCTTCATCTGACATTTTTTTATATAAAACTGTAATGTAGAAAATATGGGGATAGTTTGAGTTCCAATTTCTTGAATGGTTTTTTGGTTCTTACCTACAAACACAATCTCGGCTAGCATTTTAGGGAGCCACTTAGGACACAAAATTATTTTTTTCTCTTCATTTCGAGAAGGGTTAGGTGTAATTTTTTATAAGTGGTTGGAAGTAGAAGTACAATTATTTTGGTTTTTGTATGCACAATGTTATGATATTCTGTCACAGACGAAGGTTCTGGTATATTTTGTTGGTTAGGATGAATTGACTTTTTCAAATGACATTTGACAGTCTTTTCGGGGATTTTCATGTTCTTTGGTTTTGCTGGTATTTGTGCTGCTCTCTATTGTCATGATTTTAAACTAACAAGATGGTGGAAATTATGGTTTCGTGTCCTTCACGACGAATGGTATGAGGTTAAGGTACTAGTGTTATTTGAGTCTGTGTAGGGGGGAAAAAGGGGGTACTTGTGGGATGACGACTTTAAATGATTTTGTGATATAAATTACTTGGGTTTTTTATATCTGTTTTGTCATTCAGGGTATTCTTATTTAGTTTAATGTGTATCATTTCCAAAAATTCTCTTTTTTTGGTGTTTTTTTCTGTGGCTAAAATTTTAGTTTCATTGTAGTTGAATTCATGGTTTGTTGATTTTTTGTGTTTGTTCAAGGCTGTTGCTGCATTTTTCGTATATTTATATCCATTTATTCTGTTTCCCAGGAGTTGGGATGTTTGACCGATGTATACTTTGTTACAGTTTACTTCGTTCGTATACAATATGCTTTTTCTTATTTTTTGGAATATCTCTTTTTAATTTAGAGAAGGTAGTTTTGTTGAGAGTGTTATACCCTTTGTGGCCGATTTGTAAGTTGTACGGTTCAATGGTTTTGGATAACTTTTCAGAGGGTCCTTTTATATATGGTAGACCAATGTGGATATTTTTGGGGGAGCTTGACGTTGTGTTATTTTTTTGTTGGTTGTAAAATTTATTTATTTTTGAAAATACTGTTTATCATAGTACCCCCTTTTTCCCCCTTACACAGACTCAAATAACACTAATACCTTAACCTCATAACATTCGTCGTAAAGGACACAAAAACCATAATTTCCACCATCTTGTTAGTTTAAAATCATGACAATAGAGAGCAGCACAAATACACAGCAAAACCAAAGAACATGAAAATCCCTGAAAAGAGTGTCAAATGTCATTTGAAAAAGTCAATTTATCCTAACCAACAAAATATACCAGAACCTCCGTCTGTGACAGAATATCATAACATTGTGCATACAAAAACCAAAATAGTTGTACTTCTACTTCCAACCACTTATAAAAAATTACACCTAACCCTTCTCGAAATGAAGAGAAAAAAAGAATTTTGTGTCCTAAGTGGCTCCCTAAAATGCTAGCCGAAATTGTTTTTGTAGGTAAGAACCAAAAAACCATTCAAGAAATTGGAACTCAAACTATCCCCATATTTTCTACATTACAGTTTTATGTAAAAAAATGTCAGATGAAGCTTAGAATTCTCAAGCGAAACGTCACATTCCTTGAATACAAGATAAAAATCTTCTAGTTTTATTCGTTTACTCCTACCACGAACCAAATACCCAAGAAAACTCCAGTCCTATATATATATATATATATATATATTTTCTTCAAATTCTCGGAATAAAGGTCTGATTCAGTCAATTCATATAATTTTTCTTAACGACGTTTCGACATGGTATTTGTCATCATCAGGTTAAAACACTAAAATTAAAAATATGGAGTTTGAGACATTTAACTTAACACAATATTGAAATGTATGCACTAAAATAATTCTTGAAAAACATATGGTTCGAAATATAACATGTTATTTAACTCAATATAAATATTTGTTACATTTATGAGTATTCACTTACAAATTATTTTATTTGAGTTTTGCGTTCGCATTGTACGAAGGTTATTGTGGGAGTGTGACCTGCGTCGAAGTGATCGGGAATGGTTTGTTTATTTTTCATGCATTTTTATCCTCTTCATAAGTAGTTACATGGGAATGTTTATATTGAGTTCTAATATATGGGCGGACTGTATTTTTGGCAGCATGTAAAGATCAGTTTTCATTATGATTACTTTAAACGAAGTTAAAGAGGTTGTTATAAATCTGGCTTAAGTTTTTGATATCATTTCTATTGTTAATGCTATTGGGGTCTTTTTAATATGTATCATTTCAAGGAATGTTCTTACTCTTGGATTCCTTTCTTTGGTCAAAATTTCAACGTTGTTGGTGTTAAACTTATGTTGATTTTCTTTTTCGTGTTTTGATAAGGCTGTAATGTCGGTTTTTGAATATTTGTGGGCTTGTACTCGTTTCTGCAAATATTGTTTTGTTTGACCTATATAGGTACTTTGACAGTCTTTACATGGTATTCTATATACTGTATGAGTTTGTTTGTTTTTTGGTATTTCTGGTTTTAATTTTGAATAAATTTTTGTTCGTTTTCAGTCGTGTATAGTTATATTGTGTTTTTCCATTGTTTTATTAATTTTATTCGATAGTTTGTCTATGTATGGTAAAGGTATGTATGTTGTTGTTTTCTTTACTTTATTATCATTTTTATTGTAGATCGCATGTATTCGTTTTTTTATTGTTTTTTCTGCAAAGTGGCTGGTAATTATTTTCTTTCAATATATTCTTGATTATTTCTATATTATTTTTCCTGAATTTTGGGTGAGCAAGCTTTATAGCTCTGTCAGTTAAATTTTGAATAACATTTTTTGTAACTGAGGGTGCGTTTGACAAATAGTTAGTGTAACGATTTGAAGCTTTTGTTTTAATAAACTAGTTTGTGAAAATTTTTCCAGTATTGTCGTGTATTATTGTTGTGTCGAGAAAGTTTATTTGTTTTTCTATTTCTTTCTCTATTGTAAATTTTCTCGACACAACAATAATACACGACAATACTGGAAAAATTTTCACAAACTGGTTTATTAAACCAAATGCTTCAAATCGTTACACTAACTATTTGTCAAACGCACCGCTCAGTTACAAAAAATGTTATTCAAAATTTAACTGACAGAGCTATAAAGCTTGCTCACCCAAAATTCAGGAAAAATAATATAGAAATAATCAAGAATATATTGAAAGAAAATAATTACCCCAGCCACTTTGCAGAAAAAACAATAAAAAAACGAATACATGCGATCTACAATAAAAATGATAATAAAGTAAAGAAAACAACAACATACATACCTTTACCATACATAGACAAACTATCGAATAAAATTAATAAAACAATGGAAAACACAACATAACTATTGCACATCGACTGAAAATACGAACAAAACCATTTATTCAAAATTAAAACCAGAAATACCAAAAAAAACAAACTCATACAGTATATAGAATACCATGTAAAGACTGTCAAATACCTATATAGGTCAAACAAAACAATATTTGCAGAAACGAGTACAAGCCCACAAATATTCAAAACCGACATTACAGCCTTATCAAAACACGACAAAGAAAATCAACATAAGTTTAACACCAACAACGTTGAAATTTTGACCAAAGAAAGGAATCCAAGAGTAAGAACATTCCTTGAAATGATACATATTAAAAAAGACCCAATAGCATTAACAATAGAAATGATATCAAAACTTAAGCCAGATTTATAACAACCTCTTTTAACTTCGTTTAAAGTAATCATAATGAAAACTGATCTTTACATGCTGCCAAAAAATACAGTCCGCCCATATATTAGAACTCAATATAAACATTCCCATGTAACTACTTATGAAGAGGATAAAATGCATGAAAAATAAACAAACCATTCCGATCACTTCGACGCAGGTCACACTCCCACAATAACCTTCGTACAATGGAACGCAAACTCAAATAAAATAATTTGTAAGTGAATACTCATAAATGTAACAAATATTTATATTGAGTTAAATAACATGTTATATTTCGAACCATATGTTTTTCAAGAATTATTTTAGTGCATACATTTCAATATTGTGTTAAGTTAAATGTCTCAAACTCCATATTTTTTATTTTAGTGTTTTAACCTGATGATGACAAATACCATGTCGAAACGTCGTTAAGAAAAATTATATGAATTGACTGAATCAGACCTTTATTCCGAGAATTTGAAGAAAATATATATGTGGTCAAGAAACTAAAGAAAAAAAATATATATATATATATATATATATATATATATATGTATAGGTATAAATATATACTCAAAATGGGGGGTTGTTTCTTGGGTTATAATTTTTTTTTTTAGAAATCTGATGAAGCCTGGGGGCTTCCAGGCCAAACGTTCTAAATATAAAGTGAATGGTTCAAGAATTAAACTACAGATATATATTTACTTGAAATTGCGTCATTTAATAATATTAGGTGGTGGAGAGGTTGTCGGATTAGGACCAATAATTATTCTCTAATTTTCAGCCAACGTTTCGTTTATTGAGTAAAAACTTCTTCAGGGCCCATAATAAACATAAAATACAGATAAATAATAAATGTGAACGCGACAAGAGATCAACGGTACACTTATAGAGTCATATGAACAAGTGAGGAAGAAAAGGTATGGTATTTAATAGGTTACATAGAAAAATGTTAGGTTGGGAAGCTTAATCATGGTTGACAGCAGAATGATGTTTACATACCTCAACTAGAGCAGGATACGATACACACTTCTATACATATAAAATTTACTGTACATGGTTTCCATTATATCAGTAACATTCATCGTAGTACAATAATTTTTCAATTTCTTTTTCAGTATCTATACAATATTATTGTTTCACGAGTGCACTTGGGAGCATGGGACGATAAACGAGAGGTATTTGAGTTACACCTACAATCATGTCATGTCGTGTTTACCGACATGTTTATCAAGTTTTCAGAAGGTTATATTGCTGGTGAATGGGTTTCTGTTTAGCGACTGAGTATGATCAAATTGTCTAATTCACTCACCACTAGGTGGAAGCCCACGTTAAATCATAAATTTTCTAATAGATTAGCGTATATTATATTGAGATTTTGTGTGTCTGGACGGAAGTTTAAAGTTTCATTTTTGAATTTGTTTATCAATAACATTTCTGCGATGGGTAATTTAAAGGGGTTTGGTTCATTTTGTAGAATTTTTGTATTATTGAAGTTAAACTTGTGTCCTGACGAGAAGTAGTGGGAGGTTAGTGCAGTTTTTTCTTTTTTGGTGTTTGTGATGTTACAATCATATATGTGTTGTTTGACTCTGATGTCTAATTTATTTTTCGTGATTCCTTTGTATTGTTTATTGCAATTACCACATGGTATAGAATATACTACACCGGATTTTTGTAGTGGGGGCGTGGAGTCTTTTAAATTCGAGAAAAGGTTACCATCCGTTTTTTTACTGTATTGGACAATCTTCATATTGTCCTGTTCTGAAATTTTACCAAGGGCATTACTTAGTCCTTTTTGTAACGGTGATTTTATAATATGTGATATTTTTATTTTGATCATTTTGTTTCTGTGAATAGCGTAAATTCAGAATTTTATCAATGATGTTATTAGGGAAGCCGTTATCATTTGCTATTTTCTTTATCAGCCTTAATTTTTTTTCCCTAAATTGGGGGGTGTGCAAGATTTAGGGCTCTGTGTTTGAGGGATTTTACCACTGAAATCATTTGGAACATTGGGTGTCCTGAACTTGTAGGTTTTTGATTTCTAGAATTCAAAAGACCCCACGCCCCCACTACAAAAATCCGGTGTAGTATATTCTATACCATGTGGTAATTGCAATGAACAATACATAGGAATCACGAAAAATAAATTAGACATCAGAGTCAAACAACACATATATGATTGTAACATCATAAACACCAAAAAATAATAAACTGCACTAAGCTCCCACTACTTCTCGTCAGGTCACAAGTTTGACTTAATAATACAAAAATTCTACATAATGAACCAAACTCCTTTAAATTACCCATCGCAGAATTATTGATAAACACATTCAAAAATGAAACTTTAAACTTCCGTACAGACACACAAAATCTCAATATAATATACGCTACTCTATTACAAAATTTATGATTTAACGTGGGCTTCCACCTAGTGGTGAGTGAATTAGACAATTTGATCATACTTAGACGCTAAACAGAAACCTATTCACCAGCAATATAACCTTCTGAAAACTTGATAAAGATGTCGGTAAACACGACATGACATGATTGTAGGTGTAACTCAAATACCTCTCGTTTATCGTCTCATGCTCCCAAGTGCACTTGTGAAACAATAATATTGTATAGATTTTGAAAAAGAAATTGAAAAATTATTGTACTACGATGAATGTTACTGATATAATGGAAACCATGTACAGTAAATTTTATATGTATAGATGTGTGTATCGTATCCTGTTCTAGTTGAGGTATGTAAACATCATTCTGCTGTCAACCATGATTAAGCTTCCCAACCTAACATTTTTCTATGTAACTCATTAAACACCATACCTTTTCTTCTTCACTCGTTCATATGACTCTATAAGTGTACCGTTGATCTCTTGTCGCGTTCACATTTATAATTTATCTGTATTTTATGTTTATTATAGGCCCTGAAGAAGTTTATACTTAATAAACGAAAGGTTGGCTTAAAATTAGAGAATAATTATTGGTCCTAATCCGACAACCTCTCCACCACCTATATATATATATATATATATTGTTATGTTATGAAATGTTGTTATATTATTAAACTTATAATTATCATCATTATTATTAGTTATTTTTATTATTATCGTTAATGCCATGTTATTTTACAATCTTCTATATTTTTTTTTCACTACTATAGAACCTTATACTATACTCTAGTCGATACATATCTATAAAGAGGGCATTCCTGAAATAGTTCTGGTATCAAAATTATATATCCAACGATATATCTAATAAAAATCCACGATTGAACCATATCAAAATTGAAATTTATAGCAAACATTGAACTAGAGTAAGATCAACGTATAGATAATTTTTGAACATCCTGTATGACAATTCACATCAACAGAAAACCCACCAATGGGATTCGAAAGAGTTGTGTGGGAAAAGTGATGATATACAATGAAATGTAATGACAAAAATTGAAAAATTATAATTTTATAAGAATTAGTAAATAGTTTGTAAGAGTTACAATTAAATATCATTCATAAAATCATTAATATTAATAAGAACAGCAGATAATTCAGTAGGAAGTGATACAAACTCGGAAATCTGTAAAACAATAAAAATTTGTGAGTGTTGCTATGGATCGGGATAACAAGTTCAAAAAGGAGATTGAAAAAAGTTCAAAGAGAGAAGCCACGTTGAAAGTTGTAAGAAAAGCATTATAGATAATACAAGAAAACACGTTATAAAAAATTTCCGAACGAGTAAAAGTCTTGAAAAGCAGAACTGAAGAAGTAAATAAACAATAGAAATTCCACCTACCTGGTCTAGAGGATACATTTTGAAAGAATGCGGATGAGCTGTGATTGAGATCGCAGAAATACGTCAACCGGACTGGAAACTTCAATCGAAAGGCAGCAACAAGGTATACTAATATCCGAACTCATCAAAGTGCTACTTTCACATCAAACCAATAACTTTACGTGTCTAAACCACTGGTTATATTATTTTTAATTGGACTTTCATAAAATTCCATGCAAAAGGACTGATAATAAGTTCAAACTTTCTTTATCAAATTTTCACTGTCACAAACATTCTGATCGCACCATTTTATATCATTGTTTTGCTAATATAAGGCAGCTATCGCAGAGTAGGGCATTTATAAGTTTTGATCTGAATAAAACCAACAAAGTTAATTATTCTCTGCAAAACTGTGTTTATTTTTTTTTCAATTTCTAACTTCACTTTTCTCCACTGAACAGCTTTTATTATCGAATCGATAGTGCCACACAGGAACCTGCTACTGAGAAAGGAGTAGTAATTCATGATCATAGGCGTACCTGACTGAGCTGGGATGAGGTAAAAGGGTTTGAAAAGGAAAAAGGTAACATAACATAGCCGGAGTTTTTGTTATTTGTTATGATAGAGTTTCAAAAATATAATCTATGATATAATTTAAAAAAAATATACAAATTAAAAAACCAATAACCAAACCCGTCATAACAATATATATATATATATATATATATATATATATATATATATATATATATATATTTATAAATTTTCGAACTGATGGTATTTTTGGGTTCTGGAGACGTGGAATCGTCCTCAATAGGTTTTATCACATGAGTTATTGATGAAGTCTAGGTTTTCAGGTTGTTTTCATAGAAATTCCACCTGAAAACTTAGACTTCGTGAATGATGGGATGCATATGAGACAAAACCTAGCCTCTGTGAAGCTGTTTCTTCCATAGTTGGCGCCATGAATGTTGCATATATCCATTCAGAGTATAGATACTAGGATTGCACGCTGACTATCCTAATCGAGATCATAGTAGTGGGCGTAGTCAGATGATCTCTTCGCAAATTAAGGTATCGATTGCATTGCACTTCACAGGGTTAACAGATTCCCATTTCAAAATAATTTCGAAATCCTCTTCGCAGTTCCAACTTGTCTGTTCCACACAATAATTTCCTGGTATTTTATAGGAGGGAGCTGAAATTTGTGAAGATGGTTGGTGAATATAATTTTTGGGTGCTACTTCGTTTATAAGAAGGAGAAACATTCTAGACACCACGATGGAGCTTTAAGAAATCGAACTCATCGATTGATCTATAACAAAATTACACAGATCTAGAGACCGAAGTGAACAAAAAGTTTGGGAAATGTTTGAAGTCCTTTTTGAGACACAACATCTTCTACTATGACATCCTTATGTGACGTCATCACGACTATTTTCCAAATGCCGCCAACTAATATAATGAATAATGAATTCATACAAAAAATTAAACATCACTATAATATTGAAATTAATAGTTCTTGAAATGATCGATTATGAAGTTCTGAAAATATTCATAATACCAGCTTCATGGTCAATTCATAGTTGTTAAATAGAGTGAAAATATAAAAGAATAATTTCATTACAAGTGAAATTGATTTTTAATGAACCAATATTGATTGATGACTCTAGGGAGAATCTGTCAAACAATCCCAGCCACCCAAACACATTTTTTCCACTTTAGTATAAGCTGTAGTTTTTCAAATGAGAACTTCTGATGCAATCTGCCTCCACCTGAGCAGTGGACAGATTGAGGTCGCTCACTAACCAAGGGTTTTTGTAGAACAATAATTTTTTGTCAAAATCCAACAGTAGTATTGTGATTCATGGTCATAATTCACTTCAAAATGCTATGTGGGATTTTTGTGTTTTATGATTAGGATTTTTTGGCAAAAGATAGCATAGCAGAAATTAATAGGATCAAAGAAGGTTACTGCTATTCTGCTTGTACCAAATTAGCAAACAAAATTCCCTGAAGTGAAGCAGGGCGCTGTTATTCTACTCATAAATTGATAAGCAAGCGATTCCCGGTCGTATCAAATTACGAAACGAACTCTCCTGAAGTTTCACATGAACTAAAATGTGGAAAAAAACCAAAACTTCTCAATGCGCTGAGACAAAAACTTGTTTCTGTAAGACGTGTGTAGTAAAATATTCTGTTCCTATGAGTATATCAGTGAGTGAAAGTATTTGGAATCATTCGGAAAGACAACCTATTTGTATTCAGACTGAATTATCGTGAGTAAGCTCTCGAATCAGTTATTGATTATGTAAAAACAGGGTAACTCACGTCATATATCTTATAAAAAATTATTGTAATTTTGAATCATTCAAAGAGTCATTTGATGAAAAGTAACTCATCGGAAAAAATTATTTCTTTGTTTCTCTACACTTTTTCTTGAAGAGAATATAGATCACAAAAAATAACTTACATGTTAGCAAAATCCATCGTAGTGAATCCTCAATTAAAAATATGCCATGTTTTCTAATATTCTCCTGTCAACAGACATCATATTGGCAATGAAAAATATATGGAAATTCATTCGTCAAATGCAGAACGAACACTTCATTCAAAAATAAATTCTGGCCCATATACATTCAGATCAAGTCGGACAGCTCAGTGAATCCTTCATCTGACAATTCTGTCTTGCAAGTTTTCTACCGCCGCAGGAATTCTTGGATTTTCTTATTTATAAGGGATGGATTGGAATTCTAAATCATCCGCTTAGCGAAATAATGCCTTCGAACATTCTACTACGAGTGATAATGGATGAAATTGAATAATGCTCGGACAGTCGTACAAACACTTATATACATTTTCGAACAGATTTAAACTTTCTGCAGTTGCAAAGTGTGGCTGTTGAAGGAGTGTTATGTGATTAGTTCACGGAAGTTTCATCCAACCATAGATGCCAAGTTCGAATACAATTGAATATTGAGATTCCAAATTTAACCTTTTTCAGTAAATTAAGCCATTCCTAACTAAAATACAAAAGAATAAGATTATCTACATTTAAGGAATTCTCATTCCAGTCAAATTATGAAACGGCCAAACAGCCTGTTTGGGGATTTGAATTCCATGTAGAATGAGATAAATATGTCGACCAGCACAATTATATCTAATTCACTGAGCCAGGTTGAATTTTGGCGACTCATTCCAGTATTTCTCACGTCAAATCCCAGCCCACGAACACTGCTGCTGTACTTTTTACGACAACTTCTGCTCCCTCCCTCCTACCTTATTACAAAGTACTCAATCTCTGATTCACACGTTTCGAATATACTCATTTATATTTGAGAGTAATCTGACAAAAAGGCCAACTCACTCATTCTCTGATTATATATGATCTGAATTCTGAGATTGTCTGCTTTCAACTTCTGGAAGGAAAGGGTGGAAATGTCAAAAATTTACCAAAAAAGCATGTTATTCACACTATTCCTAGTAATATATCGGCTCATTGAAGATTTTCCATAGGATATTTTTTCTTCTATATCAAATATTCTATAACGTACAATGATCGGTTCATTAATTTTGAGGAAAACTATTGAACACTGCTGGAAAATCCCATCCAGGAAATAGTATTCGAAACGTATGCAAATAATCGATTTTTTTTAATGAAAATTTGGATTAGGAACTCAACGAGACCTTCATGAGTATGCATGACTAGTTTTTGCAAAATAAAATTGCAAAAATTTGTCAAAGTAACAAATGAATGATGATGGCATGATGATTTATTCATCTACAAATTTTAAAAATAAATAAACTTTGTTGTCGCTCCTCTCCTCCATTTTCTTGAACATGAATTGAAAACGTCTAAGAAAGACATTATCACGCCGACATTGGAGACACTACAGAATAGGGAGGGAGTTACTTGCTCCAAGAAAAACTCATAAAATATTAAATGAGAACTGATTGGAAAACGTGCGAAAGAAAATTATTATTCGACGAAAAAGAAAATTATTATTCGACGAGAAAAAGAAAATCCACCACCCAGATGAAAATAAGAAATTGAGAACACAATTGATCTAAAAACTCAATGAAGAAATTGAACAAAACACATCTGATTCCATGGATGCACATTTTGAAGTGGCACGGAATACTCATTGCGGGAGACTCGACTCCTTTCTTATCTATTAGTCTTTGCTTGGAGGGACCACGATTTTTCTGAGGAAAACACTTCTGCGGACAACTTCAATTGGGGACATTTTTTATAGAAGCAGAATATCTACTATGTTTATCAGGGGTTGTATCCTCAATTTCAGAATTTGGAGGGAAATCTGAAAAATATCAGGAGACATCAATGATAAAAACATATAAAGGAACGTGTGTAAAATCACATATGAACTATAAAATAAATAATAACTTACTAAAAAGTAGTCAGTTGTCAGAGTGAAAGTCTTGGCAACGTCCACTTTTACTTCACTCATAAAACACGGAAAAAATATTTCAATATATGGAATTTCAGCTATATTGAGCAATGAACTTCCTGGAACTATTTCTGTTATATATTTGACTATATACATTTATTGATGGAGAGGTGAGTGCATTCACTCATTTCAGGTGGTGGATCGATAGTGAATGCCGTAATACCGTGTTGATTTTTAGCATACTCGTATCCTCTCGTTGAATATATGGCTCCATAAAATTCCGAATGCTCAAAAGATCTTTTATTTCGGAAACCTTCATGTACCATTGAAGATATCGAGAAGCTACTATTTCCAGATACTTGAAAATAATTGCCTCAACTGAATGAAAAACAACGAAAGCATATCCGATGAGGACACAAATGTGCATAATTTTGAAGAATCATGTTACCATTTCTATAAGTTATTGACAAAAACTATCACGAATACTCTTCAATCTCGATCATTAATAATTCCAACAAACTTCTGAAATGCAAATTTTTCTTCGAACCACCAAAAGACGAATCTACTTTTGTCGTAAACGAGTTCAACCCTGTTCTTTTCGAATGTTGTCTGATAATTGCTGTAATGCGAAGGAAAACTTCCTGCTGTTACTTCGGGCAGAAAATAAACCTTTTTGTAGTTTCAAATAATTTTCCCTCCCGTATAAGGGAACGCTCCAGTACACTGTCAGAATAGAATTCGACAGTGGCATGACCGATTGTATAGAACACGATCTCCATTGAGTCTGATCAACTATCTTTTTTTTCTATAATCAATGCTTTTAGCACCCACCTCGAAGCTTCAATGTCTTCCAATCCACAGAAATTATAAAAACAATTCTACTTCCCGACGTACACTGAGTGTCTTTTGTGGGCAGTATCGATTAACAAAACGGTGAATAATGGACAATAAGAAGCGGGAAGGGTGTGCTGAGCTTTAGTATCGCAGGGTCACCGGAACAACCAAAAGCACATGCTAATGGGGTGGAAAGCTCGAAACGTTATACAAAACAGCGGTTTTTCCAACTAAATTGGTTAAATATGAAAGCGGATGTCAATGCGAGCTTACGGGACGTCCATAACTTTGAGACGGGAGGGCAGTTTGCAATGGTCCGTCTAAACACTATCTTATTTCATTCTTGGCATTATCTAAAACTTTTTTCTATGGTTTTATCCCTCACTATTCCAATCCTACTCGACTGTAAATGTGATGGGGCCAAGAATGCCTGCGACCCAACTGGGAGTTTATTCCTTTCCCAGCTAACTATAAAGTCAAGTCGCGATAATTTCAATTCTTACCTCTTTCCTGGGCGACTGTGAGTGTGATGAGTATGCCTGCGACTCAACTGACAGTTTTTCTCTTATCCGGCTAATTATGGGGTCAAGTCACTACAATTCCTTTTCCTACTCCTATCCTGCGTGACTGTTAGTGTGATCAGGCCAAGAATGCCTGCGATCCAACCTTTGACTTTTCCGGCTAACCACACAATCAATGAGAATGAACGGATGAGGCACACCTTCGAACTGCGTCCCTATTAACTTGAATGCTCAGTATTTTGGGCCCCTGAAAACCCCTAGGCAAAACCCCAACAAGTTTTTCAAGCAGAAACCCAGGATATAGAAATTTGCGCCAAATAATGCATATTGAAAGGGGCTCCAAGGTGGTGAATATCTATATCCTATCAGACAGCCAAGCAGCACCAAAACCTCTGAAGTCAAATACTTGTGAGTCTAGACTGACTCGGGGCTGCAAACTCTCCCCGAGAAACTGACTACGAACAATCAGGATACTCTGCTACTATTCTGCAGCACAACTGATTCTATCAGTTCTCTGTTGCAGAGCTTTGTATCCCCTCCGACATTCTGATGGTCCGTCGCAGTCCTGCCTCCTTCGACTCAGTGGATTTCTCACCTAGAAGATCGATGTGACATAACTGGTGACGTTATTGAGCACGTGACGTAGCTGGTGATGAGTTCCATGGGACGGTGGTGTATTTTCTCCATTGGCTGATTTCTGATTTCTCTCGCTGGTGCTTTGCACGCTGTCGATTCAATTTGTTACGATGCAGGGTGGACTAAGGCTGATTTGCGGATTCTAATTCAAGATGAATTATGATTCTAAGCCTTTAAATATCAGAGATGTGATTTCAATTACACTTGAAATTGAAATGAATTATGAGTCTCAAAACCCACCCATATGCAGGAGAGTTATCTTCCTTGATGAGGACAAGATATGTCTTAGGGTCTAATCATTCCAAAGAGAGTAAACGTTATAGGAGAGTCCATTCCCCATAAGACAATGGTGACACTAATGGAAAGAGCTGAAAGATCATTTGCGAGTCATAGTGACGTATATGGTAATGTCATGGACACCATTCACTCTGGACAGTGGCGGACTAGCGCATTCCGCACTCTGGTATCTGAGAGTTACAGGCTCTTGAATGTATATTGGACCACTCTGTATGTTACGTGGGCCACCTGTACTCATGTCCAAGTACGTCACTATGATGCGTTGATGCTACAAGACTCTGATTGGCTAGAGCTTATTAGTGCCTCCTATTCAGTTTACTCTCTTTGTAATCATTCCACTCTCTCTTGTCTCTGCGTTGCCAATTGTCCTATTAAAAACACTGTCATCTGCCATTTTGAAAGACGATTAAATTTTTCATTTTGTTGTCCTTGAGTGGGACCGTTTATATCTTCCAAGTGTGTGCTTGCAGAACCGAGAGTACGCGAGTTTAGAAACATTGCAATCACTACTAAAACAGTGTAAGATTCCTTATAGGTTTAGATTTTTATTGGGACGACCCGTTTCAAATTCAACGCCTGTTACTCATATCAAAATGCCATTCAATGCTCTCATGATATGCGACCTCTTTCATTAGGAACAAGATAATGTTATTCATTGGAACAAAATTACTACCACAATCGGATGAAATATGCGTGACTCGACCACAACGTCCTCTGAATCGTTTTGCAAGAACATCATATAGATGAATAGTTTTCACAGTGGTGTTACAGAATCCATGTCATTCACAAGTGGATGATGGGGGTGAATAATCTGTTTGATAGTAGACATAATTTTGCTTGTTACTTATCAGAATGACAATATCTTGATTATGTCAGTACTTGGTGCTTCATTCCCTTCAACTCCGGTCTAAGATCTTTGAATCGCATGTTCGATGAAAAAGGTGACAGGGGATACAAAACCAAGAGGGTCATGAACTCGAGTTAATTCTGAAAAGGAAGTACGTTTTGTGCTATGTCTGCGCTTCAAGGATCGCACAGAAAAAATGACGGATCCAGAGAAAGTGAAGAACTCACTCAATTCAAGGCATCTCCGTTGTAGGAGCTGAATAGATTAGTTTTCGGGGATTTTAGCGTCTTTGAGCATGGATATAGGATGAATTTTGAATAGCGTAAGCGGCAGAGGAAAAATTATCACCTACATCAGAAGCTCGCCAGAAGAGCGTACGCAAAGCTAGATATGGTAAACAATCATCACCAGAAACAACTCAAGTGCTTATTGAATAATCTTGCAATTATTCGTTGGGAAAAAATCTTTGGACGATTCTTCAGTAATTTACTTGCGCGGATAATTCGATTTGATCTTCCGTTACATTTGTTCGATGTTACAATAGAAACAGTAGTTGTATGACCAGAAATTGTAGTAAACTAACAATGTCTTGCTGTAACTTTGAACTTACATATAGACGTCCAGCCAACGATTTCTGATTGGATAATCATTTGGAAGCATTGAAAACTAATCTCAACTTAGTTGTTCAGGTTTCAGAATGCAATGATGTGGAATATAAGAGGTTTCAAGGTTTCAGGGGAGATATTTTTCATGTTCTCTGTCTTTGAATAATCCCTCAAGAAGGCTGAATACTGCATGTACAAATCAGGATTTTTCGAAAGACGTTTTCATGAGTGAACGCGATTCACGGGAACCAACAAATAAATAAATAGTTTGGCGGAATGAAAAAAAACTATGTAATCGAAGAAAGAAATTTGAATTTCGTGCAGAAAATGTATTTATAAAATTGTAGCAAAGTGCTCCCGACTGTTGAGTCATCAGTGCTAACCTAAAAGGTACTCATTGAGAAATTTAAAACGGAAAATTTGATTTTAATTAGAAATTATGATAAAATAAGAAGGTGGGGTAACTTACTCATCAAGTGCACAAGAAGCCACACAAAAATTATTTCTTCTATATCAAACTTTCTTCAAATGACAAGCAAATTAAAATTCATCCTGGCCCAGGATTATTGTGGATTACAATTTATTGGAAATTGATATATCTAGTCAATTTTCATTGATGAAGTGATGAAGTGACTTTGAAGCTTGATATTATGTAACAAGAATGGTGATTGGCATGACCAGTGACTTTTATGACATGGAATCAAAGGACTTAAAATAACCCTGAAATAAGCTTCTATGTCAACCGGAACATAGATCTGATGATGACAACCCACATTTGTCAGATTTATGTCAAAGTATGCCAAGGAAACTCATCAATATTATTGTATAGTTCTTCAATTTTGAACCATCATAATCGAACTCAGGTACAAAGGCAAAGTATGATAAGAACTGTCCTAGTCCCAAAGTTTTCGATCAAGAATAAAACCAAAAAAGAAGGGGGAGAAGAGGAAGAAGAAGAAAACAGCATTTGGTGGATAAATGAAAAGAAATAAATTTCCAGGATTATTATTCAAAAATGGCCAACTCACCAAAGTTACGTTCAGCCTCAACTAGGGGATGTTGAGTAAGAGTGGAAGTCTAATGAAAGCAAAAGTGAGTAAAAAGTTTATTGACGAACTGGATGAATGCAATTTTTTATTTAAGGCGTCTATGAAAAAAAAGGTTTTAATTTTAAATTTTGGTTTGAATTTATATTTACGGGTTGAGAATATTGTATAAGCTCATGAGCATCAATATACAGGGCATGCTTACACCTGGTGACAAGACTAAATCGTGTTTTCAATATTAATCTCCCGCAAAATGTCTATTCCACAAATATTTGTCAGGTTTTGACCCAAACTTATGTGATGTAGGTTATTGAAGCCATTTCCAGATGAAACAAGAATGTATAATGTTTCTTAGTAAGGGTAGAGAATAAAATAGTATTTTTGTTTTTTTTTCAATCTCGTTCAAAATTGGTACATGGGGTCCTCGTTGGAATCCAAAAACAATTTATCTTCAAAATGTTCCGATATCTTGTGAATTTGACCCATTTTTCGGCACCACAGACAACGTTTTTTAAAATTCACGCCGAATCTGGGGTCACGTGATATAAGTCGCAACGGATTTTTCAGTTGTCAGACATGCAGAAACGAACCGCCATTGGAGTTTTTTAAAAATTTCAATAACAAATTTGTTTCCCATATGTAGCCAACTTTATGACGGACACTGTATATATATATATATATATATTTCACAATCAGATCAAATATTGATTTGTTGAAAATATAAACAGGATGTTCATAAAATCAGATGTGGAATCATATGCGACTGAAAGATAAACTTTAGTCACTATCTTCCATCGTCAAAATAACCTCTTGTGGGGTATTCATGTTGAAAAGGGAAACATTCTCAATTGAATATTGATAGAAAGATTTTTCTGTGAACTGAAAATCCACGATTGAAATGAAGTTATTTTTGTGAATGACTAACAGAAAACAACTACTTCTCGGCTGAACACGCTGGACATTGAACTACATCGATAGATATTCTGAAAGGCCTTTACTCAAAGAAAAATCTGAAATTGAAAATTTGCATTTTCATTCAGATAGTTATTTGATTTATATTCAGTCTTGATTGAGAACTCATAAAGATGAATGAGGCAAGAAGAATGTTTTCAGAAGAGTATACCAGAAATCATCCGTAACATTGACGCAGGAGAGACATCGCATTCAATAGGTCTTCAATACATTTTTGTAGACGGAAATCTATTTCACGCTTCCACGATCATCAGGAAGACCGGAAGAAATGGGAAACACATTTTCAAGAAGCGTGAAATAGATTTTCGTCGACAAAAATGTATTGAAGACCTATTGAATGCGATGTCTCTCCTGCGTCAATGTTACGAATGATTTCTGGTGAGTACTCTCTTTTGGAAAACATTCTTTTTTGCCTCATTCATCTTTATGAGTTCTCAATCAAGACTGGAATATAAAATCAAATAACTATCTGAATGAAAATGCAAATTTTCAATTTCAGATTTTTTCTTTTGAGTTAGGGCCTTTTCAGAATATCTATCAGATGTAGTTCAATGTCCAGCGTGGCTTTAGCCGGGGAAGTAGTTGTTTTCTGTTAGACATTCACAAACATGAACTTCATTTCAATCGTGGATTTTTCAGTTCACAGAAAAATCTCTCTATCAATATTCAATTGAGAATGTTTCCCTTTTCAACATGAATACCCCACAAGAGGTTATCTTGACGATGGAAGATAGTGACTAAGGTTTATCTTTCAGTCGCAGATGATTCCACATCTGATTTTATGAACATCCTGTTTATATTTTCAACAAATCAATCTATCATACCCCATGACAGGTTTCAATGTCAGAAAACACTAATTTCAAAGTGTCTCTCCAAAAGAAATGATTCCAACTTTTTCCATCTTTGCAAAGTGGGATTGCTTGTTGAAAATGTGTTTCCCATTTCTTCCGGTCTTCCTGATGATCGTGGAAGCGTGAAGTAGATTTTCGTCGACAAAAATGTATTGAAGACCTATTGAATGCGATGTCTCTCCTGCGTCAATGTTACGAATGATTTCTGGTGAGTACTCTCTTTTGGAAAACATTCTTCTTTGCCTCATTCATCTTTATGAGTTCTCAATCAAGACTGGAATATAAAATCAAATAACTATCTGAATGAAAATGCAAATTTTCAATTTCAGATTTTTTTCTTTTGAGTTAGGGCCTTTTCAGAATATCTATCAGATGTAGTTCAATGACCAGCGTGGCTTTAGCCGGGGAAGTAGTTGTTTTCTGTTAGACATTCACAAAAAATAACTTCATTTTAATCGTGGATTTTTCAGTTCACAGAAAAATCTTTCTATCAATATTCAATTGAGAATGTTTCCCTTTTCAACAGATCAAATATGTTTGTATCTGAAACCGATTGAAAAAAAAGGTTCTTTGGTATGGGATTGAAACCGAGCCGACAGCGTGAGAGACTATGGTCCTAACCACTGCTCTATGATGACTTCTATTGATAAACAGAACATGACACAATTAAATTAAAGAGAGAGAGGGGAGAGAGAAAGAGAGAGAGGAAAAAGAGAGAGGAGGTAGAGGAGAGGAGAGAGAGAGGCAGAGAGAGGGGAGGGAGGAGAGAGAGAGAGGAGGAGAGAGAGAGAGAGAGAGAGAGAGAGAGAGAGGAGAGAGAGAGAGAGAGAGAGAGAGAGGAGAGAGAGAGAGAGAGAGAGAGAGAGAGAGAGAGAGAGAGAGAGAGAGAGAGAGAGAGAGAGAGAGAGAGAGGAGAGAGAGAGAGAGGGAGAGAGAGAGAGAGAGAGAGAGAGAGAGGAGAGAGAGAGAGAGGAGAGAGAGAGAGAGAGAGAGAGGGGAGAGAGAGGAGGAGAGAGAGAGAGAGGAGAGAGAGAGAGAGAGAGAGGGAAGAGAGAGAGAGGAAGAGAGAGAGAAGAGAGAGAGAGAGAGAGAGAGGCATAATGCTTCTTTCTTACTTTACATTTTCTACCAGTCGATACCTACTGCAAGCCGCGTAAATGAACTTCTTTCCGAAATCTTGAGAAAGGCAAAAATTTAATATAGATGTTAAGCAATTGTCATCAACTTTAGCAAGACTCAGGGCCTCACTCACGAGTGGTAACGTCTCCATTTTTGAAACTGAAGTGAAAAGATTGCTTGCGTCAAAAGAAAATTTTGAGGTGAATTTAAATCATAAAGTTTGTAAATTATATCTAAGGAATTACTTACCAAATAGGTAGGTTTGAAGTGAATCTTTTATAGGTTTGTATATGAAAAAAGCTAGAATTGAGACTGGAGAATTGGTGTGCCTCACTACTGGCCTTATTGGTATATCAATCTTGTGGATCTTTGGAAGTCCATAGAAGCGAGTAATTACTCAATTGCTATACATTGACGAAAACGGAGCAGAATGTTCTATACAAAAAATCTTATAACGATTTAACTGGGTTCATTCCTCTGATAGAGTTGTCAAATGGATTTGAAGTTGAGAGTTTGAAATTATGCTCAGTGAGAAATTTTTCTACTCCATCAATGTGATCTGACTCATTTAAAATAGTAAAACAATTACCTCTGTCAGCTTTTGAGAATATAAGATGGTGATCTTTGATTTTGGATTCAATTTTTCTGAGAATAGAAAGTAAATATTTGTGACTTCAATTGTTGAATTGCTGTTTCATACATACTATATAGAGAAAATTTTGGATACCACTACGAATGATCTTTTGACATTACAATCCCTTTGAGAGTTGTTCAATTTCAACATCAAGTTTCAGTGCAATCTCTCAGAAACTTGAGAACCCAAAGAAAATTTTAGTCGCAATTTCAACAGGTCCATTTCGTCAACATCGAACACAATGTCAGAATCATAGACCTCTTAATGGAAACCTTCCTATATTTTCCAGCCAAATCTACCATACGTCAAGCAAGTAAAAGGTCTTACTGTGTGCACGTATAGATATAATCGAATGAAGAAATTTGTATTTCTTGCAGAAAGTGTATTTATAAAATTGTAGCAACAAGTCAGATTACATTGACACAGTAGAAAATTTCCTTTCCAAGCATAATTTCGAACTTCCAGCCTCAAATCCTTTCAACAACTTGATTAGAGGAATGAAAAAACAGTTAAATGGTCAATTTTTTTTATAGAGCATTCTGCTCCATTTTAGTTAATTTATAAGTTACTCCTCGCTTGTATGGACACCCAAAGATCCACGAGATTGATTTACCAATAAGGCCAGTAGTGTTCCACCAATACTCCAGTCCCAATTCTAGCTTCTTTCAATTACAAAATCATAAAAAACTAACCTAGATTTGATATACAAACTTAGGCCCGATTTCACCACAAGACAGATAAACGGCGTTTTACTAAACTCCGTTCTCACTAAACTCAGATTTTAATCTTGATAAACCTCGATCCAGTTTCACCGATACAAACAGACAAAAGCTAATCCGAGTTTATTTGAACTTAGTTTAAGGACAGTCAAAAGTTGGCAACATGGTAAAATATGTACGTTTCTGTCATGTTTGCATAGATTTCGTTGTTTTGTAGAGGAGCCAAAGCCAAGTGACAATATAACCTAAAAATTGAAAACCGATAACTTTCGTGTTTGGCCCATGTTTTGTGATATCTTTGTAGGTGTTCGGTATTCAAAGTTTAGTTTTTGAAGAAACTTGATGAAAGTGACAATATCTTCTACAATGAATTTCAAGTTGGAATGTGAAAATATAATTCATCAAATAAATTCCTTCTTTGGACTTCATTCGGCACCCAGCTCATTGAATAAATTGGTACAATATATTTCCTTTACCAGAGTGAAAATGTCTGGAACAAACTCTACCATATTTCGTTAACTTATCAGACCAGTCTTTTCGTTTGATGGCATGTATTTAGGCTGCTTGCCTTCTCTGAGAGATTTCACAATGTTTTCTATTTCTTACAACAGCAGATGGAATTCTGATAACAGGGTCAAAAATACAAACATGTACAATTTACCTGAAAAATCGTATTCGGCGGTCTTTTCATGCATTTTTATTGCATTTCACAACAGAACAATATGAAGGCATTATCATCTACGAATTAAACAATAAGACATGTAATCCAACTACTGAATTCTTTTTGAAATAGTTAAAAATGTTCAATTCTCCAACATAAACAAATTGGAAAAGTAAGGTTGTTTTACCTCCAATGTCAACCATCTGTCAAACGTGCACAAAACCAATACTAAACGTCGTTTAACTTCGTAACTGGCCACTGTCTCCAAATTTGTAAACTTATTTGCAGATGATACTCTACTGGCCTGGAGTGGTACCGATTTAGAATAAACTGTTGAGAGTATTGATATATGTTGAGAAATATCTTAAAATTAATAAAATAAAATTAAACGTAACAAAAACCAAAGCTATGATTATCACTTGTAAATTTGAATGCAATAAAATCAATACATGCGAAATGAATATATTATGGGAAGATAAACGTATTGAAATAGTAACAGCAGTGAAGTATCTGAGATTTCAACTAGATAATTGTTTGACATTCGAAAATCACTTCGAATATATTGAAAGAAAGATCTCAAAAATCTGATATTTTTTCAGTAGAATTGCAAACAACTTATCAACACTTCGAATACTGTGTTTCTATTTTATTCTCTTCCAACCTCAACAAAATGCAACAATCCCAGAAACTACAGAATCGTGGTATGAGGATCATCTTGAATTGTAGATATACTTCAATTGAAGATATACATCAATTTTGAACTGTAGATATACATCAATTTTCACTATGTTAGGCTAGAACCTGGATTGACTGTCAGTATCCCTCAGACTGTACCACTGCTCTATGCTTTTTATATACAAACTATTGAATAAAATGACCCCACCATACTTTCAAACATATATTACCTTCAACAATGGAATACATCATCATCCGACTCGAAATAACCACCATCTTCATATAGTTTAAACAAACTTGAGAAATAGCATTAGATAAGCATAGATAGCATAGATAAGGTTTCAGACAATTCAATGATTTACCCACCACAATGAAATTTTCACCATCGTTGGAAAAAACTTATTTACTAAAATATATACATTATAGAACCTGAGGGCACTCACAAGTTTTAATTTATATATACATAGTATATGCATGTGTATGTTGGAGTGTGTGTGTTTATGACGTAAAAATGTAAAATTTATTGAATTCAACAAAAAGGTTAGTTTATAGTTACATATATTTGAAAAAAAAAATTGTATAATTTATCATACTAGTATCCAACTTGAGTATCAGGATTCCTATTCCATTGAACATTTCATCTTCTTCTTCATAATAATCCTGGACCAGGATGGATTTTAATATGTTTGTCATCTGAACTTATACAACGTTTGATGTAAAAGAGATACTTTTTATGGCTTCTCACACTCGACGGGTAAGTTATTCTCATAATTTCTATCCAAAATCAAATTTTCTATTTCAAATTTTCCGAGTACCCACTTTCAGGTTAGCATTGATGATGATTTAACAGTCGAAAGCGCTTCGCTACAATTTTATAAATAAATTTTCTGGACGAAATACAAATTATATCGATACCTCTCACTTGAAAATATATGTATCGACCAGTGGCTTTCCCAAAATATATTTTTATCCATCCTCAGGCGAATGATACTCAGCGGTAGGAACATTTACTACTTCCAATATTTTTTTAATGTGTCTTCAATATCAGATTTTTTTAAGTTATCACTGAAATGGAACAAATTAATGGAGATATGTCGTTGATTCCACCCATAACAACGTAAGCGAATGTAGTGTCTATGGTGTCAAGCTCTCTATTATTTCCGGAGACCATTCAGAAGTATTTTTGAAAAAATCTTCGCACTAAGAAATACATCGGATACCCCTCAAGTTCAAGAGATGCGACCAAAAATTTAACCTATCGATGCTTTGATAACTTTCATGGTGAAACTTTCCTATTAGATCTCCAAGCACTTTCCTGGTTTGACATAATCTTAGAAAATAGTGTGGATAAAAACCTTGGGATTCTGTATGAATTGATAATGAGCAACTTTGACAAACACGCCCCCATAAGAGTATCACGTGTGACCGAACCCCCGCTTCGTGGATGACCCCTAACGTGAAACTATTGATGAAGGAGCGGGATAGAGCTCTACAAAAATTTAAAAAATCAAAAATGAACACTGATTGGCTGAGATACAAATATCTTCGTGATTACACTTCACCAATGGTGAGACCTGGAAAAAAAGTTTAAATCAGCTCAATATGTGCTGAACATAATCCTCGAAAAATATGGAATGCTCTGAGCAACCACAATATTCGCGCAAATAAATTTTTTTTGAAATATCAGAGAATTTGTGTGAACCTAACAAAATTAATAACTACTTTGCCAAATTTCTTCAAAAGTCACGAATAATTGTGATGAAAAACTGAAATTCTTCAATGACAAATTCACATTTCATCAAACCAGTGTTGAGGAAGTTCGTGAATTTTTTCACAGCATTAAAACCCAGCTCTTGCTGCTGATTATATGATAAAACTCTGTATTCCAGTTATTGATGTTGATATAACACACATAGTTGATTACTGCATAGAAAAATCATACTTTCCTAGTCAATGAAAAATTGCGGATTGTAAGCCTTCTCCCAAGAAACGGGACTTTACCAGCTTTTCTGAACTCAGAATGGTTGGATGGAAGAGCAAGCTCTGCAATGATGTTTCATGCGCAGATATTGAATCCTGCCTTTTGTTAGGTTCTATGTACAGAGTATGTAACCTTTCAATAAAAGCATTTATTATTATTATTATTAATTATAAGTATTTCACCCTCCATTTCCAAGATCTTCGAAAGAGTAATTTATAAAAAAAAATAATTAATTTTCATAAAAAAATACTACCAGACTCACAGTGTGGATTCAGAAAGGGTTTCAGCACAGGTACAGCGTTGGTCACAGCCAGCGATACCATTGAAGCTCTGGACAATGGTCTCGTAAGTTTGCTAGTGCTTTTAGGCCTCTCGAAAGCATTTGATATCATCAATCATGACCTTATATGTTCCAAATTTCGATATCACGGCTTTGATGATAACGCGGTTTTTCTCATTTGGTCTCATTTATTGGGAAGGTCACAATGACATATATTCAACATTATTGGATATATTTTCCGGTATGCCACAGGACTCTTCACTTGGACCACTTATTTTCATTATATACACGGCCGACATACTTACTCCTATTAAAAACTGTCAAATTGAAGCTTATGCTGATGACACACAACTGTATCTCAATTTTGATACTGACGATAACTTAAATGCACAAACTCTCATTAAAATACCTCTCCATTCGGATTTCCGGGCGAGAGGTACTCGAGGGGACTCAACATTAAAGATTAATTTTTGCAACATCCGTGGACTCAACAAGAACATCAATGACGTCCACCATCACCTACAGACGAAAAAACCGGATATTCTGGCTCTAACAGAAACACAAGTAAACTCGTCCACCAACAAGGTCCATATGCTTTGTCCTGGTTACGAACTCCATTCTCGATTCAGGTTCAAAGGTGGAGTCTGCCTTTACGCTAAGGCTAACCTTTCATACCAGCGTGAAGAGAGTTTGGAACCGAAAGACTTTGATGTGATGTGGTTTAAGCTAGCTGATACCAAAGTGACTAAGTTCCTCTGCTGCCTTTACCTATCACCTAATGAACCTTCATATAACAACCTCTTTGAGTTTTTATCACTCAAACTGGACTACATTCAGGAAAACCATCCAACAGCTGAAACCATAATCATGGGGGACTTTAATGTACATAATGCTGCCTGGCTCAAATTCTCTAACAAAACAGATGATGCAGGTCGTCAAGCTGAGGCCTTCGCCATCACTCATGGTCTAGAACAACTGGTCGAGCTACCAACCCGCATCCCTGATGTCAACAACCAGTCTGCCAATACACTAGATCTTTTCCTCACCACCAATCCTGACCCGTATAGAATAGAAGTTTGTGCCCCACTTGGAAACTCTGATCACACCCTCATCTCCACAACATGCTCTTTCCATTTACCATCGAGCAGCACAATACCACCCCGTCTCATGTGGCATTACAATTCGGCCGACTGGGAAGGTCTTCGTATGTTTTTCTCAGCGTTTCCATGGAAGAGAGTTTGTTTCTCTTCAGTAGATCCAACACGATGTGCTGAGACAATTTCTGAAATCATCATGTTGGGGATGCAAACTTACATACCGAATACCGAAAGAAGAACATCATCCGATAAGACCTGGTTTAACAGAAACTGCTCTAGAGCTGTGGCTTCCAAACAGGCAGCATACCATCGATGGCAAAAAAATCCTGGACCTGAGACCAGAGCAGCATACGTTGAGGCTAGAGGCATATGCAAAGAGACAATAGAATGTTCAAAAGATGCTCATAATGCCAAAATAAGATCAAAACTTGTTCAATGTCCCAACGGATCCCGTTCATTTTGGTCTTTCGCCAAAGCTGCGGGAAGAAACTTCACTTCCAGCTCTTTTCCTCCCCTAACCAAAGGAGATGGAACACTAGCAACGACTGCCCAGGAAAAAGCCAATATCTTTGCGCACCTATTTGCTGGAAATTCCACTCTGGATTCTTCGGGAAAACAACCCCCGAACATTACACCTATTGACAGTCACATGCCCGAGATCACCTTTCGCCAACGTACTATCAGAAAGATTTTGCTGGGTCTCAACACCAACAAAGCCTGTGGATCTGACGGAATCCCGCCGATTGTTCTCAAGAAATGTGCCCCCGAACTAACACCTGTTCTTTGCAAGTTGTTCAACCACTCTTACAATTTGGGAGTATTTCCGTCCAATTGGAAAATTGCAAGAGTACAGCCAGTCCCTAAAAAAGGCAAAAAGACCCTACCTAGCAACTACAGACCTATCGCACTGCTATCTATTATTTCAAAGGTCCTGGAAAAAGCCATCAACATCGAGCTCATGAAATATCTGGAAGACTCAGGAATTATCAATGATAGGCAATATGGCTTCCGCCATCAGAGATCAACTGGTGACCTGCTCGCATACGTCTCACATATATGGCAGCTATCTATTGAAAAGTATGGAGAAACTTTAGCTGTGGCATTAGATATCTCCAAGGCGTTCGATCGAGTTTGGCACCAGGGACTCCTCGCCAAGCTTCCATCTTATGGCTTGCCCCTCAGCTGTGTTCTCTGCTTGCTAGTTTTCTCTCAAACAGGTCTCTCCATGTAGTGGTCGATGGAGTTTCATCTGACACTCTACTCATAAATGCTGGTGTTCCGCAAGGATCCATTCTAGCACCAACACTATTTTTACTTCACATCAACGACCTGTTGAAAGCAACTTCATGTCCCGTACACAGCTTTGCCGATGATAGTACCCTCCATACCGCTTTCTCTTCCAGGGCCCCTATATCAGCCCGTGAAACCAGAAATGAACGAGGAAGAAATGTTAACAATATAAATATGGACTTAGCAACAATTCTCGAATGGGGATCCAATAACTTGGTAGAATTCAATGCAAACAAAACACAAGCATGTCTTTTCTCTAGAAAAGCCGATCTCACTGTGCCTAACATAACTTTGTCAGGAGTAACCATACCACTGAAGTCATCCATATCGATGCTTGGTATTACTCTCAGCAATAACCTTTCCTGGGAAAATCACGTGAGGTCCATTCCAAAAACTAGAAAAACTTGGTTTTTTGTTTCGTGCCAAGAGCTATTTCACCTCCAGTCAGCTGCTTATGATCTATAAGGCACAGATCCGACCTGTCCTGGAATACTGTTCCCATATTTGGAGTGCGGCACCTAAACATATCCTGAAGCTATTGGATTCTGTCCAAAAAAGGGCAATTCGTCTCGTCGGTGATGCCTCGCTTACAAACTCGCTCACTTGTCTGGAACACCGTAGAAAAGTTGGCGATTTGTCTCTATTTTATAGATATTTTCATGGGCGATGCTCTTCTGAAATATCAACAATCGTTCCTCCTTTGGCAGTCTCTTCGAGATTAACCCGTCAAGTTCAGTCTTCACACCCCTTCGTGGTCACTTTGGAGACCTGCAGAACATCACTTTCCAAAGACTCATTCATCCAACGAACTGCGAGGCTTTGGAACTCATTGCCTAGGGAGGTGTTCCCCGAGGCATACAACCTCCAGAAATTTAAGAAGAACACCAACTCCTACCTTCTTTCCGTTGGTTCCCACGATGTTCTCTGAACATTACAGGATATCCCTTTTCGTGGGAACCAGAACATATAAAAAAAAAAAAAAAATAATAATCTCAGTCAAATAAAGAAACTATCTCAGCAACACGATCTACAACTCAATACTGAAAGAAAACGTTGATGTTCTTTGGAAGTCGAGTTGAAAATACTTTATTCAAGGGAATATGCAGATCAGTATCGATGGTCACATCTTGGGAATGGTGGACCCCACAAGAAATTTAGGTGTGCCATTTGAAAAATCTAATGAAGAAAGCATTTTCGTCTCTCAAATTTATTTACTGTAAACGCCATATTTTGAGCATGAAGCTCAAACAATTTTTCTGTGACTCAGTCATTTTAACGACTGACTTTATTTATGGTCCGTGCCTTCTAGCATCACACATCAACATAATACAGATGGTCCAAAACTCATGTTGCCGTCTTATCTATGGAATTAGGAAATATGACACAATTTCTCAGGAATCAAAAGAAATAAATTGGCTCAATATGAAAAACCGGAGACTGCATCACCATGGTAATTTTATTATTGAATTAATGAATTCACCACACTCGTCTGCTTTGAAAAATAAGCTCATTTCACGCAGGAATATACATTCCAGGAATATTAGATTCAGAATGAAGTTGACAATGCCACATCATTGCACCTCCATGTTTTGAAGATCTTCTTTGTTCAAATCAATTCATCTATTCAACAATCTACCTGAGCAAATTGAAATACAAATTCAAGCAACTCCTACTCAATAAATAACTAACGTTCATTTCGCCTATGCCCTATTGAGGAATAAACCGATAATGATAACTCTTCCCCCAACATAGTAACTCTCCATTGTACATATTTATGCATAAGATCCACCTATTATCATTTACCTGCTTCCACGCCGTCTGTGAATCTGGGAGAATGATTTGGTTGACTAGACTCCGCCAAAATCATAAATGCTCATCTATGTAATTTTTACTTTTCTCCTCCATATTCTTATTAATAAAGACGATTTATTATTATTATTCATTATTATTAAATATAAATTCTCACAAATTCCGTTCTGAACTACAGCATCTGACAAGAGAACTGGCTCTGTTTGTTTGAAGGCTTTATCGAGAGCGTTATTCAGCCAAAACTCAAACAAGACTTCATTGTGGCCGAGCTTTTCACTTCCAAGGGGAAATCTGATTCTGATAAGCCAAGTTCATTTAGAGTTTTTGCGGCAATGAAAAGAGTTATGCTTCTAGGGTCGAGAATGAAACGGTTTGATAATTACCCTGATTGTCTAAGAGAGATCCATCATAGCGGTAGAAAGCAGAACACTATCCATTCCCGCAATGTCGTTTTCAGTTAGACATGAGTTCGTGGATTCAGTAGCAGGATTCGAATTAGAGTCTTGGTGACTCCAATAGAGTTATCAAAAATGCGATATCGCTAGCGTCCGGTTAATCTATATGAAGAAGGGTGTGATTAAATCGAGAACAACATATTCATGGATATGTGGACCGATAAAACTTTTATATTATGCGAACTGCTCGAGTAATTCGAGCAGAGCTGATTGGATTCGTAAAAGGAATATCTTCAATTGGGCGTTTTATCTGCGAACATTCATACAAATAATGCAAAAAGGACATGCCGAGAGTACATGTACAAAAAATTATGAAATGTGATTTGTCGAATCATGAGGGGTTCAGAATGCAACGAACTGTTCGATGATTGCCCTGATTGTCTGAGAGAGATCCATCACAGTGGCAGAGAGCAGAACAGTAGCAATACTCCTAATGATGGTTCCAGTTCCAGACAGGTAGTTGTTCATGAGTTCGTGGATTCAGTAGCAGAGACTCCGGTATCTCCAATAGAAAGATAAATGAGATTTCGCTAGCATCGGGTTTATATACCGGGTGATTCTCTAAGGTGGCTCACCCCTATAGGAAAACGAAATTGGAGGGTTGTGTATAATAGTTCAATTGATTTTTTCTACATATTTACTTGCTTTGTCGTACTTCCGGTTTTCAAATGGGACATCCTATATATTTTGACTTATTTCGATTGAGAATGATATTCTAAATCCAACAACACCTCACCTGACAAGTATTTGACAAATAAAGAAATTTTTATTGCAATTTAATTTTTCTTATCTAGAATGCCATGGATCGTGTGAATCGCTCCATTCTTGATCAAGTAATATGGGAAAAATACGACTTTGAGGCTTATGACTTCACAGTCGTTTGGAGGATTATTTAAAAGTCGCAAATATGAATTTTTCCAGTTAACTTGATTTTTTCAAATGGAAAGGGGGCGGCTCGTCGGCTCTTTGTGAAAGATTATTTTCTTACGAATAATTTGATACCACACATTTTTACTTTATTTTCACTTTTTTTCCGAATAATTGTAAGAAGCGATCATACCTAATAACAAATAATACGTATTCGGTATTCTTATGCACTAAATCCTGTTATTCTAGTTATCCGTGACAAATAATCGAAGCTGTTGCGAGGACTACCTAAACAAATAGGCTAATGAATATGCTGTCACTTTTGAAAATTTATTTGTTGCGTAGTTTGGAATTTGATATGGAAAATCATACTAGAAATGAGAAAATCGACATGTTGCTAATTTACGGAGAAGCAAAAAAAGCCACTGATGCAGCTCGAATTTATACTCAGAGATTCCCTAATCGTCGCCATTCCACTCGGCATCATTTCCCAAAACTGTAGAAGAAAGGCGAAATGAACCAGAAGAAAATGCCAATAACTTCATCGTCAGTGAAGAAAAAGAAGTAGACGTGTTGGCCTATGTTGAAGTGAATTGTACGGCGTCAATTCGCCAAATTGTTTCTGAGTGTGATATGAGTTATTCGTCCGTTTGGACAACTCTTCACAAATATAATTATCGATCATTCAAGTATCAACTACACCAACATCTTTACGATAACGACCACAACCGAAGATCAACTTATTGCAACTGGTTTCTGACTGAATACAGAGAAGATGTACGTTTTCCATTTAAAATTATTTATTCAGATGAATCTCGATTCACCGACTTGGGTCTGTTCAATCGGAATAATAAAAGGTACTGGTCTCAAACAAATTTACATCTGATGCAAGAAGGAAATTTTCAAAAGCGATTTGGTTTCTATTGCTGGATGGGTATTATCGGAGGAGAACTTTTGGAGCCCAAACTTTTCGACAGACAACTTACTGCGGAAAGATATCTACAGTTTCTTATAAATGAAATTGATGATTTCATTGAAGATTTGCCACTGGTTAACCAAGTTTATATCTATTTTCAACAAGATGAAGCGCCACCTCATAATTCTCGGGTCGTAAGAGAACATCTGGATGACATCCTTCCCAGAAAAGTGGATTGGTACTTATGGATCTATTCAGTGAACTGCGAGGTACATTCTTGAGTTGTCATATTTTTTCATAATGTATTATTTCTTTTTCATATTCTAGATTACCAGATCTCACTCCGCTAGATGTTTTTCTCTGGGAAACAATTAGAAATCAGGTATATAACACAGCATCAGCTACTCATGACGAACTGATGTATGAAGTAAGGGTGGCATTGGTGCGGACACCCATGGAAAACGTTGAGCATTGCCGTGATCAAGGAGGTGGTCATTTTGAAAATGGACTAGGGAAACATTCTCAATTGAATATTTATAGAAAGATTTTTCTGTTAATTGAAAAATCCACGATTAAAATGAAGTTATTTTTTGTGAATGTCTCTCCAAAAGAAATGATTCTAACTTTTTCCATCTTTGCAAATTGAGATTGCTTCTTGGAAATGTGTTTCCCATTTCTTCCGGTCTTCCTGATGATCGTGGAAGTGTGAAATAGATTTTCGTCGACAAAAATGTATTGAAGACCTAGTGAATGCGATGTCTCTCCTGCGTCAAAGTTACGAATGATTTCTGGTGAGTACTCTATTTTGGAAAACATTCTTCTTTGCCTCATTCATCTTTATGAGTTCTTAATTAAGACCAGAATAGAAAATCAAATAACTATCTGAATGAAAATGCAAATTTTCAATTTCAGATTTTTTCTTTTGAGTTAGGGCCGTTTCAGAATATTCAATGTCCAGCGTGGCTTTAGCCGGGGAAGTAGTTGTTTTCTGTTAGACATTCACAAAAAATAACTTCATTTTAATCGTGGATTTTTCAATCAACAGAAAAATCTTTCTATAAATATTCAATTGAGAATGTTTCCCTTTTCAACATGAATACCCCACAAGAGGTTATCTTGACGATGGAAGATAGTGACTAAGGTTTCAGTCGCAGATGATTCCACATCTGATTTTATGAACATCCTGTTTATATTTTCAACAAATCAACTTAATGGACTAATTTGCGACTTTTAAATAATTCTTTAAACGACTGTGAAGTCATAAGCCTCAAAGTCGTATTTCACCCATGTTACTCGATCAAGCATGAAGCAATTCACACGATCCATGGCATTCTAATCGAAAAATGAAAATTGAAATAAAAATGACTTTATTTGACAAATATTGACGAGTGGGGTGTTGTTGGATTAAGAATGTCATTCTCGATCGAAATAAGTAAAAATATATAAGATATCCCAATTAAAAATCGAAAGTTGGGGTCATTTCCGGTCAAACCGGGAGTACGGCAAAGCAAGTAAATATGTCAAAAACTGTTAATTGAACTACAATACACAACCCCCAAATTTCGTTTTTCTATCTTCAATAATAAAAAAGTTATAGGGTGAGCCACCTTGGAGAATCACCCGGTATACAGTGCGGCTTTTTATAGATCTCCTTCTGTTAACTTTTGAATGGTTCGACATGGAACAATGGGACAAAACCATTTTGAATGATATCACGGATACTACTTTTTGAAATGAAAGAATTTGTGAAGGCTCGAGAGATGGCGCGGAGAGGCAAATCAACTTATTTTTTTTAATAGCATGGGGGATCAAGTGACACATCGTTGAGAAGATAACTCAATTCTCCTTTTAAACCCCTTTTTTATTTCGTCAATCCTTTTTTTATAATATGCATTTGAAATGTCTAGAATAACAAAATTCAAAATGCATATTGTGGAAAAAATTATTGACAAAATTCAAAAAAATTAGATGGTTGAAAGAGTATGAATTATATTTTGAATGATGTGCACTTGACCCCTTATGTTATTTGAAATTTTTAAGTTGATGTGCCTCGCCGTGCCATCTATCGAACAATTACGATCGCTTCTATTTCAAAGAGTAGTATCGAGGATATCATTCAAAATAAATTTGGTCCCGTTGTTTTAGTTGAATGATTCAAAAGTTAACCGGGAGGAAGGGACTATAAAAAGCCGCAATCGCAATTGTGATTCCGTAGAGCAACCATAGCTGATGGAAATATTGAATTATCTTTTCAACGATGCGCAACTTGACCTCTCTGCCTTTCGAAATTTTCAAGTTGATGTGCTCCCAGTGCCCTCTGTCGAGTAATTGTAATGTATCTTCTTTCAAAAAGTGGGACCGGTGATACCATTCAATATATTTCATGTCTCATTGTTTCACATCAAACCGTTCAAAAGTTATCGAGGTAAGGAAACCATTCACATCTGCAAATATTCTTGACATTTCAAATGCATATAGTGAAAAAATCTTCAAACGAAATTCGAAATGAGTAGAATGGTTGAAAAAATAATTGAATTATCTGTTCAACGATGTGCAATTTGACACCCGATGCCATTTGAAATTTTTAAGTTGATGTGCCCCCCACGCCATCTATTGAGCAATCACAATGTCTTCAATTTCAAAATGTACTATCGGTGACATCATTCAAAAAGGTTTTTGTCCCATCGTTCTATGTCAAACCTTTCAAAAGTTAAAAGGGGCTATAAAAATCCGCACTGTATATATATATATATATATATATATATATATATATATATATAATTTGTTTTCAAAGCCAACTGTGATCGGCAAATGTTCTGTATCTCAATCATTTACAGTAAAATTCAAAGAACAAAACTATGGAACCTGGGTATTGCTATCGAAGTCGAATGTAACAACTTATGATATTTGGAAATTCATAAATGATACGTGAATAAATTTTTCGAGTGGATTAAAAACTCAATTTTGTTCGTTGAATGCTGCAAAAAATTCAATCAAATATTGTAGATGCATTCTGATGTCTTGCTTGAAGAAAATAAAACTATAAAAGAATTGTCATATTTTACAATTCCTAATTGTCTCAAAAAATTTTATTCGTAGTGTGAAAATAAATTCATTTTCATTCTGGCATCATACCTTGGAGACAATTCAGTTTTATTTACTATTTGCAGCAAGATTTTGTGAAATTCCGTCACATAATTCAATTAATGTGTTTCCGATGGAAGGAAGAAATGAGAAAACATTCAGAGATTGATATCATCATATCTAACAATATACCATTCGTCTAGCATAATATTCCTCATGTTGTACAGGGCGAAGAGGAAAAAATGGAAAAAAAAGTTGAGATATGAAATTGGTCATAGGTGGCTATGATTTCTGGATCAACATTCGATTCCGAACAATATTTCCCCATGAATATTCTACCGTGAGAAATAAAGTGATGGGATCATATTATTTTGAAAACAAAGCATGCTTTTCTATCTCCCTCGTATAGGGTCGTATACAATTCAATTTTGGTGTTTGCATTTCAGGTTTGGGATGAAGCAGAGGCTTTTAACATGAATGTTTTTTTTTGAGAAATCAAGAATAAAAAAGTTTTCCATATGCTGCGAACTTTATGCCGGACACTGTATAATAGTACTTTTGATGTCATTCAAAGAGAAGCTGATCAAAATGAACATTTACATAATATCACATATTCGTCGATACCTTACATTCCTGAACTTTCTACTGAAATTATAAATGTAATCAAACATGAAAAAAACTTGAAAATTGCACAAAAGAAAATAAAACCATTGGAAAACTTGTATACCAAATTTAAACAAAAAGATCATATCACCGAAGAGTCCAACGTGGTTTATGAAATTCCTTGTTCAAATTGTAATAAAAATATTAGGGCAAAACAAAAAATTGTTTGAAATCACGAATAGCATTACTTACATTAAAGCAATTATAGAACATTGAGAAAAAACATGTCATGGATAACGATCACATCATGAATTATGATTGTGCCGGAATGTTGAGAAAAAATTTGAATAAAATACTTTTTTTAGAAATGGCTGAAATAAGATTACAATCTGATAATATGAATAAAAAAATGATATTGATAACTTAAGTCAAATTTACTCGTACCTTCTTTCATCAAAAAAACAGTTTTTATCCAAAAATACATGAATTAATACACCACACTATATACCTTATTTTATTTGACATCCATAATAAATGATTGTCAGTCATCAAATTTTCATGTTACAACATGTTTTAAGTTTTCCTTTCTACTTTTCTGATTATATAATATGTTCCTAAGCTTTGATGTGCAAGGAAAATCTCAAATTGCACAATATGTATACTATTATTACTTAAATATTTTCAAGTCCATATTTTTACTTCCTAGCCTTCGAAAAAGCAAATGAAATTTGCGAAAGCTCAGGTAGCAAGAAAGAGTGTACTTTCTTCAAGACCGAATCCACGATAGATACTCATTCTATAATAATAATCCGGTTGAGATACTTTCCTAAATATATATATATATATATATATATATATATGTATTTTATTCAAATTTTTTCTCAACATTCCGGCACAATCATAATTCATGATGTGATCGTTATCCATGACATGTTTTTTCTCAATGTTCTATAATTGCTTTAATGTAAGTAATGCTATTCGTGATTTCAAACAATTTTTTGTTTTGCCCTAATATTTTTAATTACAAATTTGAAAAGGAATTTCAAAACATGTTTTTGGACATATTCGGTATATATAATGATCTTTTTTTAAATTTGTATACAAGTTTTCCAATGTATTTATTTTTTTTGTCAATTTTTTTAAGTTTTTTCATATTTGATTACATTTTATAAATTTCATTAAAATTCAGAATTTGTAAGGTTTCGACAGATTTGTAATTATGTAAATGTTTCAATTTTGATTTTAAGTTCTTTTGAATACATTTTAAAATTATAATAAGGTCCGGCATAATTGTAATATTGAAAATTTTATTTTGATTTCTCAAAAAAACATTCATGTTAAAGACCTTGCTTCTCCCAAACCTGATGCAAACACCAAAATTGAAGTTGTATACGACCCTATACGAGGGAGATAGAAAAGCATGCTTTGTTTTCAAAATAATATGATCCCATCACTTTATTTCTCACGGTAGAATATTCATGGGAAATATTGTTCGGGAAACGAATGTTGATCCAGAAATCATAGCCACCTATGACCAATTTCATATCCAACTTTTTTCCATTTTTCCTCTTCGCCCTGTACAACATGAGGAATATTATGCTAGACGAATGGTATATTGTTAGATATGATGATATCAATCTCTGAATGTTTTCTCATTTCTTCCTTCCATCGGAAACACATTAATTGAATTATGTGACGGAATTTCACAAAATCTTGCTGCAAATAGTAAATAAAACTGAATTGTCTCCAAGGTATGATGCCAGAATGAAAATGAATTTATTTTCACACTACGAATAAAATTTTTTGAGACAATTAGGAATTGTAAAATATGACAATTCTTTATAGTTTTATTTTCTTCAAGCAAGCCATCAGAATGCATCTACAATATTTGATTGAATTTTTTGCAGCATTCAACGAACAAAATTGAGTTTTTAATCCACTCGAAAAATTTATTCACGTATCATTTATGAATTTCCAAATATCATAAGTTGTTACATTCGACTTCGATAGCAATACCCAGGTTCCATAGTTTTGTTCTTTGAATTTTACTGTAAATGATTGAGATACAGAACATTTGCCGATCACAGTTGGCTTTGAAAACAAATTCATTTCTAATTGTAAACAAACCATTTTTGACGCATCAAGAATAACTCACAAATCTGTAGAGTAATTTCAGTAGTTTTTCAATTCAATCATGGCTGCTCGACTGAGTATACAGGAGAGAGTGGAGATTGTAATGATACATGGTGACAATTATCATACTTGTAGAGACACTGCCAATATTTTTAATGAAAGACATCCAGGTAAAAACGTTCATAATTCGACAATTAGAAGAATTTTGAAAACATTCAGGGAATCTGGATCGGTTTCGAAAAAATACAAAGTGACACAAAAACGACCGATAACTGAAAATGAGGAAACTGTTATGAATATTATGCTGTCTACGATTTAAAATCCAAGAATGTCATTATCGCGAAGAGTAGAAAATCTTGGTATATCCGATCGATCAATGAGAAGAGTTCAAGGTAATAATAAATTCAAACCGCATAAACCAAAATTCATACATACACTGAAATCGAGTGATCCGGATAATAGCTTGGATTTCTGTTTCTGGTTTCAGTCTATGATGGAAAATAATAGACAGTTTTCGAAAAAAATTCAGTGACGAGTCAACCTTCACATCAAATGGGGTAGTCAGCTCCCAGAATGGCAGGTGGTGGGCAGATGATAATCCCCATTTTAGGATACAATGTAGGGACCAATATCACTTCAAAGTTAACGTCTGGTGTGGAATTCTTAATGACATTTATGTTGGACCAGTATTTTTCAAACAACCACTGAATCTGCAAGTTATTTAGATGATATTCCTCTGGACATGCGAGCTGAAATGTATTTTCAACAAGACGGTGCATTCGTTCATTCTACGCTAGAAGTGATAAGGTGGTTAAACATTTCCAAATCGATGGATTGGAAGATATTCCAATAACGCTTGGCCCGCCCGGTCACCGGACCTCTCTCCTTTGGATTTTTTCTTATGGGGATATCTCAAACAGAAGGTATATTCAAGATGACCATTTCAAAATATACGTCAGTTGGAGAATACTATCAGGGATTGTATTCGGGGAATAGCTCCCCAGATACTAACATTTCGTTCATGATGCAATGCACCGCCGTTCTATGCAGTGTATTGAGAATGGAGGACTCCACGTAGAATAAAGCATAGGACATATTTGTTTCAAAAAATGTTATTTGTATTGTGAAAATAAATTAACTGGCATTCTGGCATCATACCTTGGAGACAATTCAGTTTTATTTACTGTTTGCAGCAAGATTGAAATTCCGTCACACAATTCAATTAATGTGATTTTCTGATGGGAGGGAGAAATGAGAAAATATTCAGAGAGTGATATCATCATATCTAACAATATACCATTCGTCTAGCATAATAACCTTTATGTTGTACAGGGCGATGAGGAAAAAATGGGAAAAAAAGTTGAAATATGAAATTGGTCATAGGTGGCTATGATTTGAATTTCTGGATCAACATTCGATTTTGAACAATATTTCCCCACGAAATTGAATTCTACCGTGAGAAATAAAGTGATGGGATCATATTATTTTGAAAACAAAGCATGCTTTTCTATCTCCCTCGTATAGGGTCGTATAAAATTCAATTTTGGTGTTGGCAATTCAGGTTTAGGATGAAGCAGAGGTTTGTATCACGAATGATTTTTTTTTGAGAAATCAATAAAAAAAAAATTCCATATGCTGCGAACTTTATGCCGGATGCTGTATATTTTATTCATTAAATTTGAGAATATGAATTATTGGAGAATATTTCATATAATAATTTTATATTTTTCTCCCTCAATGTTGGATGTGATATTTTCTCAATTCTATGTTTAAGACATAATACTAGATTGAATTTAATTTTTTTAGGTGACTGGAGAGGTAGTTCATGTATCTTCCTTAACTAGTGGGTTTTAAGTACCAATCCAGTATTATAGAATTATCTGATGTTCTGATTGAAAGAGTAGTTAAGAAGGGTACAGAGTTATTATGTTCTTTCTGAACCGTAAATTGTATGAAAGGATTATAGATATTGAAAATAGACTGAATATTATTTATATGATCTGTTGGTACTGCACATATAATATCATCAACATATTTTTGAGAAAAGGGAGTCAAGACCGAATCCCCGAAGATACTCATTCTATATATATATATTAATATTTTTTTTTTTTTTTTTTTCCCAAATTATTTATATGTTATTTTTATCTTTTTTTTTTATTTTTTTATTTTATTAGTAACTAGTCATCAAAATGAAATATTTGCTATTCGTTATGATGCGTTAGATTGAATGTTTTTTTTTTCAAATTTATGGAAGGAAATACCTTATTCCAGCTCAGTCGGTACGCCTATGGAAAATTATGTTTCTCCGTCTCAAAATAGAATTCAGTAGTGCCAACATGTTGCTCTGCTTGAAGTCAAACGTACTGTTTTGTGGAAATATTTATGTTTATGTGATCAACAGATAAATAATGAATTCAGAAAATCGTCATTTTTTTTTTTATTCAAATAAATCCTTAAAACGACTCAACCTGCGAAATCTATCTCAATTTTAATCAAACGGTGAAATAAAGTTGTCAAACCTTCGCTCATGCGCAATAAAATATCTAATGAAGATGGAGGCTTGTTGGTTATACTCAGTTCATGAGCATGAAGAAGGAATAGTGTTCAAATCCGTGAATAAAAGTCATCAAAATACCCTAAAGAAGTGTTTGGCACGAATACGCTCACTTTGTTTAGCTCTGGGTTGAAAAATACCTGTTATTCTTCCTCTTGAGTGTTCTCGTGAATCCTGGAAGTATTCTTCGTATATTGAAGAATGCAGCTCCACTGTGGAAGGGTCCTTTGTTAATGGCAACGTCACGGATAGGACTTATTTAGAAGGTGAGTGTTTTTTTTTTGATAGTTTATATTCCTATTTTTCTCTGAATGTGTTTTATATTGTTTAATGATTGATTCGCTTCTTTTCTCCTTGTATATTCTCATTTATTGTTTTTCAAAATTTGGTACGGCTTTCGTTTTCAACATAATTTTTTTATCTCCTCAAAGCTTGTTATTTTTTCTCTTGCAACCCTCACTTTTTGTTTATTTTCACAAATTTTAGGTTTTTGCTCACTTTCTGGGCCACTTTTTCTTATTCTAAACTATTCTATGGATTTCATTAGCAATTTATATTTCTATAAATTGAATAATATATACAGAGTTTGTAACAATTCATATTTGACGCTTTTCTGTACTAAAAAATTTTATATTTCATTATTTCCATTGGAATGTTTTTGACCTGTTTGCTATCATGTTCCCTTCTGATTTGATTTCACCATACAGGATGTTCCAACTTGAATACCATTTTGTCTAATAGAGATCTAAAGTTTATTCATGAATTTTGAATTCTAAATTTTTTTTTATAGGTTGTGCAAATTGAATGTATTGTTGGCAACATACTTATGACATTAGAGAAACTCCAGTGCTGAACTTTGGAAACATGTGCATTGACTAGAAAATGGTACAAGTGAAATGTATAGAAAAATTGCAAAATAAACATAGCAGGTATTTACGTGATATATAAGTATCATTATATCACTTATTATTCTTTTTTCATTGAACTAATATTTCTCATCAAAACAATATTTATATATATATATATATTATATATATATATATATATATATATATATATTTATATATATATATATATATATATATATATATATATATATATATATATATATATATATATATGTATATATATATATATATATATATAAATAAAAAATGTTCGTATTTAGTAGTCTGTGCTTTGTTACTTTACAGTTTTTCTGAAGACTCTACCGTTTTTCTGAAACCTTGTATAATATTAATCGATACCTATGTTTGAAATGAACATGTTTTCAACATTACAAGCAATTTACGAATATATTTTTTGAGCACAAGCAGATAACGAAATATTGAAAGTTCGAACATCCTGTATATGAAATTGGATCTGAATACAACAGCCAATAAGATGCCAGAAAAGATCTTGATGCAAAATAGGAAATTTGAAAATATAGAAAGCAGAAACGTCAAAAGAATGATTTTTACATGTCTTGTATATAGTTTATAAGGTAGTTAGAAATGTTTTGTAAATAAAAACTGTCAAAAAGGTGAAATTAATAAAAAGTGCAACAAAAAGTGCGTAAAAATCGAAAATTCGAGAAGGAAAACAAAATGTGTTGGTATCAAGGGAGAAGAATCAACAAGCTAGGAGGATTGCGAAAAAATAATTTTTGGAAGAACCCATGATAAATTTACATCCTGAAAAATTATCAATTTATAATAGAAAAACAGCTATTTTGTCAAGACTACATGGAAAATGATATGAAGAACCATAGCAGATGAAAAGATCCCTGATGCAAAACTAAACTTACCTTTTTCATTGAAGATTTACCAATACGAGAAGAAGTCACAGCCGACAAAAGGATCAGCAGTTTCCAGGAACCGGAGAAAATCCGAAAAATTGACATTCTCGTTACCAGACTTCCCAAGGTATTTTTTTGAAACCATGAAGGTCACTACAGTGCAAGTTATAACAAAACTTTCAAAGAATTTTGATAGCACTTCTCACGAATTACTAAAAAGAACACATAACCTACAAAACTAGGTTAAAATTTCACTTTATCATCCCATAATTTCACATTTGCTGTTATTTGGTATAAAGCACTAATTAGGTTATTCATCGCAGACTAGGTAGTGGTAAGTTTTTCCTGAATAAAGGGAATTATTATTTTGATGAAATTCTGCATTATTTCCAATGTTCGAGCAACAAGAATTGACATTATCTGAAACTGACTTCAAGAACGACCAGAGTAGAACCGACTACTGAGATTCCATAGCCGTACCGATTGAGTTAGCTGAGGTGAAGAATATAAGGTAAAAGAAAAGGGTAACATGCATAGCCGGAGATATAATATTTATATATATATATATATATATATATATATATATATATATATATATATATATATTATATATATATATTCATTTGTCAATATATATTAAATTAAATTCAAAGGGGAAATAGCTTAAACTTTTTGAAAATAGCAAAACGAAAGTAAAACAAACTAAAAATTATATATATATATATATTTTGTTATGATGTCTGGTTGTGGAAAGTAAATAAACAAATATAAAATAAAATAAAAACGAACCGCAATCAACGCATCGTAGCAATTGGCGCCCAACGAGGTGCGAATATATTTGTGAGCGAATTAGCAAAATAATCATAACAATTGGCGATATCAGAAACGCGGAGCGATAACAGCAAAGTGGGAAAATGAGGGAAATAACAGCCATAACAACAACGAGGAGTGAATTGCCAAAATAATAATTAGAAAAAAGTGCAAATTTTATAGAAATTGAAAAGAAAAACGTTCGTTTGAAATCAAAAATATTATACAAGGAAAATATAAAGTCGATATTTTAGAATTTTTTCATTAACATATCCGTATAAGTGTGGAGAAAATGGATTTGAGAGATGGTAGATGGTAAAAAAGTTGGTTGAAGGTGCAGAAGGTAGAGAGAGGGGTGATCAGGAACAAGGAGAGAGTAGTTATCTGAGAGGGAGTGAAATAAAAGGTGAAAGAACAGAAATGGAGAGCCAGTTTCAAAAATTTATGGCTTTCATGGCAGAAAATTCAGTAAGAATGGAAGAAAGAATGAATGAAAATTCAGTAAAAATGGAAGAAAGATTGAATGGAAGAATAGGAAGTATGTAAGATGAAATAAAATATTTGAAAGAAAATTCAGCAAGTATGAAGAATGAAATGAAAGAAATGAAAAATGAAATGAATGATGAAAGGAAAGAAAACTCAAAAAAATGGAGAGAATGAAAAATGATAGAGCAAATAGAAAGAATGAAGATGGAATGAGAAAAAGTATGGGAAGAATGGTAGAAAAAATGAATGATGTAATAAAAAAAAATATTGAGGGAGTGAAAGAAAATGTGGAAAGAATGGAAAGTGAAGTGCAGTTGAAATTGGAAGAAAATAAATAGGAATTTTTACAAATGCACAAACAATTAGAAACAAAAATAGAACAAAAGAATGAAGAATTTCATGTAGCTATCACTCAAGAAATATCCACTATTGATAATCAAGTAGAAACAAATGACAAACAAGTGAGAGATATCACAATAGATATTATAGTAAAAAAAAAAGGTTAAGAAAGAAATAAATATGCTTAATAAAAAGATTAATACTCAACAAATTAAAAAAAAAAAAATTAAAAAAGAAAAAATTAAAATTTCAGAGGAAAAGATCAAATCTATGGAACAAAGAAGATTAGACACTAACGTAGAGAATAGGATTATTGATACCGGTCAAGGGGGACAAATTAACAACAAATTTGATGGCAAATAATTAAAATAGAACTAGAAATATAAATTCTATTGAAGAACTAAAAGAGGTACTTAGGCAATATTCATTTAATCAACCCTGTATATGGTTCAATAGTCAAGAGAAAAAAAAATATTAACGGCTTCCAAGACATTGAAGAATTATTTTTAAAACAATATTGGGGACAAAATGCACAGTTAGTTATTAGAGACAAACTACAATTTGGAAAATTTGATGGGAAGCGAAGCATAAATTATAATAATTATGCAATACAAATGTTTGCAATGGCCCAATATCTAGATCCCATCAAGAGAAAGGAAGAAATTGTAGGAAATATTGGTAGGCATTTTAAACAAGAAATATTTGAGATCATAAATATGCATGAGATTAAAACTATGGAGAGATTGAGTCAGTATTTATTGAGATTGGAGAGAACATTGTCATATAGAAATCGGGATAACAATAATCAACAGGGGAATTTTCAAAATAATAGTTATCAAACAAATAATCAGAACAATAATAGGTATACAAATAATCAAAATAATAATAGATATATGAATGAAAATAATAATAGAAATAATAGATATTATAATAACAACTATAATAATGATAGAAATATAAATTATAATAGACAGACTGATGCTGAAAACCTAGGTAATCGAAGGTATCAAAATATGAATTATAATAACAATAATAGTTATAACAATAATAATAGAAATAACTATTGTAACAACAATCAATCCAATTCACAACAATATCAGGGGCAAAGGACATTTTTCAATAGGCAACCTCAAAATAATCCCTTAATGAACAATAATCAACAAAATGATCAAACAAAAAGGGTATGTCTCAATAGGAGAAGCCAAAGTGCTGAAAATTTACATGAAAGAGAGGCACAAACTAACAGACCTATGGAAGATAACCGAATAAATGTTTCTTCCACAAGTCAGACAGAACCAAATTTTCATTAAATAAACCATATGCAAAGCTGGACAATACAAAATATCAACACCCAATAGAATTCATAAGGACAGACGAAGATATGCAAAATGAACAATTTGTAGGTTTAATAATATTAAAAGGTAGTATAGGAAACAAAAAGGTAAAAATTTTAATTGACACAGGTTCAGAAGCATCTCTGATAAAAGAAAATAGTTTGGAAGATTTTATGAAAATTAAAAATACCATGGTAAAGATGCCAAAAACAAATTTATTGGGAATTACTGGGAAAAACTAGTGGAATTAAATCAATATGTTAATTTAAATTTGGAGATAGATGATAAAAGCATTGAATTGCAATTATTAGTTGTAAAAGATATAGAGTTTGATGTAATTATGGGTACTGATCAATTAGAGAAAAGTAAAGCCAAGATTGATTATGATAAGAAAAGCTTAGAAATGGATGGTAAATGGTTTGAATTTTTTGAAGAAAAACTTGAAATTAATGAAAATAAAAATATTTTGTGTATACAACGTATGAATGTGATATATGAAAGTAATAATGATGATAATAAAGATGAAATGAATGATAAGAAATATAAATGTAATGATAAAAATAAAGGGTATATAGATGAATTATTGAATGAATATAATAAGTTAATTATGTATGAGTCGAGAATTGCAAGACAGTATTTACACAAAATAGAAGTAATAAAAACAGAGAAATTCAAATCCAAAAATTATCCAATTCCTTATGAGCATAAAGTGACAGAAGAGCTAGAAAAAATGGTAAAATGAGGAATAATAGAAAGAAGTACCAGTAATTATATGGATCATATCGTGGTAGTTGTTAAAAAAAAATGGTGAACTTAGATCATGCTTAGATGCTAGAGAATTGAACAAATTGACGATACCACAATATATATCTCCATCGAACATGGGAACTATTTTTGGTAAAATAACAACTGCTAAAATATTGTCTAAAATAGATTTGAAACATAGTATTTGGTTAATACCATTACATGAAGATTCTAGAAATTATACAGGATTTTGCATAGAAGGGGTCGTGTAAAGATTTTGTGTAGTTCCATATGGTTTACAATCGGCCTGTCCAGCATAAGAAAGAGTGTTGCATGAAATATTGGATAAATATGAAAATTTTGCTTTGCATTATATTGATGAAATTTTAATATATTCTGAAAATGGAACATTCGAGAAAAATATTTCATATACTAGATGAAACAGGACTCAAGATAAATATAAATAAGTGTGAATTTTTCCAAGAAGAAATTAGCTATCCAGGATACAAAATAAATGAAAGAGGTGTAGAAATGGATCTTGAAAGAATTAAAACTATCAGAGAGTATGTTAAGCCATATAATTTAAAACTCTTAGAGGATTTTTAGGAATATTGAATTATTTTAAAAAACTTATTCCAGACTTAAGCAATGAAGAATTACCATTAATAGCACTTCTGAAAAAGAATGTCAAATGGAAATGTCGAGAGGAACAGGAAAAAGCATTTTCTGAATTGAAGGACATGTTCATACAAAATTTGAAAAATTTCCATCCAAATTATGATGAACCTTTCATTCTAAGAACTGATGCATCTATGCAAAGATTTGCAGGAGTCTTCATTCAAGTTCAACAGGAAAAAGAAGTTCCTATATCTTTTGTTTCACGAATCACTGAAAACCATGAACGCAACTATAATGTCATGGAATTAGAACTTGCCAGTATAAATTTCTGTATTACAAAATTGAGATTTTATTTATTGGGACCAAAATTTTATATAGAAACAGATGATGAAGCACTTATGTCTATCGTAAATTGCAAATATGCAAGTAATGGAGTGCATATATGGGCATTATTACTTCAAGAGTACAAATTTGAAATTAGGCATATACCAGGGAAACGAAATTTAATATCAGGCACTTTAACAAGAATGGAGATGGGAAAATCTCATACTCCTCGACAAGTGAAAATAGGGGTTAATGTTTTTGAAAGTAATGTAGGATCATTTTCTGACACTAAAATTATACAAGATCAAAATAAATTAACAAACGCAGAAAAAAGAGGAACTATATACAGAAATGGTATAGTGATTAGAATTGTAAATGGCGAAGAGTTAAACGTGATAACAAAAGAATTGGCAGGAGAAGTAATTAGATATATACATGAAACATATTTACATATAGGAATTAGGAAATCTTGGATGAAAGTCAGGGAAAATTATATGTGTTTACAAGATTTAGAAATAACTGAAAAAATAATAACTGAATGTCAAACTTGCCAATTAGGTAACCATAAAAATGAAGTAAATCAAAATGAAACCAAAAGTATCATCACAAGTAAACCATTACAAATCATTTCGATAGATTTTGTTAGTAATTTAATACCAACTTTCAATAATAATAAACATATATTTGTAATTGTAGATCTTTTTTCTAAATTTGTAAAATTATATTCAACCAAAAAGACTAATTTGAAAACTGTTAAAAATTTATTGAAAAAATTTATTGTGGAAATAGGAAAACCAGAACATATTATTTTTGATAATGCTACATATTTTTCAAATGAACAAATGAGACATTTTACACAAGATGTTGGAATACAATTAAATTTTACCAGTATCAGACATCCACCATCAATCCCTGCTGAAAGATATATTCAAGAAGTGATAAAATATTTGAGACTGACATCACAAGAAAATCATAAATTATGGGATGAAAAATTAGAAATAATGGAAAAATATTTTAACGAAGTACCAAGCACTATTACCGAAGAATGTCTTATGTACACTATGACAGGAAGAATGCCTGATAGGGAATGGATAATGAATGATAGAAATTTGAATGAAGTAATGAATAAAGTAAATGTACGAATTCAAAGTAATGCCAACAAATATATTGAAAAGGAAAATAAAAGAGACACAAAACAAACAAAATTCAAGTGGGGAGAGTTAGTTATGATAACATTTTTAAGAATACCTAACAAGAGACAAGGTATATGTGCCAAATTATTAATGCCATTTGAAGGACCATATGAAATAGAAGATGAAAATGCTCAAAATAGCTAGGGACTAATACATCCTCATACTAGAGTATTGAGAGGAATATTAAATATTGAAAATATTTATCAATATAAAGTATAAAAAATGTCATATGTTGTAAATATTGTTACTTTGAAGAATTTTTCTTCTTGAATTCAAAGGACAAATGTTTTGTAAATAAAAACTGTCAAAAAGGTGAAATTAATAAAAAGTGCGTGAAAATCGAAAATTCGAGAAGGAAAACAAAATGTGTTGGAATCAAGGGCGAAGAATCAACAAGCTAGGAGGATTGTAAAAAATTAATTTTTGGAAGAAGCCATGATAAATTCACATCCTGAAAAATTATCAATTTAAAATAAAAAAACAGCTATTTCGTCAAGACTACATGGGAAATGATATAAAGAACCATAGCAGATAAAAAGATCCCAGATGCAAAGTTAAACTCACCTTTTTCATTGTAAATTTACCAATACGAGAAGAAGTCACAGGCACCGGAGAAAATCCGAAAGATTGACATTCACGTTACCAGATGTCAATCCTCCGGACTGTCCACGGTTACCATCCGTAGTGCTTTGGATGACATTTAAAATGCTAAGGTCCCCATCTCCTTTACTCACGCGAGTTTCTGACTTTCGAAGGTTGCTTTGCAACTGGGTTGGTGGGGTGCAGGCGGTAGTTTCAGATTTCAACTGAAGCGGGATGCGTACAAGTTCAAAACACGATATTAACGGATGCATTTCGGACGGAAGTATATAAGCTCAAAGCGGGGTACAGGCGGTAGTTTCACAACTCAACTGAGGAGGAGTGTGTGCAAGTTCAAAGTTCAGCCAAAATTGATGAAGGGAAGGCAGTTCGTGATTGTCTGCGTTTCGGGGGTTCCTAATTCGGTTTCCGGCGAACTCATTTGAAAATTGGTCTCCCTACGCCTATCTTGAACTAACGCGGTTGTCATGCAAAAAGGTCGAGAGAACGCTCTGTTCCACGCAGTATTCCACCCACATAATCGAAACAAACCCTGAGCTACGGAAAATCCACACTGAGTCCTGGCTTACGCAACTGAAGTGAGAAAAGGTCACGGGGACTCTCTACTCCACTCTTTATCCCACCCACTTATGCGGAAACAAACTCCGAAATATGGAAAATTTACAATGAGCCTTGTCTGATGCGACTGAAGTGGAACAGTGTCACAGGGACGTTCTACTCCAGCCAGTATCCTACCCACTTATGCGGAAACAAATGCTAACTCATATGCATAAAACGGATCTGGCGCAATATTGAACTCTTTAAATGACATTGTTCACCGGTTCTCCTACACTGAACGGCGTTGATACTATGAAATTCAGGCACAACTATCCTTTTCGGGACGGAACGATGTACTGATGCTTAAGGGCCCCATCGACGGTCGAACATGTTGGGATCGAGCGGCTCGTTCAACTTATATCGTGGATGTGCTCGCTCCCAACATGCTCGACCGATTTGTTCAGTTGGATGCTCGGTTTGATAGCTACCTCCAACTCCAACCGCGTGCCCAACATGTTGGAGCGTGGATTGATAACCGTCGGCGGTTCGCCTGACAGGCCTCAGTTTTCAAGGACCCCATCGACGATCGAACATGTTGGTAGAGAATTTGGGATCGAGCAGCTAGTCCAACAAATCATATCGTGTATGTGCTCGCTCACAACATGCTCGACGGATCTGTTGGGCTGCACGCTCGGTTCGATAGCTACCTCCAACTCCAACCGCGCGCCCAACATGTTGGACAGTGGATTGATAACCTTGTTCCTCGTACAGTAGTATACAGTGGTTGATTTGTTTGAAAATATGAACAGGATGTTCATAACATCAGATGTGGAATCATCTGCGACCGAAAGATAAACTTTGGTGACTAGCTTCCATCGATAACCTCATGTGGAATATTCATGTTGAAGAGGAAAACATTTCCAATTGGATATTGAATAGACATATTTTCTGTAAATTGAAAAATCTACAATAAAAATGAAGTTGTTTTTTGTGAATGTCTGACAGAAAACAACTACTTTCCCGTTTAAATCCACGCTGGACAATGATTTTATAGATATTCTAAAAAGACCCTAACACAAAAGAAAAATCTGAAATATAAAATTTGCATTTTTATTCATATAGTTATCTGATTTTCTATCCCAGTCTTAATTGAGAACTCATAGATAAATGAGGCAAAGAAGAGAGTACTCACCAGAAATCTATTGTAACTTTGACGCAAGAGAGGCTCGCATTCTCTAGGTCTTCAATAAATTTCTGTCGACGAAAATCTATCATACCCCTGACAGGTTTTAATGTCAAAAAACACAAATTTCAAAGTGTCTCTCCAAATGTTTTTAACTTTTTCCATCTTTGCAAAGTGAGATAGCTTCTGGAAAATGTGTTTCCCATTTCTTCCGGTCTTCCTGATGATCGTGGAAGCGTGAAATAGATCGTCGTCGACAAAAAATTATTGAAGACCTGGTGAATGCGATGCTTCTCTTGCGTCAATGTTACGAATGATTTCTGGTGAGTACTCTCTTTTGGAAAACATTCTTCTTTGCCTCATTCATCTATATGCGTTCTTGATTAAGACTGATTTTCAAATTTTTTCTTTTGAGTTACGGTCCTTTCAGAATATCTATCACATGTAGTTCAATGTCCAGCGTGGCTTTAGCCGGGGAAGTAGTTGTTTTCTTTTAGACATTCTCAAATTACTTCATTTCCATCGCGGATTTTTCAAATCACAAAAACATCTTTCTATTCAATATTCAATTGAGAAAGTTTCTCCTTTCAACATAAACAGTGGTTGTTTGAAAATGTCGTTAAATGACAACAAACAGTTCTGGACAGAATTTGTAGAACTTTATTCAGATCAACGCTCGTTGTGGGATGTTAAAAGTGAAAATGACTGTAACAAGCACATAAGGAAAGAAGACTATGCTGTGTTGATTGAGAAAGCGAAGGAATTGTTTCCGGAGAGCGACGAAAAGGTCGTGAAAGCGTCCTTTTGAAGAGAATGAAAAAAAATAACAGTCGAAAAACGGAACCGACTCGCCCACAGACGCGTCGCTTTATCTTGATCTAAATACAAGAAACCGCCACATACAGCTACGACTGATTGGAAATCCATTGCAATACTAACGTTGGTCCCAACATGCTCGATCCTGAGTTCGACCGTGTGGAGCCCTGCCAACATTTTGGGATCAGTGTTGAGTTGGGCGTCAGGTATAGGTTGGCAAACATGATCGACCGTCGATGGAGCCCTTTTAGTCTATCTTGTTCCCCGTACAGTAGTATAAAGTACTCGTAGTCATTTGAAAATATCATTTAGTGTTGCTGTGTTGATTTAGAAAGCAAAGAAAATCTATTAGAGCGTCCTTTCGAAGAGAAATTAAAACAAACAGTCGAAAAAGAGAACTGATTATGTATACAAACGGACTTTGCCCACACACGCGACGCAATTCTTTATTTATTTCCACGGGAGGGGGGATGAAGAGAGAATAGATGGCGACAGATACTTGTCCATACGCCAGTTTTCATGTTTTCATACTCGTAGACCTTGCTATTACATGTTTTGACAACACAAAAAAAACACCACATACAGCTACGACTGATTCAAAATCCATTGCAATACTAACATTGGATCCTGAGTTCGATCGTGTCTGGAGCCCTGCCAACATGTTGGGTTCGGTGTTGATTGAACGTCCGGTATAGGTTGGCCAACATGTTCGACCGTCGATGGGACCCCTTTTACAAGCTTTATATTAGCTTCACTTGTATGTTTGTTTGTAACCGACTCCTTTGGAGCGCGATTTTGACCCACTTTCAGACGTCCAAATGATTTAAAATCTGGTAGGTGTACATAATTCCGGTAACAATGCATTAAGAAATTTGTGTGGAAAAAAAAACAAAATGACGGCTCCAATATGGCGTACGAGTTTTATGATTATGGTCCGATTCGCTTCAAAATTGGTATCTGAGGGTTTTCGTGGTCGGAGATTATGATTCTTTATTGTCAAAATTGGAAAATTCAAGATGGCGGCTCCAATATGGTGGACGAGTTTTCTGATTCTATTCAAAATTGGTATGTGGGGGTTTTTGGAGTCGAATATTATGATTCTTTTGTGAAAATTGAAAAATTCAAGATGGCGGCTTCAAAATGGCGGCCAAGTTTTGTGATTATGGTCTGATTCTATTCAAAATTGGTATTTGGGGGTTTTTGGGGTCGGAGATTATGATTACCTAATTTGATAAGATTATTGAATTTTTTTATTTGCAAAACAATAATAAAAATAATAGTTTGAAAAAAAACTAAAAAAACACGCTTTCATAAATAAACCACACTAAAGAGTAGGAAACAAATAATAGTTTAAAAAAACTAAAAACACGCTTTAATAGAGAACCAGACTAAAAAAATAGAAAATAAGTGAAAAATTATTTTATTTAAAAAAAAGCATGGGGTGCATGGTTTCAATAATTATATAGAACATTACACACCTAGGGCTATAAAGTACGAAATATCTCAGATCACAGGTAATTATTGGCTGAGGCGATACCATGCACCCCACGCTTTTTTTAAATAAAATACATTTTTTTCTTATTTTTTATTTTTTTAGTCTGGTTTTCTATAAAAGCGTGTTTTTAGTTTTTTAAAAATATTATTTATTTCATACCGCGATTCATAGTGATGCTAAGCTAACTTTCCTCCTCTATTCACGGTTTTGCTGCACCTGCGCGGACCGATATTGTACGAACTCACAATTTTTCAAACTATACTCTCATAATTACCAATTTCGAAGCTGTATGTCTACAAGTAGCGAGGCGGTCTGCTTCTTGGCTCAGACAGAACTAAGTCTCCCAACTCTTAATCTCTTCTCATAGGTATTTTCAAATACTTGCCCCTCTTTATGGACCCGCGTCCACTCTTTGTAGACTTAGGCAAATCATACCATTTGGTTGCGGATAATGACGATCTCGGTGCGCTGCTTCTCGACGGCTGGTCTGCTTTCTTTGGCGCTCGGTGGAGACTGAACCACAGTATTCAACTCTATAGGTTCTTTCAGCATTCTACTGTGACTGAACTCTCAACTCTAATGTTTTGCCCAAACATGCTCACCATTACTTCAAGTTGTCGCGATATCGAAATGGGTTCGCGCATATTCTTTGCGTATTACTATTATGTGTTTTATAGCGCGGCGTCAGAATGGCACGAAGGCGTAGAACAAAATAATTTTCAAAAACATTTGGAATTGCCACTATGAACTGACAATTGTCACTTTGAATAACTTTTCTAGGACGATTAATAACAGAGATATGATTTTACTGATGCTTAGTGCTTCTATATCCAGAACGGAGAAATAGTAACTTTGTTACAAAGTGGAGGCCACATTTTTCAACCGAATGGAATGAAATGAAAGGCAAACTCGCATTGAGAATATGAAATTGTAGCATGTCAATTCACCATGAGAAAGAAAATCCGAGAACCCCTGCGGCGATCGGAGAGTTACGATGGCGAATTGTCAGATGCAGTTCTGCAACATAAAGTTTCCATTATTTCGTTCCGAGCTGGAATATAACTTTGAATCAAGCCTTTGTTCTGCACAGATGAATTTCGATATAAACATCACACAAACTTGTTTTTTTACGGAAGAATTTCTCGTTGAAGGGGACCATAATCCACGAAAGGATATGTCACATTCATGATGGAATGCATGCGGTGGATTCGGCAGAAATGTTATGAATGTTTTTCATATGCTTTGTTTATGAGTTTGTATTTTTCCGCATTCTGAAAATGGGGAATTGAAACAGCTGAAGAATATTGAGGAAGAATTTTTTATCTCTATCAATAACTCTTCAACAAATTATTATTCCTAGAGATAAAAAATATATACTTCTTATAAAAAAAATATGGATACACTGGAAAGACAAAAATTTTTTTCCGTGAGATATGCAATGTAAGTTATTTTATTAATTGATTGCAAAGCTTGCTGCGCGATGTTTGAGTTTGAACACAGAATTACTTTTGCGTGATACGTTTTTGCCATTTTAGTTTCAGTTTTCAGTTTATTCATCATCATTGTGTCATAATATATACATTCATTAATAAAATAAAGTTTCCAGATCGAGTACTTTAGCCTAGGCAGAGATTGTCTGTCTTGCTATGTTCTCAGTCTGAATACTTTCCAGCAAAGCGCACATTATAAATTGTGTTGTTGATTTGAGTAGGTGGGTAGAGAGGTTGATAAAATTAAAAAAGGGGAGAATGAATAATAAAGTACGTACTTCCTTGGAAGTATTACTGTGGAGGACAGCTGGCAGGTGTATTTTTTTCATTTTCATTTTCATTCCGATTTAAATTGATGTTGATTTTAAGATATCATAAAAAAAATCTGAAAAATGTAGAATATAGGTTTTGGTCTCCATTTGGAATTTTTCCTGGTTTGAAATTCGTTTTAGATTTTTTGCATGGAGTTATAGAATTCAGGACCGAAAGGACCGATCTTTGTGTTAGTATTTTTTTGAAGGGTTGGATATTGAGAACCATTTTTGTAGTGAATCTTGTTATTCGAGTTTTTTTGTGATCGAAATTAGCATAACTCTTCTTTCTGTATTCTTTTCGAACATTGGTGGGTAAATAGTAATTAAATATTCAATATTTTTGTTTCTTGGTGAAGAATGTCAGTGAAAAATCGTTTGCTCCTTTTAGAATTGTGTTTTGTATTGTTTGCAGAATATTACGTGATGTATTGAAGGTCCTACCCCATACTGATACAAGAACAGAATAACCTACGTCACGAAATATTTATTATTTTCTCAGTGCATTCCAATGTATGCTTGTATTTACGGTGTTTTTTATATATTTAATTTTTTTCTTCTGTTGATGTGAAAGTTACCTTCGACCCAGGCTCCTACTAATTTGCAGTTATTTGAAGTCTCAGCAATATAATAATCAAGAAGGAAGTCAAACTCATTTTAATCATGAAACTACGGATTGGGACAATTTCAGGCTCGATTTACAGAACAATATTAATTTGAATATCAACCTTAAAACAAAACAACTAGTACATGAGCCTGAAAAATTCTTAAATTAATAGAAGACACAATAAAGCATCACCAAGGAGAAAAAGGAGAAAGATTATACTCTCTATGGAGAAATATTCGGAAATCCTTGAGACCAATAGCAACAGCCAATCCTATGAGGAGAGCAACAGGCCATCGGCCAGGGATGACGAACACTCAGAAGAAATCTTGTGGCTCAATCAGATAAACGCCGTCTCCTGTCTAAAGAAAGTTGCTTCAAAAATAAAAATCTCAACCTGAAAAAAAAAGTTATTTCAGAAATAAAAAAACCCGACTGCGTAAAAAGTGAACTTTGAAAAAATGGAAACAAGATTACCAGAAAATATTGTCAGAAAATTATGTTTTAAGAGGTTAACTAACTAACTTAATACTGTAGACAATCTCACGCAGTCTGAGGCACCTTCTTTAATTCAAAATGAAGATATATCATTGCCTCCGACTACGTGAGATTGTCTACAGTATTGAGTTTATTAGTTAACCTCTTGAAACATAATTTTCTGACAATAATTTCTGGTCATCTTGTTTCCATCTTTTTTAAAGTTAACTTTTTACGCAGTCGTGTGTTGTTCGTGTGTTGTTGGTGTGTGTTTGGTTTGTTCGTGTGTTGTTCGTGTTTGTTGGTGTGTTGTTCGTGTGTTGTTCGTGTGTTGTTTGTGTGTTGTTCGTGTGTTGTTCGTGTGTTGTTCGTGTGTTGTTCGTGTGTTGTTGGTGTGTTGTTTGTGTGTTGTTCGTGTGTTGTTCGTGTGTTGTTCGTGTGTTGTTCGTGTGTTGTTTGTGTGTTGTTCGTGTGTTTGTTGGTGTGTTGTTTGTGTGTTGTTGGTGTGTTGTTGGTGTGTTGTTGGTGTGTTGATCGTGTGTTGCTTTTTAACAATATGGCGTCTGGTTGTCGCCATATTGAATTTTGTCACAATATGGTGTCTGGTTACTGTCATGCCTTTAATGACAATACGGCGTCGGTTTGTCGCCATATTAATTTTTGATTGCTGCCATGTCTTTAGTGACACTTCGACAATCCGATTGATGTGAGAATAATCAAAATCGGCTCACGTGTTTGGTCTCTAGAGCGCTACAAATGGTAAGGAGCACTAAGATTTGATCTCATCACTGGAAAAATATTGTGGGATTAACCTAGAAAAGGTATAGTTATACCTAATGAATGCGGCATCCTGCCTCAAATATAAACCCGATATTTGTAAAAAAAATCCGATAACGTCTAGTCATGAAGGCCCATATGGGCATTCTCAGTGATATCTAAGATATTAGAAAAATTACTTCCCAAGGCCTGAAACTAACTATCGGAAACCTGCCGGTTTTGTTATTATTGTATTGTGTATGATATTACCCGAGCGGTTGCCAAATTGAATTCAGCTCTAAAAATTCAACTTGCTTGGGCTCGAAAATGCAGACAGAATATTTTCCACAGTAACGCAGAAAAAATTTCTCAAATGTTTTGTAGTTCTTCGAATTATAAAAATAGTTCTACTCCATTACACCTCCTCCATCTGCTAGATTGTTCGCAGAAAAACAACGAATCTCATGATTTGTATTCGGTCAATATAACCTGGTAGTTTGTTTTTATGTACATCTAGAATTCCTAGATTAATTGTTTGAGTTTCTGAACCGTGGGAAGTTATACTGACAAAACAGTTACTGAAAAACTTAAACAACTCACAAGCAAAAATGTAGGGTAAATGTGTTACGCTCGCCGTATGAAAAAGCTTCATGAATTATTCTGAAAGAAATAACCCATGCATGAGCAAAAGCACCCTATGCATTGGAATCATTTCCAGCAATGAATACGAAAGGGGATGTTTTTTTAATGTGGGGTGTCAAAAAGGAATGAAAGCTTTTCCATTATGAATGATAATATACAGAATGTATCACTTTTCATGGAAACACCTCAATATCTTTGCTTCGCTATTAGAATCGCTAGAGATTCCGGTGAATAGTCTGGAATAAGATATCTAAAAATCCTGGTGCTAGCACTTGTACTTGTAAAAGTTTGAGATCAACTTGGCGACACTTGGTCTACTTGATACTATATATTACTAGCGTTTCAGATGGCGCCAATGTCGTTTCTAGTTTCAATTCGGTAAATTGTAATAACAGACCACAAAGGTTAATTTATTTCCTCAGCTCTCTTTATTGCAAGCTTTTATTGAACGTGCTTCGTTCGTATGTCATTCTGTCATTCTTTCCGGTTCAAAATTTAAAATACATTTTTGGAGCACTTGCCGACATCCGATTGAGCTGAAATTTCGCAGGTGTTCATAATTACGGTGCAAATGCATTATAGAATTTTTGTTATTATTGTACGATTTGATTCGAAATTGGTATGTGGAGGTTTTCGGTGACGGATATTGTGAATTTTTTGTCAAAATAAAAAAAACTGTGATGGCTGCCAAAGATGGCTGACAAGTTTTGTGACCATGCTTCGATTGATTGGAAATTGGTATGTGGGGTTTTGGGGTCGGAAATTATGAATTTTTTGTCACAATTTGAAAATTTGAGAGGCGCTCCAAGATGGCGGACAAGTTTTGTGAAATGCTTTGATTTGATTCAAAATTGATGTGTGGGGGTTTTAGGTGATGGAGATTGTGAATTTTCCAACAAAATTCAAGATGGCGGCTCCAAGATGGCGCACAAGTTTTATGATAATAATTCAATTCGATTCAAAATTGGTATGTGGGAGCTTTCGGGGACGAAAATTGTGAATTCCCTGTCAAAATAACAAAATGAGATGGCGGCTACAAGATGACGGGCAAGTTCTGTGATATTTCTTCGATTGGATTCAAAATTAGTATGCGGGGGTTTTCGGTATTGGAAATTATGATTTTTTTGTCAAAATTAAAAAATTCCAGATGGCGGCTCCAATATGGCGGACACAATTTTTGTGAGGGAATTTCCGGGGTGTGAGATTATGAATTTCCCTGTCAAAATTCATAAATTCAAGATAGCGGCTTCAAAATGGCGGAGGAGTTTTGTGTTTATAGCTCGATTCTATTCAAAATCCAATCGTGGGGGTTTTCGGAGTCGGAGATTATGAATTTTTTGTCAAAATTCATGAAATTGAAATGGCGGCTTAGGAAGTTTTGTTAGAGAAAAAACAAAATGGCGCTCCACGATGGTTGACGAGATTAAGCTTTATGATCCGATTCGATTCAAAATTGGTATGTGAGGGATTTCAGGGTAGAAGATTATGAATTTTCCTTCAAAATTCATAAAATCAAAATGGCGTCTCCAAGATGGCCGATGATCTCTGTGTTTATGGTCTGATTCTATCAAAAATTGGTATGTGGGGGTGTTCGAGGTGGGAGATCATGAATTTTGTATCAAAATTCACAAATTCAACATGGTCGACGGGTTTTCCAATCATGGCCCGATTCGATTCAAAATTGATATATCGGGGTTTTTGGGGTCGGAGATTATGAATTTAGTCGAAAATCATTGATTTTAAGTTAAAATTCATAAATTGAAGATGGCACCTCCGAGATGGCGGGTGAGTTATTCTTCAGATGATCTTTTCATTGAAGGATTAGGAGGCCTCATAATAACGATGCTTCAAAAATACATAGAAGCGCATAAAAAAATAAATAATGAAAAACCTTTTTAAAGACAAGCTTTTATTCAAATGGAAAAGTAAATCATAATTGCTTTGGATGTGTGACGTAGGTTATTCCGTGAGTTATAGATTCAAAAGCTTGTCACTTTTGTATTCGAACTGAAAATTTTGCGCGATAAGCTTTCGAATCCTAACTCACTGATTAACTAAGGTCATACATCCAAAAGGTTTTTCATTAATTATTTCATTTTGAGGTGAACTCTTCCGGATTCTCATTTGAGCTTTGCTATTGGTTGAACAGTGATATCTGCCAAATTCCACCAATAGCAAAGCTGGCATTAGAATCCGCCAAACATTGCACAAAGAAAGCATCGTGTTGTTTTTTTTTGCACTAAACTGATATATTCGTTAGCGAACGTTGCAGATCATGTCAGTTCGGACGGTAGCGCGTTTAGCTCTGTGCCCGCGCGCTCCATTTCGCGCGCGCCCAATGATTTTCTGTACGGTGTCGATACCTGCATGAAAAGAAATCTGCTTGTTCGAGCGCATTATTTCTAACGTCATTGTTAGTTGAGAGGCGCGCAAGTTGCTGAGGGGTAGTTAATATACTGTATTGACCATGAGCTCACAATGGAATTATGGGAATATTTCAGAATTAATAGAGTTATATGAAAAAAACCGGTATTGTGGAATCCTAATGACAAAAAATACCATGAGATGACTAATATATCAAACCGTGGTATGGAGGATGTTAAACAATGAATTACATCTTCACTAGCGCGCGATAAATGGAACAATAACGAACACTGACAAACAGACAATGTTACATCAGTTGAGATGTTTGACGCGTTGAGCGGAGTGCTTGTTACAAAACGTTCGCTAACGTTTTGTGCTGTTTGTTGCATGGGACTAGTCGCACCTTTACACACTATTCTATTTAGAAATCAATACTTTCTGACGCACTAATAAATTACGTGAATTTTGAAAGAACGAACTGAAAAATAAGCTGAGCAAGGTACCAAATCAAAGAAAAGAAAAACCCTATATACACTGACAAAACACAGAAAATAATATTTAAAATGGAGATGACATTTTTGAACGGTGCCATCTGCTACAGAGATTCATGTTCTGGTAAAAGCAACAGGTAGTGTCCCCTCAAAAATCTGAACAATATCGAATCAGTTCAAGCACCAGTGTTTTTAGACATCTTATTCTGAAAATTTACTGACCTGAGTGATAAACACTGCACGCCAGGAGCGATGGAACTCTTTTCTAACAATATTAGAAGACGGGATAAGCAGAAAATTCCTCCAGAATTTGTGACAAGGATACCAATTTAATTACATTTCTTTTTCTGAAATACACATATAAATATGTTTTTGAAATGAATGCTCGCTCACATTTGGAAAGTTTACTGAAGGAAAGTACTTGCCGCCAGTAATCCTGCCATTTGTGAACGGAAAGAGAGTGCGATTTTCTACTTGCTGGCAAGTATCAAGCAAAGTTGGGGAGGCGGCTAGTTTAGTAGCCAACTTTCCTGTCCAGACATGTAACTCTCTGCGTGTAAACTCAAACGTTTGGCAAGTGGCAGAATGAAATTGTGAAAAATGGAGTAGAACAGTAACCAAATGATAACATTTTCAAATATTCATGAGAAATGAAGTATTGTGGGATATAAGACAAAATTATCATAAGAATCAATTAAAGAGAGATGTTGGCTTTTCACCGTCTTTTTCAAGAATTAAAAGACTCAGTATAATACGTTTGATAGCAGATTCCTGACCATTTTCGAAACCATACATCTCAATTTAAATTTTTTACAATACGCCCCATTTTCCAAGCTTTTATTCCGTTAAACCCGATTCGATGTATGTTTGTGGGTTTGTAATGAAATCTCACAAGTTAAATTTGAACCACTTCTACACTGATTACCGGGAAATTTGGCAGGTGTTCATAATTACGGTGACAATGCATTCTGGAATTTTTGCTAGAGAAAAAAAAATGGTGGGGCTCCTTTATGGCGGACGAGTTATGTATTTAAGGATCACGAATTTTTAACATTCATAAATTTAAGATGGCGTTTCCAATATGGCGACGAGTTTTGTGGTTTTCGCCCGATTCCAATGAAAATTGATATGTGGGGGTTTTTTAAGGTCGGAGATCATGATTTATTTGTCAAAATACACGAATCCAAGATGGCGGCTCCAGGATGGCAACGAGTTTTGTGAGTATAGCCCGATTCCATTCGCGTTGGATTTCTGAGGACGGACATCATGATGCTTTTGTCAAAATTCATGAATTCAAGATGGCGACTCCAAGATGGACACGAGTTCTGTTATTATGGCCCGATTCCATTCAAAATTGGTATATGGGTTTTTGGGGTCGGAGATTATCAATTTTTGTCAGAATTCAATAAGAATTAAATGAAAATTATTGAAAAAATAAGCTGTTATACAAATACACTCATGGAATAAGGAAGGAAAAAATTATTTATTCAATTGTTTGACCTAGGTTATTCTATGAGTAGCAGATTCGAGAGCTTGACGCGATTATAAAAAAGTTATTCTTGGGCTTCAAGATTTTGAATCTGATACTCATAGAATATCCTAGGTCAAATAATTGAAGAAATTACTTTTTCCTTTTTAGTACATTTATTTTAAAATCATTTTCATTAAATCACATCCCCAATTTTCCAGCCAATAACAGCGCTCCAATTTGAATTTTTTGTGTCGTCAGATCCATTCTCAGGTCGTGATGAACTGGAGGACTGATTAAATTTTTTTTTTCAATGGTTTAGGATCTTCCCCTGCTAGGTCTTTGGAAGTGCTCCCAGAGTATTTCTGAGCATAATCCATCCTCTTTTCCATACGCGCTTCTTGTTTTTTTTCTTCGGTTTTGAATCTTCTAAAATACCAATAACAGCAGCACGAACTACCGCTCTTGCAGCCATTTTGTTTCTGTACTAGCCGACAAGTAAACTATCCAAACAAGTATATTATGCAACATAATGTGGCAAGTGTACCGACGGCAAGTACTTTTCGCCAGTGAACTTTCCAAATGTAAACGAGCCTTGAATTAGAAAAATGAGTTGAATGGGAATAGTATATTACGTATCAAGTTCCGAAAAGTGGAATTCCACTTGACGAGTGTGCCAGGACTTAAACATCAAACGAGTCAAGTGAAATCACTTTTCTGACGAGGTGCGTATACTATTTTTTTGCATTTTGTGAATAATAACTCATTTTGCATTTCATATTAAAATCTGTTAATAATAATAGTTACTGAGAAAATCTAATGGGAAGGTAACTTCTCGGTAACTTAGCAATCTGAACAGGATGTTTGCTGTAATTGACAACGGTTGACAGCATTCAAATAAACTCTTCTTTGAAGAGCCAATTTTAAAATAATTATCGAAATGGCTGATGAAAACAACAGGGTTGAAAATGAGATAATCAGTCAAATATAATTCCAAAAAACTTTTGACGAACCCCCTTCTTTCTCTGTACCCTTCAAATGATACTGCTGACGCAGTAATGATTGCTATGCTGTGAAATGGCCCATTACTGTACGATTTTGAGGTCGTTAATTTGCATTACTGTACAAAATCCGAAAAATACAATTACAATATTCTTTCGTATAATTGCTTTTCATGAGAAATATATGATTTCGCAAAATAATATTGGCTTTCTACTTTCATTTTGTCTGGAAACCGAAAAAAAGTTTCCTGGAGCAATAACAATGGTTCATGATGTATCACACATGCAAGAGTTGTACGTAATATGAACAATATTTCAGACGAAACTGAATTATTGTCGATATGTTTCTGACACAAAAATGGAAGTTGACATTGATTGGAGGATGTTTCTCACTAACTGGATATTATGAACAATCCGGAAGAGCATTAGTGAATATGATGTGAGTTTGGAACTATCTTTTTGCCTCACTTTCAGGTATATTCCATGAAATATTATTGCGGTACGTCACCACTTCACAACCTTCAAAGAATTTTGATTGATTGCCAGGATCCAGTGAAGGTTATGATGATGTTACGCCGCTGGTCTATTTTATCGGGGTACAATCCCTCGAAGAAAACACCAGTGATATGTCCGGCTGAATACAGGGAGTTATGAATCAACACACCACACCTGCAACACCAAATATTAAGACTGGGGGAGTTGGAGAAGTTAATACCCCCACTTCTGACCAACCAAATGTTACGCCACTGGCCCTCTATGTGGGATCACTCCTCCGAAGAAGAGACCAATAAACGCTAAGGAAATCTCAAATGTAGTGTTCCTATATTTGATTGATCCTTCCTCGTATTGTTGCTCGCCAAAGTGATCACTTTGACGTATAGGGAGCATCAATTACTTGGGAATAATTGAACCGAGATTATTTGTCGAGAGCGTCTTCAAGAAATATTCCTTTCTCTCTATACTTGGGAATGTGGGGCGTTCATCTAGAAGCACGTACCGATCTCAGAAAGATTGTGAAATAATGCACTTGGAAAAGCATTAGAAATATTAGAAATACACATATATATTTGATATTAGTTACGAAGCATTCCCTTGTATATACTGATAAAATGATGCAATAGTCAAATAACAGCGGAGAGTTTACATTAAGTCAGTTTTTGTTATTCTCAAAGTCAAGTAGACTGAATATAAGTAAGAATGACATCAATTGTTGAAACGACTATTGATAATTATTATTAGAAAAATATGCGAACGTCAAATAGGGAGATACATTTAAAAACACATAAAAATAATGAATGATTCAATTTGCCCAACCATAAATCTAGAAAAATATATGAACTTACTCCATACTACCAGGTTCCAACACTTATTCACTCGATATTGGTTTCCACGGTATTAGTTTAATTGTATTAATATTTTAGTTATTTCCGCGAAAGTTGTTCATTAACTTCCAAATCTCCCTGTATATTAGACTATAGTTGTATGGATAATGTTTTTCTATGAGGTCATGAACTATCGGTTGGAGATTTTCGTTGTCTTATCTCGATCTTGAAGCATCGATGAAATAATGTTTAATTATAGTAAAAACTGGTTACTTGTGTATTCACTTCGTGGGATCATTACTCGTGCAGTTCCGGTTGAACTTGATTGGAATGTTCTTTCTCAATAGTTTCGCAATTTCACTGCAAGATGATTATATTCGAACACTTCTCATCTTTATGGCACTACATGGTAATCGAATGAAAGTTAAACACCTCTGAGAGGATATTTTACGTGAACGACGTCTGGTTACCGAATCATCATTTTGTTTGCTTGGTCGCGCATATATATATCATCTACCCTGTCCATGGATCGTTCGCGGGTTATATTCCTACAAAAGTTATCTTCACCCTGTCATAATAAATCACTGTCTTAGTAATCAATGGCTTCTTACTGTAGCAAAAAAAAAATATAAAAACGAATGATTTATCTATTTTGTGGTCGTATTGCATTGCTGTCAAAACCTACAATTTATTGTTGCTTTGTTTACTCATGAAATTCCTTAGATATGCGTAACTCGTAGGGTGATGATTTGTTAATAGTTCCAAGGTACAAAAAAATACTTTTTATATGCATTCAATCTATTTTTAACGTGCCTTTGTTTATTAGTTTGGTCGCGTATTTGATTTCAGAATTTATTTTCATTCCTAGTGAATTATGTAGAGTTCATATTTATCAATATCTTGTTGTTTCTTATACTTGAAAGTTTTTCTGTACTTATGGGGCATGACAATGAATTCAGGAAACGAGTTTCTTGGATTGTTCTGAGTAACGAAATATTGGAATGTAATAAACGATTTAATATGCCATACGCATGGACAAATATGCCGACAGTTTTTATTTCATTATGGAAGGAAAAATGGAAGTGAAAATATTCGATTTACGAAATAGTGAAAGATGTGGAGAACGCGACAGAACCCCCATGATGATTCTTCATCCTTCGACTAGATGAGGATACACGTACTCTCGAATTTCAATTTCAGATTTAGATGTTTTGGGAAGTTGAGATAATTATGCAATTACCAATTTTTTCTTGCGATATATAATGTTATGTATTCGACGATGAAATAATATATATCATGAAGAATTTCGTGAATATTTTATATTATCTTCAATTAAAACAAATCAACGTGTTCTCACGAAATTTAACCATGACACACAAACATGTAAACAAATTTAACACAAATATAAACTGTTAATAAAATTGACTCGGTTGACTGCCTGTTTTTCTATTTTTTTTTCGAGACATTCTTATGGTACCCATCACCAGACCCCATTCTACCCTGAAAAATCAAATACAAATGCAGCTCATTTTGCACCACTGAATTATATTCAGATATATTATATTATGTTATTTTATATTTCGTTGTCATTTACCGACTTATTTCACCTACTTCCAGCTCGAGACAAAAACAAAATCTCCATATTTTGGCAACATTCAATGTAAATTTATTTCTTCTACATAATTCGTACATTATAGGAACCTCTCAATAAAACCCATTTTTCCTAGATATTCCATAACACAAAGAATAGTTGTATATATCATTTTTAGGTTTCGAAATCTATAGTTCTGTAATCGAAATATTTTCTGTCCAATTAATTATCAAACTGTTTCAGTTTCAAATATTCTGGAAAAATGTATATTCAAATCAATACTGAACATAATATCAATGTCACCGAACGAGTTTCTATAACAAACACCAATGAAGTTATCTTGGAAAACACCTCATCCGGATGGAATGCGAAGTTTAAAACCACAAAACGTGAATAATTTCAAAATCACACCAGCCAACGGCGAAAGATATGACACATATAGATTTCCTTCACTATACCCTGGACATCTTTGCCTACTTGGCCAACTGGGTCAACTTGGTCAATTTGGTCAACTTGGTCGAAGTGGTCGGCCAACTCGGTCAAAGTGATCAAATTGGCCAACTTGGTCGAAGTGCTCATCTTGGTCATACGTTTCGTTTTATGATGTGAAAACCTACTAAAATGGGATTCTTCAAAATTTGAATCCTAAGAAGCCAAAACAACCCGCCAGGCTATTTACATTTTTGTCTATGAAACTGTTGATTTAACAATTTTTTTTTCTTGACAACGAATTTTCTTCATGTCTGAATTTTACAACCCAACTTGTGGAAACTACCCCAATTATGAAACAGGTGAATTTTGCATGAGGGTTACGTTCCAGGAGGGTTTCTCTAAAATTCCAATCCTGAGGGATCTATAAAACTGTTAATTTGGAAGATAAACAGCAAAATACCATTTTTATTTTATTTCTCGTCCATCATCTCCATTTTGAACACCAGGCAGTTGAAACTGGTCCTATTATGAAACAGATTATATCTCAAAGGTTATCAGAAATATGAGGATGGGATTTTGAACGAGAATTACATTTCAGGGTAAGGTACGTCCGAAGAAGGATTTCTCATTCATTGTCCAATCTAACTAATCTGATATTTAAAAATATGCCAGTCGTGCAATTTGAGCCACTCCTACTTAGAAGGAATCTTTCATTTAGAATCCTATCGAGGTGGGAGAAATGTATGGAGTGTTTTTTTCTGTCACTAGGTGTCGCCGGTTAAAGGTTATCTTTTCCGACGCACCTAAAAATGTTGCTATCCGGATCTCTGGCTGGTGACTACTCCGTTCTGATGAGGGCCAATAGCCTGAAACCGGTATGCGGATTGTTAGGCGGACACGATATAAATTAAACATAATCGAGCTTATCAGAAATAAACATTTGTGAACAATTTCCATTAACATGGAAGTTTGCATGGATTGTCAGGTGAATATCATTCAACGTTCTGCGTGGTATTTTTGCTGGGAAAGTAGTTGTTCTTCGCCTGTCGGTGTACCGATTGTTACAATTTATATTGAACCTTTTGTGAAGACGACTTTGTGTGCTTGGTGCATTTCATTTCTTAATCTGATATAGTTGGCATTTTTATCCTTTGTCAATCCTCCAAGATATCCTTAGCTGAATGTTCGCAGTTGATCTTACCTCAATTTGAGTCTGAACCTGAAATGTTCCTTGAGACCATCAGCTCATATTGCATCTATATCTGGTACACCAACTTCTCTCAAATTTCATGTAGGAGGAGAAGGGATTGTGGTGGACTTTTGACTGCCCTATTGCCCTCCCGAGGTGGCGAAGGAGCAGCCGCTGTTGATGTTATCAGGTGAGCTTATTCGCTTTTTTTTTAAAGTTCTTGGTGACAGGCGCCTCCTGCATTTGATTTCGCCTTTATGCATTTATATTAGCTCACGATAATCATTCACGTTTTTATTTCTTTCGTATTTTCTGTTTATTTTTGTTTGATGCGATAGTACTGGGAAAATAAAAAAACAGTTTCAGAAAATTCTAGTGTTTGTTCAACTTAACCTTTCCAAGGAGGGTTCTTAATAATCATGATTGTTTGTTTACATTATTTCATTGTACAATTCTAGTTTGTCAAATATCACCCCATGTTTTCTGGGTTGATTCGCCCAAATATTAGTAATACCTGCCGTGAGCGGACTCTTAGGGAGGTGTTGTCTGTTGAAGTTATCCGATATTTTCAATATGAAGTCTGACAGTTTTTCGACTCCTGCCAGCTCACGCAGCTCATCCATCCGGATGTACCTGTTGCAGTTAGTTGATATACGAAGTGCCTTATTCTGCAGTCTCTTCAGTCTCGATATTTGAGTTTTGGATAAACTACAGAATATTGGACAGGCGTATGTCATCGCCGGTCTCATTATGTGTTTGTGGATTCGAATTTTGTTCTCTTGCGATATGTTAGAGTTGCGTGCAATGAGGGTGTATGTTTGCTTGGTTGTGAAGATAAATGTCCCATTCTCCATTTTCACCGAACCAAAGAAAACGCAAAACGTTTCAAAGTAGTCGTTGTCAAACTCATTTGAAGAAATGTTTCCTCCATGTCAAATATGACTACAATTCTACCCAATCGAAACCTGAACAAAATTAAAACTATGAGTTCGATTAGATTGAAATGTTTTTTAAATTCTGATTAAATGGTGGATGGGATTTTCATTCAGCAGATGCATCAAACACAGGTTTTTAGTAGCACTGCTTTCCTTGACAATGTGACTATGTGGTGAATAATGTCTCGGTATCTGAAGATCTGATTCTGAAACTCCTTCTATGATTATTTGTGCCATTGAGAAATTTTTTGGTAATGGGATGTGTACCTCAAGATTCCATGAATCGGTTGGTCGAAGTCTCTCCTCAATATGAACGTTACAACAATGAAGAATTGATAATAACTTTGCTCATGAATGTCGGTTCCAATAACGTTTGCCATGCTACAAAACCATTTTTCCATTCTCAGGGAATTACTTCTTAGCAATATCAGCTCCAATTGAAATTTCTATAGGACCGTCCTTCATATCTGTAACTTCAATTCCTAATGAACATATACAATCCAATTCATGATCCTCTTCCCACAGAAGTAACATTGTTACAGATAATTGGTTGATCCAAAGATTCGGAGTTACAATCAAATTCGGTAACATCCATGATTGAAGATGTTGGAATTTATACCAGCAACGTATTATTTTAAGTAAGCCCTTTGTGAACTGGTGTTGATTATCACTCATGCCTTTCGTGATGTATTTGACCCATTTACAATAACAATAAAAGTCTGTAAAATACTTTTGCATAGATGTTATTGGATTGGATATTCTTGACGTTCAAATGTTCTGAAGTAGGTACAAGGTACAGTTGTTTTCTCAGTCTTTGTACACCTAATGTTGACATTTTTTGGAAATCTGACCATATTCAAAGCATAAGGAGCAGCATTCCCGTTCTATAAGTTTTTTCTTACGGCCTGACAAGGTCCGATTTTTTGCCTCTGAACAATCTTCACTACAATAACTTTCACTTTTTTGTTCATGAAGCCAAAAGAAGTTGGCAGGGTGATTCTCATAGAAGAAATATCAACTTATTTTTTCATTTTAGATTGTATAGAGACCACCAAAGTAATCCAGTCTTCATTTTGAACTTCGTTTCTGAGGAAAATCATCAAAGAGTCCAAACGTGCTTTCGAAGTGGATTCATCATACTCCTTTACCTTACCCTTACCAAATCCTCGGGAAGCCAAGATTACACTAAGGGTATAATATTACTGCTCATGTATCTGATGTCACATCTAGAGTTTCTGATGATCGTAATTGAGATATCTGTTTATCGTAGAGAAACCTGATACTGTACTAACTTTGGCAACTCTTGAATCTAAACTTCAAGCAGAAGATCTTCTCTGTCGAATCGACTTTCAAGGCTTTCGATTACTTTGGGATAATAGTTTCCGCTGGGTGAATAAATCGCAACAAATTTAAGAGCACGAGAGTGAAGATTTGTTGTTTGATGAGAGGAAGATATTGAAATTTATCTCCATTGACAATCTTCGTCATCATGAATACGCATAAACTGACTCCAGAATGAAAGCTAGTATTCAACATCACCTCCTAATTTCTTATATATGATAGCGACTCATCAAACGATCAACTCTACCTCGTGGTATTCAATTTCAAATGATAAAGAGAACTGTTCGCTGTTTTCTGAAGATAAAGGATGATGGAATAATTGTCTGTCTAAATCAGACGTTAACTCAATTTTCTGATCTAGTAATCGAACTTTCCATTGAACTTCGATGAAATTAATATTCTCTTCACTAAACAGAGTGATCACCGCATCATAATTTCGAGTAGAATACGTTCTCTGAGCTTGTAGCAGTGTCCTGTCATGGTCGCCAAATTTGTTTCGTCTTACCTTTCACAGTGCCGAATATATTCGTGAAAGGGACAACTTCAGAAGTTATTTTTAATGCGACAAAAGCAAAAAATAATACTTTTATATACAGGGGATCAAAGTAAACATTGATAACTTATTGTTTCCGGGATTTTTAATTGTCCAATAAAAAAACATATCTGAATTTTCTACCCTAGGAAATAAAACTACCACTATTATAAAACAGGATTTATCTCAAAGCAGAAGCACAATTATGATTTTGCACTAAACGAGGATTTCCTGAAATTCGAATCTTAAAGGGATAACAGGATGACATGAAAACGAGATAACGGGGAAACGAGATAACGGGAAAACGGGATATCGAGATAAGGAAAAAACGGGAATAACGGGAAATCGAGTCAACGGGAGAACGGGAATAATCGGAAAACGGGATAACGAGATCAGGAGAAAACATGATAACGGGTTGTCGGGAAAACGGGATAATTTAATAACGGGAAAACGGTATGACCGGAAAACGGGATAACGGTATAACGAAAAAACGGAATAACGGAATACTGGCAGAGTCAAAAGCATAACCAAGATGGAAAAACATTTACGCGGACAAGAGTTTTCAGTTATTTCTTTCAGGGAATATGGAAATTTGGACAGGACAACGTCTTTCTGGTTAGCTACTATATATACTACTATATATATATATACCGGGTGTCCCAGTATACCTGTTCCAATGGATTATCTCAGCCATTTCGAAAGATAAGAATTTGAAAATTTCATGATCTCCAATTCGTTCAAGGAACCTCTAACTGAGAAAAACAAAAATTGAAAGTCATTTCCGGTTTGACCGGAAGTGACTCTGATTTTTTTATTTCAAATAGCACCCTGTATATTTTTTGCAATTTTTTATTTCTACTGAAAATTATCTTTCCAACGATGTATCACACTTTGTATTTTACATTTGATTTGATAGAGAAAACGTCAATTGAAATTTCAAATTGAAATATTTGCAGTAGGCTACGATATTTTGTGTAATCTTGATTTTGACTTCAATAATAATTGATAATTCATGAACAATTTTGCATTCGAGATAATGAAGAGAACGTCAAATTTCAAATTATTAGAATTGTAGTAGAACTGGAAGAATTAATAATTCTTAAATGAAAACCTCAGTGTGCCATAGGAACATTTGAATACATTTGTTTATAACTTTGACAGTTAATGATTCTCAATAGTTGTGTGCGTGTCAGAGAAACCAACATTTAAGAATGAATAACCGTGAAAATGATGATAACTTCACTAATCAAGAGAAATTGGATATGATACTGATTTATGGAAAATGCGAAAATAATCGTCAGGCTGCCCTACGTGCATATAGAGATAAATACCCTGATAGACGAATGCCAAGCGCTATGTATTTCACACGCTTGGCTTCGAATTTGGCAACAAGTGGTTCATGGCATAGAAAGCGTACTGTCTTTGAAAGAAAAAATGCTACGGACGAAGATTACACAAAATATCATAGCCTACTGCAATTCTTTCAATTTGAAATTTCAATTGACGTTGCAAAGAATATACAGGGTGCTATTTGAAATAAAAAAGTCAGAGTCACTTCCGGTCAAACCGGAAGTGACTTCCAATTTTTGTTCTTCTCAGTTGAAGGTTGCTTGAACGAATTGCATATAATGAAATTTTCAAATTTTTATCTTTCGAAATGGCTGAGATAATCCATTGAAACAGGTATACTGGGACACCCGGTATATATATATATATATATATATATATATATATATATATATAAATATATAGACATGTTTCAGACTTTATATTTTTAATATTTTAATTAGTAACGTTTCAATGAATTTCAATGTGTATAATTAGTTGACGATTTAAAACATGTGTTGCCAACTTCAAATTCAGAACTTATATTTCACCGTACTTTACATGGAGAACATTCATAAACAACATAGAAACTAATCTCAACAAAATGTAAGTTATTAGTACCTTAAGGTCCAAATGACACAATAATTTGTCCTATTCTTCATTGTAGTATCCCTGAAGATGGAAATAAAACATTCCGAAAGCTTGGACAAACTTTAAAGAGTACACTTTTTCTTTTGCTGCATACCCCAATAATCAAATTGTTACACCTAACTAGTCAGCAACGACTATCTTTCACTATATATATATATATATATATATATATATATATATATATATATATATATATATATATATATATATATATATATATATATATATATATATATATATATAAACAGTGGGGAATAACGGAGATCTTCAGTCAGCACAAGTGTTGAAATAGGAAAAACTCTTCAATACTTTGGACCAAGCTTTCGTTTCAATTTTGAAGCTTCTTCAGGGTCCTAAAATATGTAAATTACATTATTGAGAAAAAATACTTAAAATGAAGGAAGTACTTACAGTAATGTGAGTGGTTGATTGATGACCATTAACCATGACTGAAAAAGGAAAATCATTTTCCTTTTTCAGTCATGCTTTAACCATGTGGTAATTTTTGTACTTGTCAAATTTTAAATTGTTTAAATTAAGTTTCTTAAACAATATGTGCGTTTGCAATTGTTCAATTTTTATATATATTACTAGTAGTGTTTCATAGTGATATGATTTTGAAAACTACCTTAATCACAAAATGGTGATTAGATCGCTGTCTTCACTTAACCTCACCTTACTGTCTTGATAATGAAAATAAACATTTTCGAAAGCTTGACTAAATAAGAAAGAGTTTTTCTTTTTTCATTGGCCATTAAAATTGACTGCAACCTCAAGGAATATCCTTTCTACAAAGTTTATTTTAAATTCATAGTTATTTTCAACTAGTCCAGTCACGAGACTACCCTTCTTCTATATATATATATATATACTTATATTATATATATTTATATATGTATATATATATATAGCAACGAACCCCCTCGATATATTCTGAATGAAGTCACTGATCGAGTAATCATCACTGATAAAATATTACAGCTGAATGTTATATCAGAATCAGATTTTGAAAAAGCCGTAAAAAAACTGAAGCCCAAAAAGCGTCTGGCCTGGACCAAATCCCTCCGTATATAATTAAAGCAACTGCTGACTGGCTCAAAAAACTCCTAATTCACATTTATGCGATGAAAACGTGCACACTACCTGAAATCTAGAAGAAAGTTATCGTCATTCCCATCCAAAAAAAAAATGATAAATCAAAAATCACGAATTATACACCGATAAGTATTATTTCAGCGGTGTCTAAAATCCTTGAACGAATTATTTATGATAAAGTGTGGATCCACGTTGAAAAATGTATGAATGCCAACATGGATTCGTCGAAAAAAAGTCAATAAATACCAACCTCTTAACTTTTCATTATGAAGTGACATCTAATATGATTGTGAACAGCCAAAATGACGTAATTTACACAGATTTTCAAAAAGCGTTCGACTCGGTCGATCACAACACACTCCTCATGAAATTGCGTCAGTTCGGCTTTTCTCTTCCTCTCTTCAGATTTTATGTTTTCTATCTGCAAAATCTCAATTTTTGGGTTAGATTAAGATCAAAAGTTTCTTCTTTTCATTCGGCTTTCTCAGGGGGTACCAGAAGGCTTCAATTTGTGACCGCTACTCTTCCTGCTATTTATCAACGATTTGCCCGATAATATAAAATATTGCAAAGTACTGCTTTCCGTAGATAATATAAAAATGTTTAGAAATATATCTAGTATTGATGATTGTATGTCGGTAGTGGAAGATATAGATAGGGTACATGAATGGACATTAAGAAATAAACTGTTCTTGAATATATCAAAATGTACAACAATGTGGTTGAACGAGAAAATATCTTTCACCTACAAAATAGATGGAATAGCTCTTCAAAAAGTATCCTATTTGAAAGACCTTGTAGTTCATTATAACAATGACATGAAATTCTTCCATCACATCAAGACTGTGAGAGATCAGGCTCAGAAAATGCTTTCGGTTTTATAAAAAGGCTATCTAGCCACTTCTTCAATCAAGCACACTCATTGTGTTGTACTCTGCTTTTGTAAGGTCTAAGTTGGAGTTTGCAAGTGTGGTTTGGAACCCCCAAACTCTCAACAATATATCACTGTTAAAAACAGTTCAAAACTACTTTTTGAGGTTCTCATAATATAAAAATACCTTTCCCGATTATCGTATTGTCAGAACAGTACACCTCAGACAAGAATTCAAGTTGTCAAGTGTTGCCTGCAGAAAGCAAATAAACGCTTGCATATTTTGCTATAAATTACTGAATAACTTCATCGATGATTCAGATCTATTGTCATTAATTGCGTTCAGAATACAAGGAAGGTCACTCAGACCAAATAATCTTCTTCATATGCCTGTTTCCTTAGCCAGCAAACGATCACCAATCACAAATATTTTATCAATATCGAATGGCGCAGCCATTTGCTGATTTCAGGGTATTCTTAACATCTTTAATTCAATATTAGGAAATTTAGGAATAATCCGATAATCCAATTTCTATTGAGTCCCTGCTTACTCTTCGGCCATTATTTTCTCACAACAATTAAACAAATCAGATCAGTCATTCTTGAACACTTCTTTCCTCTTCACGTACAATCCATTTTCGAATGTAAATCTAATAATGGATATAGTTTAATACTATTTATGTTAATTAAGCTTATTATACTACATATCTCTTGTAATTAGACCGATAGGTCTATTTGGGATAAATGAATAAATAGTTTTGTTTTTTGTTATATTTGACATTTCGAATGCATATTGTGAGAAAACTTATGAACAAAATTCAATAAAAAAATTGATGGTTGAAAAGAGAATTGAATTATCTTTTCAACGACGTGCTACCTGACCCCCATGCTGTTCAATTTTTTTATGTTGATGTACCCCGTGCTATCACGCACTCACAATGTCTTTCATTTCAAAAAGTAGTATCGGGAATATCATTCAAAACTGTTTTCATCCCATTGTTCTACGTCGAACCGTTCAAAAGTTTACAGGGGGAGACCATGAAAAGACGCACTGTATATATATATATATATATATACATATATAAATATATATAATATAAGTATATATATATATATATATATAGAAAAGGGTAGTCTCGTGACTGGACTAGTTGAAAATAACTATGAATTTGAAATAAACTTTGTAGAAAGGATATTCCTTGAGGTTGCAGTCAATTTTAATGGCCAATGAGAAAAGAAAAACTCTTTCCTATTTAGTCAAGCTTTCGAAAATGTTTATTTTCATTATCAAGACAGTAAGGTCAGGTTAAGTGAAGACAGCGATCTAATCACCATTTTGTGATTAAGGTAGTTTTCAAAATCATATCACTATGAAACACTACTAGTAATATATATAAAAATTAAACAATTGCAAACGCACATATTGTTTAAGAAACTTAATTTAAACAATTTAAAATTTGACAAGTACAAAAATTACCACATGGTTAAAGCATGACTGAAAAAGGAAAATGATTTTCCTTTTTCAGTCATGGTTAATGGTCATCAATCAACCACTCACATTACTGTAAGTACTTCCTTCATTTTAAGTATTTTTTCTCAATAATGTAATTTACATATTTAGGACCCTGAAGAACTTCAGAATTGAAACAGCTTGGTCAAAGTATTGAAGAGTTTTTCTATTTCACACTTGTGCTGACTGAAGATCTCAGTTATTCCCACTGTTCATATATATATATATATATATATATATATATATATATATATATATATATATATATGAACAGTGGGGAATAACGAGATCTTCAGTCAGCACAATGTGAAATAGGAAAACTCTTCAATACTTGGACCAAGCTTTTCAATTTTGAAGCTTCTTCAGGTCTAAAATATGTAAATTAATTATTGAAAAAATACTAAAATGAAGGAGTACTACAGTAATGAGTGGTTGATTGATGACATAACTCATGACTGAAAAAGGAAAATCATTTTCCTTTTCAGTCATGCTTTAACCATGTGTAATTTTGTACTTGTCAAATTTTAAATTGTTTAAATTAAGTTTCTTAAACAATATGTGCGTTTAATTGTTCAATTTTTATATATATTACTAGTAGTGTTTCATAGTGATATGATTTTGAAAACTACCTTAATCACAAAATGGTGATTAGATCGCTGTCTCCACTTAACCTCACCTTACTGTCTTGATAATTTTTTTTTTTTTGAATAGCTTTATTTATTGTCTCATCAACCTTGACGGTTATTAAAGACATTCAGTTAACATTGACACTGTGTAATAATACTAAATTTTGTCTATAAGTTTGGTATGTTTTAAAAAGTTCATCACATTTTCGACTACGCTGCATTCTCCTAAGGTCTGGGTGATACACTCTGGGATGTTATTGTCCTCTCTTTCTTGGTAGTATAATGGGCATTCTTGGAGGATTGTTTCATAGTGATTTTGTTTGGCAGATATCACAGTATGGTTCTTCTGTTTTGGCTATGATGTGGCCATGGGTAAGTCGTGTATGTCCTATGCGGAGTCTTGCGAGTAGAACCTGGTGTCTTCTGGGCATTGGAGTGTATTTCCATTGTTTTACTGACATCTTTATTTCGCTCAACTTTGACCCACTGGTGTTCCATTGTTGTTGCCAACTATTGATCAGGATGTTCCTCACGGCTGTTTTGAGATCGGATTGAATAATTATGTTCGTGCATGGGGTACTTCGCTATTTGCTGCATTTTTTGCGAGTATGTCGGTTTTTTCGTTTCCCTTAATGCCGATATGGGATGGGATCCATAGAAACATTATATTCTGTTCGCTCATTTGAAGGTGTTGTAGTTCTGTTTTTATCATTTGGAGGATTGCATTGTGAGGGTAGATTTGGGAGAGGCTCATTATGGAGCTGAGAGAATCAGTAAGGATAAGGGTGTTTGTCAATTTTTCATTTTTTGCATATTCCAAGGCTCTCCATATAGCGTAGAGCTCTGCGTTGAAAACATTACATGTCGAAGGAAGTTTGTAAGTGGCCTTGTACTGGTTTGTCGAGAATGCTGCAGCTGTCCCTTCAGGAGTTTTGGATCCATCAGTATATATATGTGAGTATGCTGGTATTGTGTCAAGGATCTGATATAGGTGTTGCTTTATTGTTGAAGGATTAGTTTCGTGTTTGTTGAATTGTTGCAAGGATGTATTTGTTTTTGGTATATTTATTGTCCATGGTGGGGTCGACAGGATGTGATGGGGATAGCTTTCTGGTATGGTGATATTATATTCGGACTGATATCTGTTTATCCTTTCATAAAAGGGTGGGTCGAGGTTTCTCATTCTCTTGTAGGTGGATGTGAAGCGATCAGAGAAGCAGTAGCTGTAGGCAGGATTGTTTTTATTTGAAGATATCGCTGCAGCGTAAGATAGACTCAAGTACTTTCTTCTGATGTGTAATGGTGGTTCTCCAGATAGGCATAGTAGGCTTGAGCTTGGACTGGTACAAAAGGCTCCAGTTGCTAGGCGGATGGCTGTGTTTTGTATACTGTCTAATGACTTCAAAACTGACTTTTTTGCCGAATTGTATATATGGATCCATAGTCCAGTTTTGATCTGATGAGTGATTTATATATAAGTATTTGGCATGAGTAATCTGCACCCCAGTCCATATTCGCAAGGGTTCTCATCAGATTAAGTCCATTCTGGCATAGTGCTTTAAGGTTTTGGATGTGGTGTTTCCAAGTTAATTTTTATCGAAGGCCATCCGAGAAATCTTATAGTTTCACAATATGGTAGGGGCTGGCTATAAAGTCTGAGTAGTGGTTCTGTAGAGCAGTGTTTTTTTGTGAAGAGCATGCATTTTGTTTTCTTGAGTGAAAATCGCAATCCAGTTTTCTCTGACCAATTCTCAAGGCGTTCTAAGGCATTCTGTAAATTTCTCTGGAGGGTATCAGGGTTTTTCCCTTTGGTGTAGATAACTAAGTCGTCTGCATAAAGTCTACCTTTTACAGGGGATTTGATATGTTGGAGTATATTATTAACGGCAATGAGGAAGAGTGTTACGCTTATGGTGGATCCTTGCGGTATGCCATTCATTTGTAACCGTTTGCTAGAAGTAGTGTTATTTGTTCTTACTTGAAAATTACGCTCCTTCAAGAAATTTGATATGAACTTCAGGATGTTTCCCTTGATGCCCCATGCCTGTAAGGTTTTGATGACGTCATACCTCCAGATAGTGTCATAAGCTTTTTTTAGATCGAAAAATATTGCTAAGCATTGCTGTTGGTTCGCAAAACTTTCATGTATTTCTGATTCGACGCTTATCAAATTGTCTGCAGTGGATCGGTTCTTACGAAAACCACTTTGTTCAGGAATCAGAAGTTGGTGTTGCTCTAGGTACCATGTTAATCTGTTGTTGATAATTTTTTCCAGAACTTTGCATAATACACAGGTGAGAGAGATCGGTCTGTAGGAATCTAGGTCTGTCTTGGTTTTTTTGGGTTTGAGAATAGGTATTATTATAGCTTCTTGCCACGCTCTGGGGAAGACATTTTCAGTCATTATTTTGTTGTATATTTTGAGTAGATATGTCTTAGCGCTAGTTGAGAGTTTGTGTAGGAATATCAGTGGTATGTTGTCGGGTCCTGGGCTGGTTTTTTGCTTGTAAAAAGGGAGTTGTTGAGTTCTTCTAGTGTAATTGGTAAGTTAATGTTACTATCGGAGTCATCGTTATAATCTATCTGTGCTCTTTCGCTATCTGCCTTGAACTCCTGGAAGGTATTTGTGTACGATGAAGTACTAAAACCTTTTTCATAGTGGTCGGCAAATTTTTCTGTTATTTCCTGATTTTCTGTTATAGTGATATTGTCGGCTATTAGTAATTTTATATGACTGTTGTCGTAGACTTTCGACAGTTTTTTTACTTTACGCCAAACTTGGCTCATCGGGGTTGTGCTGTTAATGCTTGATACAAAATTTCTCCATGATGTTCTTCTGCTTTGTTTCATTGTGTATCTTTCTATGGCTCTTTTCTTCTTGAATTCTAGTGGTTTTCTTCTGTCTTGTGTCTCTTGTAAATGTTGTATGCATGTTTACTCTCTTTAATGGCTTTATCGCAATGTTCGTTCCACCAAGGAACTGGTTTATGTTTAGCGGGTGGTTTGACTTTATCAACAAATTTATCTGCAGACTTCAAAATTGTAGCTGTGAAAATATTGAGTATTTCGTCTATGTCATTGTTGGTATTAAGATCAGAAGCTTCTTCAAGGTCCAGTTCAATTTGTTGCGTATAGCTTGTCCAGTCAGCTCTTTGAAAGTTCCATTTTCTATAAGTATTAGGATTAGAATTATCGCTTTTGTTATTGAAGATTATTTGGATTGGATAGTGGTCACTGTTGTATAGACTTGGTAGGACATTCCATGATAAGAATGGAGACAAACATGGGTCACAAATTGTTAGGTCTATTGCTGATGTGTTACCAGAATGTATATCGAATCTAGTACTTCGACCGTCATTCATAATATTTATATCAAGTTTTGATACAATGTCTTCTATTATTTTTCCTTTTCTGTTTTAGTTTTTTGATCCCCATATAGGACTATGGCCATTGAAATCACCAAGTATTATTTTTGGACTTGGAATCTGTTGTATCAAGTTAATGAGTTCATTTTTGTCTAAGTCGGTTCCAGGGGGTATATAAATGTTACATATATTTATTTTCTTCTCTGACTGTATGGTTACTGCCACCGCTTCTAAGTTCGTATTGATGTGGAGTTGTTGGGATGTGTATTTGTTATTTACATATATAGCTACTCCACCACTTGCTTTGTTGGGGTTTGTTCTGTTTTTATAATAGTTCGTAAAATGTTTGAGTTTATGAGAATAGTCATCTTTAAAATGAGTTTCTTGTAGGCAGATAATGTCGGGGGATGATTCCGATAAAAGGATCTGGAGCATTTCATAACGGGTGTGGAACCCGTTAATATTCCACTGTAGTAAAGAAGTGAAGATGATGCTAGAATGTGCCTTGGGAGGAGTCTTGGGATACGTCTGATTCGGCTTCGTAGTCGAGCTCTATGGATTCAACTTCTATTTGTTTTCTAATTTTACGTTGTATTTTAGTGCATTTTGTTTTCATTCTTTTATCTGTAAAGCATGGGTACATTTGTTTCAGTACTTCTAATAATGCAGGAATATCAGAGGTGTAGGTTTTGGCCAAGCTCAGGAGATCGTTCGTACCGGTGGAGTTTTCGAAAAAATCAGAAATTCCTTCAAATGTAATGGGCAATTTTCCATCTTTGAAGAGTTCTTTTGTAGGGGCCATAAGTTGATTGAATTCGAGATCAGTTGGATGACTATGTCTTATCTTTTTTGGTGCCTTTTGCCTTGGTTTTGGAAATTGTTCTCCAATTTCTGTCGTAATTGGTGGAGGGGTTATCACATCGGAAATGGTGCGCTTGGATGTAGTGGGAGGATTATATGAATAAATGTTGTGATGTTGGTTTGTTTCATTAGTTTCAGGGATATTTATGGGTGGAACGATGTGGTTTTCGGAATTTTGTTCTTGGGGGTTTGTGTTTTCTATATGTAGGGTAAGTTGCGCTGTCGGGGTGGGTGTAGCTGGATTCAAGCTGCATTTTACAGCGATGTGTCCTTGTTTCTTGCATATGTGGCATACTAGACTATCTCGTGATAAAAAAATGCGATATGATGTATTTTCGTGTGTTATTAGGATTGAATCTGGTATAGGATTTTTTGGGGGTTCAATGTATATCTGACGACGGAAGCTCAAGATATGTTTGTATTCCGGGTTGGTAGGATTGATTCTTAGGAATGATAAGGGTGACTTAGTTGTTATATTTAATTTCAGGAGTTCATTTTCTAGGACTGAATGTGGTATTGACGGGCATACGTTAGATAATATTAGTCTTTCATTAGATGTAATGAGTCTCCGTGATTGCAGAACTTCGTCCTTGATTTCAATAAGGCCATTGTTGTTATTCATGAATTCATCTACGAGCTCTTTACTCGCAAGATAAACACAAACCCGATTGTTGGAAATACGTGATGCGAATAAAATATTTTTGGGTCCGATTTTGGTACCGATTGGAAGTAAATAATCTTCTAATTTTATTCCATCTAGTGAGTCTATTAGGATCGCTTGTAGTTTGCTTGGGAAATTTGGGGCTTGATGGCTTCTGGCGATTGAAGAGTAGGTAGTAGGAGGTTGGTTTGTTATTGTTGTTTGGTTGTTTGTGAGCCCGACGGACTCAACTTCAGAATAGATCATCTCGGTTTGGTTTCAAGAACGGCTGAGTGCGGCCCTGCACAGTGGCAGGTAGCACGCTGATAAGAGCAGGAATGTTAACCTCCAAGTCTTTCGGTATTTGTATTTATATCTGGTTTGTGTTGTAATCAATTGGTAAGTTATCTTACCTTTTGGGTAGTGTTTCATCAAATAGTAAAGGTAATTGGTGATGTTTTGCCACTTGAATTTATCACACTGTTTAGCTTTATTTAATAAATATTCGGAGCTGATTTGAAATAAGGTTTATGGTATTTCGGTCAGAACCGGCTGTCTTGATAATGAAAATAAACATTTTCGAAAGCTTGACTAAATAAGAAAGAGTTTTTCTTTTCTCATTGGCCATTAAAATTGACTGCAACCTCAAGGAATATCCTTTCTACAAAGTTTATTTCAAATTCATAGTTATTTTCAACTAGTCCAGTCACGAGACTGCAGGGGTTCAACGCTTGCACGATCGTTCGGGTGTTTCCGTCAATATGTAACTTCGTAAATGCCGTCTAATGCTTGAATCCTATGATGGTTGTTCTCTCCGCTATATTGGGTTATTGATTTTTCTTCAAAAGGTTTGTATCCTGACTATATTGATTCGAGTCACTGGCTTATAGATGGCAGGAGCGTTTTTTATTCAAGTTCTGTTTTCTATTTTATTTTGATGAATTGTTTGCAAGAACTCTTGTCTATGATTGTTTGGTTATGTTGATCGTTGTTGAGAAGTTAATGAAAATTATGAGATGAAATTGAATGATATACCTACATCCTCGAAAGTGAAACAGCTTGAGAACAGTGCTCCAAACAATAAATCACCTAGCCAAGTGTAAAAGCAGATTTGGAAATACATGCCCGATAATGCAGTGACGTGAAGATCTAGGTAGGTATAGGATTTTGTAAAATCAATAGAAGAGCCCAACGAATTATACCTTATATTTTGCTGGTAACTGATAAACCGATGTTTCATAGAACTGATTGCTTACAAAGTCTCACCAAAATGGATGGTTTATTGTCAGCATTCACTGGCGAAAGTTTTTTCATTTTGGCATTGATATTTGAAATGTGTATAACTTGAAAATAATTAGTTCTTTTTTGTTTCAGAATAATTAGGAGAATATTGTGTATAGACAGACATTTGAGTAGCACTAGCCCATTGCAGAAGTATTCGGAGGCTTGTGGAGCAAACTAATCTGAAGACTCTAGCTACAATGATTCATAAACATACTGCACAATGTAAATATCGCTGATATTGAGCAATGAAGAGAAATACGGCTGCTGTAGTGTTTATTAGTGGTCAAGGAGATGAATGCATGTTGGTTGGTTTTCCATTGGACGAGTTGTACAGATTTAACGAAGCTTGGTTATAATTTTCAATTCTAGAGAATGATGAATAGTGTTTGTAATTTTAAGTTTTAGATAACTAAAACATGGAGAATAAAAATACTGCTATTTTATTGTGGTTTTAATTTTCAGTTTTAGATCAATGAGACATGAATAATAAAAAATTGTGAAAATGTGATTTAATCAATGTTGGTGTGATTCATATTTGGATCCAAGCATTAAGGAAACAGCATTCCCACCATCAACATTAAAATCTAAAGAATAAGGGCAATATTTCGAAAACAGTTTTTTTAGATATGTGACGTAGGTTATTCTGTAATAGATTCAAAGTTTTCAGTTCACATGTTAAACATCTAAAAAATTACCTTTTAGTGAATTTGAATAAAAGCTTTTTATTTTTGTACTATAGATTTTATTCTAAATTTTTCGGTCTTAAAGCAGCAGTATATATAGTATCGTTTATCTTGAATGTTGACAATGTAATCATAATATCCGAATCTTAAAAACTCTCACATACCTTCAAAAGAATAGGACCATAATCACAAAATTTGTTCGCCATCTTGATTTTATGAATTTTGACAAAGAATTCGTAATCTCAGACCCTGAAAACCCCCACATACCAATTCAGAATAGAATTGGATCGTAATTACAAAACTCGTTTGCAATCTTGGTGTCGCCATTTGGTTTTTTCCTCTAACAAAAATTCCATAATGCATTGTCCCCAGAATTATGAATACTTTCCAAATTTCAGCTCAACTGAATGCCAGCAAGTTTTGAACCAAAAGACACAGGTATACGAACGAAGCAAGTTTAATAAAAGGTTATAAACAGAATATACATCACTCATTTATTTTAAATATCTAGCAAAAATTTTGAAATCAGCATTTAGTAGAGGACTTGCAATTTACAATTCTACAAAGACAGAAAATTCAAATAATTCCTTCTTTTAATTTCTTCTGAATAATTTTCAGCCTAAGATTCAAATGAAACACATATGCAACTTAAAATAGATATTTTATTGATGCATATGCAAGCTTTAAAAGCTAAAGAACAAGTCAACATAAAATAAAGTACATGTATAAATGAAAATATTCATAACAGTAATATATAAATGAAACTAAGTTTTCCTCTTAAAATGTCACATTTTTCAGACACAAATCAATATTTGCAATCTTTTCCATTCCAAATTGCTAAAATATTTATCCCAACCAGGTTTAGTTTCCATATACCATTTGCCTGGTAAGAGAATTGGAGAATATCAATATTTGGGTTGAACTGTACAAAACTCTTAAAAAATGATCATGAGTTTCTGTGATCTCATCAATGCTGTTTAAGTTCTCCAAGTCTGAAAGTAGGTACTCCTTTCAAATTCACTAGGCTGCCCTTTCATTGAATGTCAATATGCATATCAAATTAATATTTCCAGAGTTGATTAAGCTATTAAAATAATACCCTTTCATCAAATTGTAGTAATAACTTCTCTTTGTAAGTAAAAGAGAGTTCAATTTCTATACATAGTATTTCAACGGAAGAACATATAATTTTTTAGTTTTAACAAATTTTCCTTTGCTTTACATTTTTTTGCAATTTTCTTCCCTCTATGTATGTATAAATAAAAATTTATATGAGAATAATTTATAATCAGAATATAGGTCGAAAGTCAAAACATGATTTGGAAGACCCAAATCTATAAATAATTATTCATTTCAATGGAGAAACTGTCTAGATTAAAACAAAACCAATAAATAAAAGACACGTAACCGGTATTTATCAGCAACAAAAAAATATTTGAAAATTCTCTAAACGCAAACAGAAGAAAAAATCATCAATCCAAAATATTTGCAAATTCTGTAAAGGCAAACAGAAGAAAAAAATCAATAATCCAGAGTGAGAGAAGTCATGTCGACTTTCCATTCCAAATTCAAAGACTCGTAATACTCAGAAGCAGGTATAGATTTTCATGTCATTTGCCTGCTTTATGCTGTAGAAAATTTAAAAATATCAATATTAGCAGAACTGTTCTGAGATTTCTTTTTATCTCCATTCGAAATGTTGGGTTTTTCAAAGTTCGAATCCTTATGATAACTAATAAATAAAAAAGTTTTGGTTTTTCGATGACGGAAAAGTTAATATCTAACACACAGGAATAGTTTTCATTTTTGTATTGCGTATAGGTAGCTAAGAAAGAAACTATTGAAAAGTTCAGAATTTTTCAGTAACGGACCTATACCTATTGAAATTTTTTGAAAGTAGATATCTAACACATAGCAAAAATAATTTTTTCGATAGCGTTTACCAAAAAAAAATTTAATTTAGAATTTTTCAATGGCGTATCTTGAAATATTTTTTCAGAAAACATTTTTTTTCTATTACGTACCTAGGTACCTATAGAGAAAAAATTGAGTACAAATGTTTAAATTTATTTATCATTTATAAGATTCCATTGCTATCCCACATAAAAAAGGATTCCGCATGTTTTCAAATTAATTCTGTTCATGTAAAAAATATTTGGTTAGAAAAGCGAAATAATTCAACGTGTATGTTGGCAACGCTGCATAGAATACCCCACAGTTGTTTGTTGTGATATACCGACTCAATATTCGCACGTAGCGGCAATGGGATGGGATATTGGATATTAGCTGAGCCGCCGCGTTTGTTTTTGCCGCTTCTCAGATATGTTAAGATGGGGAAGGAGATACGAATGTTTGAACATTTTTTATTTACTTCGGACGTATCAAGTTGAAACTTGGTCATTATATTCCACCCAAAATTAAATTCTGTCTTCAAAATATTTTTTTCCCGTGTATTTCCGGTTTTTTGTTGTAAACAATCTACAGATCACACCGGATATTTCAAAATATAATAGTATAAAATTATTTCTTTCAACTTTTTCTCTAAATTCAACAGTACCTTAGATGTGCATTTGCATTCTTGATAACACATATTGTCTGCCTAATGGGTAATGGGTAGACATGAATGGATCCATTCCACCAAATTTTACAGGAGCGTAAAAAAGCGCAATTAGATTCCTGCCAGTCATATAGGTACCTACCACCTCGTCAAAATTTGTATCTATCTAATATTGAATTAATATTTATGATAATGAGTTTTTCATCAAATCTGAAATTGGTTTCAGGAAATGCAATAATATTCAAATATCTATCAATTTACAGCTTTTTCCAATCGGGAAGTTATATCAAACTAGGCATAGGTACCTACTTTGACACGAGGAATACGCTGGTTCTAATGAAAAATCGCTAAAGTATGTGATTTCCGAGACATTACGTGATAAATGGGAGAGAGTTTGGAATTCTGGCATTTTCGCTTATTTTTCAACTTTTAGACTCCTGGAAATCTAAAGGCACCATATTTTTAAGCTTTGGATAATCTTAATAACACAATGTTCAATATCTACAGATGTTCAGGCTTAAGTAGCTTCAATGTTATCCACGACTATCATTTTATTGACTATTTCTATAGTTGTACAAGTCCTATGAAAAATAAATACTGTCGATTTATTTTTCTACTGAACAACAGGATAGTTGAGTTCATTATATAACTGTTACTTTATTATACAACTTTGTTACTTTATCATAAAACTTTGTTACTCAAGGACCAGCCCTTACTGGACAAATCTGCATATGATGATTTATAGAAAAACTATGCAGTTGTACTTTGTAGGTACCATTCTCAACAAATGAAATAAAATAGTAAATAATAATTCTGAAATCGTACATTAACTTATTGATAAAATAACTGTGTTATCAAATGAAGAGTTTTAAAAATTATTCTGCTTTATTTATAAAAACTGAGATAATACTTTTCACAAATCTCCTAGCTCCCCAATTATTGGTGGGGGGAGGCCCCCCAGACGCCTGGCCCTGTTAAGACCTGAAGGGACAAGCAAGTTTCGCACCATAAGCTATAAGCCGTTTTGCTATAATAGTAGAGTCAACCATGGTTAATTATTTTCTCTACTAGCACTTCCATATTATTAAAAAAAACTGTTCAATTTCATTCCAAGAAATTTAATCACTTTGTATGAATACTGAGTTCATTAAATTACTAGCCAAAAAGTAAGTGAAATACTAATGATGAAATGTTTTGATTTTTTATAAGAATTAGAAGAAATATTTCACCTTTTTAGTCCTATCCTACTCCATTTCATGGGCAGAGTTGAAGGGAGTTTAGTTTGTTATATAGTAGCGAGGCGACAACAACAAATAATATTGAATCTAATAAAGTCAAGATAAATAATTATATTTGCATGGCATTGCGATATATGTGAAAAGTGAAGTTGAATTCAAATCCTTTTAAACATTTATCCAGAAGTGAATAACGGCAATAATTATAATAAAATTTATATTTACATAGTTCTTCGGCCTCTTTATTTTTGAGATACAGGGTGTTGAAAATATGAAATAAAAAAGATTTCTGTTGATATAGTCGATACAGTTTCAGATATTTTTCTGAATTTCAGTAGGTACTACTTCAGAAATATAGAGGTTGTGGACCATGTTGATACGAACTTTTTTTTTTATTCATGCAAGGATCGTGACACTGAACCTAATATTGAACTACTCCAAGTCATTCAATTGATTTGAAATTTCATGAGGAAAAAAGCAGATGGCGGCTCCAAGCGAATTTGGTGTTTTCTGGTCCCATTCAATTCAAAATTGGTGTGCGGATGTTTTTAAAGCTGGAGATCCTGATTTTTTGACAAAATTCAGTGATTCAAAATGGCAGCACCAAAATAGCGGACTAGTTTTGTGATTTATCGTCCGATTATTTTCGAAGATTGGTGTAATATGGTTTTTGGCATCAAAAATCATGATTTTATTACCGAAGTTTTGTTTATTATGGACCGATTCCAAAAAAATATATTTTAGGGTTTCAGGGGTTGGAGATTATAAATTATTTGTCAGAGTTCAAGAATTCGAGATGGCCGCTCCATAATAATGCACAAATTAATCAGTAATTAGTAATTAATAGTAATTCGTATTTTAGGAACATCTTTCTTCTCTCCCGTTTGTAGTTCTTTATTGTCAGTAACTATATGATTGCCATTTTCTTCCTCTTCAGTCTTATCTTTAGGTTCTGTACATTCTTCAGGTTCAGTTAAAATGTCAGTTTCCTTTGAAATGTTAGTAATTTCTTTATCATGGATTCCTTGTTTAAAATTTGAAATTATTTTGAGAATTAACTGTTCCATTGGTTGTGAATGTTGCCTCGTCATTGAACAAATTTTTGTTCAGAAAATTTCTGTTATTTAGATATTCTCCTTGAGCCCATAAACTATATTCCATCCTCTTTTCATTATCGGCTTCTTCTAAGGTGTGAAGAAACTTTGGTTTAAAGGGCTTCATCTTATTATATTTCCTAAGATTTCTCCTTATTGTTTCACGCGGTAAGTTAATGTTCAAACTTGCAATTCTCACACTTGTTTTCGGATTATTATTAAAATAATTTCGAATTCGTTCAGAATCATTTCGTCTCTGTCTTTGTACAATATTACTATTCCTCAGAATATATTTACAAACAGCTCCAGACTGATTGAAAATTTGGTATATTCGGCCAACTGTAGCTCTGCTAATATTTTGACGCTCCGGATGCATGTTATTGAAAATTCTACATACTTCCCTTTCGGATCTGTCGTTGTTACCACGAAGTCTTACTATTTCAATGTTCTCCTGCAAAGTCAAATTATCAGCCATACTTCTTTATTAGTGTAGGTACTTGAGGAGTTACAAACTTCACTATTAACGCTGACAAATTTGTGTCTTTTCGTCTATTGTTCTGATGACCTGTCATCTCTATAGCAACTAAAGTTACAAAGCATCCTAATAAAATAATATTTTTAAAATGTGGTATCCCAAGCATGTTTGAATGAAACCACCAAAGAGGAACTGCGTGAAAGAATAAGACAGGCTTGCACAGATATTACCCCAAACCAATGATCGAATGTTGATCGAATCTTATGGTTAGTTAGCATTAGAAAATGGTAGAATAAATAATGTATCGAATTAAATCGGGATTTGGTTGAAAAGTACGAAAATTAATGTGTAGGCACTCTCATTTCAATCCATTCTTTTGTTGTAGTTCATTTATGTTATCAGTATTGGTCATTATTGATTATTGAATATTGATTACTATTTGATGTAAAGATGAACAGTTAATTTCTTTGGCAAAAACTGCAGTGTTCTGATGGACATAACTATCTCTCTTGGAGTTATTGGAAGAAACATAATTTGACGCCATTTTGAACAACTGCTGTTTACAAACTCGATTGCTAACGACCTGACAGAGCATTTTAAACGATATTTTCAACAAGATTGTGATTTATATGACGACTATTCGAAATATTTTGATAAAGTGATATGAATTTTACTTATGCCTGTTGAAAAAAATAATTTCATCGTGAAATTTTGATCACACCCATTTGAAAGCATCACAAATCCAGTGGCGTCATCAAATTTTATTAAAAAAATCGCTAGTATGTTTTTTGGATTTTGACCTTGAAAAAATTCGAAGTAGGACGTGAAATTTTTATTTTTATTTAGAATTTATGGCATTCAACTAGAACTATTGATGCTCTATTTACTGAAAAAAAAACTTCTGAATCGGATAATAAATAACAGTTTTAGAGAGGTGGCCCGCTTTCAAACGGGTCACTCTGTAGACTGTAGAAATGTGAGTTTGTTTCCGAAACTTTTTGCCATTCTCATTAGAAATATTTTCTACTATTTGGGAGTGTTTGAGCGTTTGAAATACCTACTGATTACCTACGAAAAGTTTGAAAAATTCTATCACTCCACCATTTTAATGATTTTTTTGTATTCGGAATACTCTTTCCGATTTTACTTCTTTGGGATACTTTCATGGTGGAATTACCACCAATTTCAATAAATTGCAGTAGGTAATCAAATTCAACAGAAAATGTTTTTTAGAAGAAAAATATTATTTTTGCAAAACGGAGAAAAATAGAAAATGTCAACAGCGCACAACGAACTAACGCTCGTTTCAGTGGCAACAGCGCATAACAATCGAAGAGTTTGTTTTCGATTCGGAAAAGTACGGTCTGGACGCTCGGCTCTCGGTGCGGGGTGGAGGGGACAATGCCCTTGTCTAGCTATGGGTCGTGAACAGCAAGATCTGCATTCGTTTCTTTCTCAAGGGTTGAACATTTTATATTTTTCAAACGCAGTGAAGGCGCTTGATTGCATTCTGTGGAGGTTTGATATTATTTGTTAATTGTCTTCTACGTAATTTTATGGAAAATTAGAAATCTCTAATATATAAAATTCTCGTGAAACGGTGTTTGTAATTAAACTCCTCCGAAATGGCTCGACCGATTCTCATGAAATTTTGTGTGCATATCGGTTAGGTCTGCGAATCGGACAACATCTATTTTTCATCCCCCTAAATGTTAAGGGTCGACCACCCCTTAATTTTTTATTTTATTTTTTGATAAAAATAGTTTTTTTATGATACAGCATTCAAAAATACATACAACCCTAAATTTTCACCCTTCTACGATCAACCCCTATTTTTCCATCGCGATTTTTATTTTTTTTATTTTATCCACAGATCCGCAATAGGGTTGCAAGATGGCAATCGAATATAATAATTGTAGTACGATAAATTGAGAACGGATAACGGGATAAAGAAAAAACGGAAACGGGATGACGGGAATAACGAGATAACGAAAAAACGGGATAACAGGATGATAGGATAAGGGAAAATACGGGAAAACGGAATAACGGGATAAATAAAAAACGTGATAACAGGAAAATGGGATAACGGAAATAACGAGATAACGAAAAACGGGAAAATGGGATGACAGGATAAGGGGAAAACGGGATAACGGGATAATGAAAAAATGGGATAACAGGAAAACGGGAATAACGGGATAACGAAAAAATTAGATAACGGGAAGACAGGATAAGGGGATAACGGGATCAAGAAAAAACGGGATGTCAGGAAAATGGTATAACGGGATATCGGGAATAACGGGATAACAAAAAAACGGGATAATGGGATGACAGGATAAGGGGATAACAGGATAAAGAAAAACGGGATAACAGGGAAAACGGGATAACGGGACAACAGGAAGCGGAAGGAGTCAAAAGCATAGTCTAGATGGAACAACATAAAGGAAAACATAGAAAAAAATAAATTCTACGCGGACGAGAGTTTTCGGGAAAAACATTTTAGGGAACATAGAAATTTGGACAGGACAACGTCTGTCGGGTCAGCTAGTATCCATCTAAAATGTTTTCTGAATACTGTTTTGTTGATTATAAAACCCTTTTTTTGTCTTAATAGTCTAGTTGAGAAGTGCAATATCTGGATTTTCATTTTTTGTAATAAAATGATGGCCAGCCACCAGACATCCAGTTTGACCAATATATACCTTAGGACAAGTTCCGCAATTCAGTCTTTATTCTCCAGATATTTCGGATTTCGAAAATCTGTTAGTATTATTTTTGATAAATCTTCCCAACTCATTATTTGTTCTATACGCAATCTTCAGATCTTGTTTATTGAGAAATGAAGCTATTTCTTCCGTAGTCTGTCCACGATATTCCATCACCTTTTAGAAGAAAACCATTGTTTCAATGATGATTTTGGAATTTTACAAGTAGAAAATAAAAGGTATCAGACTAAATCAGTTGGAAACATTAGAAATTAATAGGTTGAAAAATTTAGACATATTACTTAACGACCAACTTGATTTGAATAATTCAGCAACAAAAATATTTATTAAATAGTCAAACCTCAAGAAACATTGATACTGATCGCCTTTTGAACGATAAAATTTCATATCTAACTTTTATGTAGCTCTAGGCATGTGAGACATGCTGTATATAGCTTGCCTTCGTTTGGGGCAACATTTGTGTCTACTATTTTGACAAAATGAAAACTTTTATAGGCACTTGCACGTTATAAAATTGTATGTCATTTTGAAGATACATGAAAACCGGTATTTATTTTTTTTTCGAAATAAGTTTTGCTAAAACTTTCCACAAAGGAGAGTAGTGAAAAAACCTCTGTGAAAACTCCAATTTTCCAAATTTTCCGTAAGCTGGTAATCGGATCCTATTCCTGTATGCACTTCACTGAATAGTTTTTTTTTATTCATCCGGATCGCATTAGTGATACGGCAGTTATAACCATTTTAAGTTTATTTTTAAACTTCCTTATTTTATCTCGTAGTGAGAATATTTTTGTTTCAGTGTATACAGAATTAGATTTGATTCGGGAAACCATTTGTCAAAAAGTCAGATTTTTGCAAATGGAAAATTTCGCAAAGATTCAGAAGGGGATTGGATTCAATTAAATGATTATGCTTATAATCTCTACCTGTGTAGTCCTAGGTCATAGTCACGACAGACACCGACTCTAGGCAAAATTTATGATTATAAGATGAGTGAATTAGTTATTTGACTTTGAAACTTAAGATTCCTACAGTGTAGTACTCTTTTGCAATAGACACGACAGTCTCCGGCACTGGATCAAATCCTATCAGGAATTTTAATGTTTTTGAATGACTAAATGTCGTCATCTTTTTCGAAATACAATGTTTTTTTTTAAATGGGGATTTCTCGGTTTAATTTCGGAACGACACCTATGAGATGACCTTATGACATTTTGTAAGTTTATCTAAATAAGTATTTTCTTCAAAAATACACGATTTTACAAAAAACAGAGGAAAGTTCGGTCGCTCAGTTACTGTAAAATAATCGCTAATGGGAGAATAAATCAATTTGTAGGGATTTCTATTCAATTGTTTATAATAATTTCGAACTATACGTATTTAGATAATAGCTGGAATATTACTGAATGAGACTGGGTGATTCAATTTGCGGTTCGTCTCCTCAATTTGCCGTAAAAAAATCGCTGAGGTGGAAATAATTCAAATACCAGGGAGTTCCACTTGATTCAAAGGCAAGAAGTTAGATAGATGAAATTTTTAAACAATACTCGCTAATACTGAATAGATCAAGATAAAAAATTGCAATAACGAAAATAAGTCAATTCGCAGTGAATTCCTTTTAATAACTCCCAAGCGCATAAACTCAGATATAACTCAGGAATTTATCAAACTTGTCAGCTTAAAAATTACGGATTATTACGGACAGGTTCAATTCCTGGTACCTCTCCTAATTTTCCCTTAAAAAAATCGTGAAAATAAACCAAATCGCAGTGATTTCCACATTTTTTTTTTCATAACTATCAGCATGAAATTTTGCGATTTCTTTCTTTATTTACAAATAAAAAATTTCAAATGCTAAATTACTATCTTTCTTCCCATAACTTCTACACGCCAATACCGCAGACGTATCAAATCTCAAAAATGTAACTGAAATATTCCACTTTTAATTTAATTGTACTTCGTATTATTTTCTAAAGAAAAACGCAAACCCTATAATATTTTCGGATCTAAAGGATTTCAGATTATATATCGTCCGACAGGATATGAGCCAATATTTTAATAACAAATAATGGTCATGGATGGTTTTTCCCTGAACAGATTCCTTCTTCGCGTCATTATGATCCCGCCGGGTATTGAATTTCTTAATGGATTACACAAATTGCTCATTCTTCTCATAATTTATTAATTGTAGGTAAACGAATTTCAATTAGGTCTATGGTGAATATCGTTCGAGATCATTGTTTTGAATTTCCGAGTTACCCTGTTTATAGTCGGAGTAAGATGGTTTTACCTTGAAACACACATTTTCTTACCGCGTCCCTTGGGATAACTACGTCCAGCTATCGGCCAATAAGATTCTTGAACCGTATAGGTATAATAATAATTGATTTTGACCACAGTGAAATTCTATTCTTTCCTATTCCTATTCTTTCAGATTATACAACCTTACAATTTTCACAAATCTAATGATATAGGCTATGACCCTTTTCAACGTTTTCCATTTTTAGAATTTATTCAATAAATCAAAATCCAAAACTTGAGTATTGACATTATCTAATAATGTTTTCTCTGGTAAATCGTATTCAAGTAAAACATTGTCACTTGTTTACCACTTTTCTTCAATGAATTTCAAAAACCCTGGTCCATGCCACACAAATCTAAATTAATTAAACCACTAGAACTTACCCCTCGTGATAATAAATCTGCGGGATTTTCTGCTGATTTCATATGATACCAGTTTTTATTCTCAGTAAGTAATTGAATTTCCCCAATTCTGTTTCGAAATTATTTGCACCTAGTTTTATCCAAGCTAATGGGATCGATCGTACTATGTCTGTCCAATAATATTGCTTATCAAAATTAATTCCGATACTGTTGATAACTATTTTACTCAATCCTGCTACCAAAACTTCTCCACATAATTCTAGCCTTCGAACGAATACTTGTTTCATTGGAGCAACCCTAGATTTGGCACAAAGTAAATTTGTTATATAAACTCCTTCAGATGTCAAACACCTAGCGTGCACACAGGCTCCATAAGCTCTTTCTGATGCATCTGAGAAGCCATGAAATTATATTGAAATATAATGTTCAACGAATGCAAATCTTGAAATTTGTATTTCATTTATTTTAGGCAGATCTCTTTTGAATCTGTTTCAATCGGTAGTAAATTCTTCTAATAATATCTGATCCCAAGAATAATTCAATTTCCATAATTTTTTACTAAAATTTTTTGTATTAATAATAACTGGACCTAGCAATCCAAGAGGGTCATAAATTTGGCAAACTATTGACAAAATAGTGCTCTTTGTGAAAAACAATTCTTCTTATTGAATTCCCGTATGTAATATAATATTGAATCTTGATTACAATTCCAAGAGTTTGTTCTTCATCTACCTAAACGCAAAATTCCTAATTCTACATCCTTATTTATATTAATTCGACTCAAAACTTCATGTTCATTCTAACCTTTTCCGCAATTAAAACCTAATTGTGAATTTGTACTCTTGATTATTTCATGAATTTCAGCACCGGTTAATATACCTATCATCCATAAAAAATCATTTTTAATTATTTCACTTGCCTTTGGATGCATAAATTCATTTTCAAAAGCATAGTCCCAATTCGCGGTATTCCGACATGAAATTTGAATAACCCTTCTTCAATTCTGTATCTTTATTCAGTTTTTTCTCAATCGAAAAAGAATCTATTTTTTGCCATGGTATTTGGATCGCCAACATCCTTCAATAACGAATTGAATGGAATGCTTACATTGAATCTACCCGTCTCATCTTATGAGTAGTTTTTTTTAAATATTGTTCGCAAAATTTGTCAGCCCCTTGGAGAAATTCCGATTTATCAAACTTACACTTGTTGATCGATATCATTTCTTTTTACGCTGAGACAACTGGTAATTTCATCATTTGTTGTTTTTACATATAAGTTTCCAGCTACTACCAACCCAAAACTGTCTTCTGTAAAATAGGCAATAACAGAGACCAAAACACACCGGCACCTAGGTTTTTCCTGGTTTATAAAAATGGGGATCTGCTCATTTCAAATGATCAGAGATTTTCAATTCATTTTTGTTAATTGTAATCAAAGGTATTTCATCGGTTATTATCGGTAATACTAAACAATTGATATTAATTGTAAAATAATTAAAATTACACATCCCTGAAGACGGATATTCTCGAGTGCTTGGCCCAATCCCTTCACTACGAAATTGACATTACTGATTTGATAACCCAATTTATTGCAAACATTTTAAGAAATGAAACGACTATCGACCCACTATACGAGTACTCGACAGCTACCTATGAAAGTTTCCACTCGCATCTCTAACTCTGATTTGTACAGTCAATAATAATATTTGTGATCGTTGTTGATGTAATATACCACTTCCCACCAAATAAACACTTGATTTTTCGGACTGTACCGCGGTTTCAAGCGAAGAAGCATATTCACTTGCTGCAGTTATCAGCTGATTTTCAGTTGTCAATGCATTTGTTTCATTCTTATTTTCATTGGAGTGCACCCTTCTGTTACTTGTATTTGCGAATTCTAAATGTATAATAGAGTTGTGTTTTACAATGCCATGATTGTTGTGATTCCCTCAAACATTTTACTTCCAAATTCTTTGATTCACTGATAATTATAAAATGTTTCACAATGATAAATACCATGATTTTTATTGCAATAGAAACCATGCTTTTATTGGTATAGTATTTCTAATCCCAATTGGACCGACATAAAAGTTTCGAAGAAATTCTCTTCCACATGACAAACTTTTTTATGATTGTACCAGGAACGCTTTGAAAGTAAAACACTGGTATGCAAATTTTCCATTTGCCGGACAGTGCATATGAAACTCCTCGTAGTGCTCTTATTTTTATTGCCGTTCCAATTGGGATTAGAATAACTATCTACAGACAAAACTATTCGATTTTGCCTTTAAAATTCTGATTGACTTATTTATTTAATTCTAGTTTTCAGTAGGTAGGTATTTCACACTTATTTTTCGGAAATATATCTCCTTCATGTCTGGTAAATCATTTTTATATTTATAAGATGCCCAGTCCCTTCTTGTGGTGGAATTTATTTCCTGTCACGGGAATTTGTTTTTCTCCCAGAACTTTTAGAGATCGAAATGTTTTGTAACAGTATCATATAGATTTCTCACATCGAAATGCGATTTTTTTTGTGAGACATTGTAATTCAAAAATAGCTCGAATGTGTTTATGAATATGAGTTTTTGTTTCTCATATCTGTTTCTAATAATTGCCAAGCGCCCTTGCAATTGTCAGACGAAACTTCGGACGTCCATCGTCTTAATGTATTTAAAAGGTTTCACGACGTTTCGAATGCTTGTATCTGCAATCGTCTTCAGGTGAATACTGACAAGTTTAGGTGCTACTTACCAATTTATATTACTGTCGGCGCAATGATGCGTGCAATTCCGCCATGTGCAGCGGTGCGTGAATTTCGCGCGGTGTGGTGGTGCGTGAAGTTTCGCGCCTCTGCAGCCCGCCAGAAAGAGCAATCAGGGGTTTCCATACGTTCTTGATCTCAACGCTTGGTTGACTAAAGGCGTTATTGGCTTCGATGTAGGCGGCCTCTTTGAACTTTCGTTTGAACCAATGCTCCTCTCTATGTAGAACACTTGCGTCGTCCCATAGAACTCGATGGTGCTCAGTCCAGGCGTGGTCAGCGATTCCCGATTTTGATGTTTCTCCACGTTGAGTCCATTTCTTGTGCTCATCAATCTTACCGATAACGGTCTCTTTGTCTCTCCAATGTAGGGATCTCCGCATTCACATGGAACTTCATACATGCAATTCTTACTGATTTCATGTTTGTTGTCAGGTTTGGTCTTGGTCAGGAAACTCCGTAAAGTACTGCCGGATTGGAAGCAGCTCTTGATGTTGAACTTGTTTCCGATCCGTCTGATCTTCTCGGAGACACCTCTGTTGTACGGAAGGCAGATCACTGTGCTTTGTTGTTGCTCTTCAGATGTCTTCGTTCTCCGGAGTTGTTTCAATACTTCTTCTAGGAGTTTCTTGGGATATCCATTCCGGTGGAGGTCCTCTCTGATGTGGTTTAATTCGGCATCCAGTGATTCCACGTCGTTGCATAGGTGCGTCGCTCTCTCCGCCAATGTTCTCACGATCCCTCTCTTCGTCGAACTCGGATGGTTGGAGCTGTAACTGAGGTACTGTCCCGTGTGTGTCTTCTTTCTGTAGACGGAGGTGCGAATTTCGTTGCCTATTCTCTCAACGTTCACATCGAGGAAGGGTAAGGTACTGTTGGTTTCCATCTCCATCGTGAACTTGATCGAATCCCTGATTCTGTTGATCCCTGAGAAGAAATCCTGGAGATGTTCGTCTCCGTGATTCCATACAATGAAGGTGTCATCCACGTACCTCAACCACAGCTTTGGTTTGTATTCTGCCTCCCGTATAGCCAATTCCTCGAACCACTCCATGTATATGTTGGCGATGATTGGAGAAAGGGAAGATCCCATCGGGAGTCCGTCGACTTGAGAGAAGAATCGGTCCTTTTCCTGGAAATATGAGTTCTGTAGGCAGCACTGCAGTAATTCCAATATTGCGTGGGTAGGAAGGTCAGTCCTTTCGTGCAGCTGGTCATCCTCTTCGAGTTTCCTTTTGATGATCCTGAGAGATTCCTCTATAGGGACATTGGTGTAAAGGCTCTCCACGTCGAAGCTGATGAAACGATCTTCTGGTCCAAGTTCAACATCTGTGATGGTATCAACGAAGTGCTTGGAATTCTTGACGTATGAACTGCCATTTCCTTGTAAGGGTTGTAGTATCGGTAGGAGGTATTTCGATAACTTGTAGGTTGGTGAGTTCCGTGAGCTGGTGATCGGTCTCAGTGGCATGTCTGGTTTGTGGATTTTCGGAAGCCCGTAGAGATGCGGTGGTTTGCTGTAGTGTGGCGTTAGATGTGATCGTTCGTTGTCTGGAATGAAGTGTTTGAATTTCCTCAGAGTGTTGTAGATCTTCCTTTCTATAGTGGGTGTCGGTCCTAAATTATAAGGATGGCGCCTAAAAAACTATTCCAAATCATTAACAACCAACCATCTAACAAACACAAACTCAAACATACCAACTCCAAACCGCCACCTCCACCAATACCAACCCCCAAAGCATTCGCCAATCCAACACAGGCTTACCAAAGACCCAAAATCGAAAACAATTCTATTCAGAATCCGAAAAAAGAACAAAGACCTCCCAACCAAGTCGACTCAACCTTCGGAGAAACCCACTTACTCCAATCGACCCAAAATTCCTTCAAAAGCACCCCTCTCCGGAAATTTAAGAGTAAACCCCGGGGCAGCCAAGCATGGTGTGAATGGATTCATTAGCGGAAGGTTGAACTCTCGAATCTGCTACCGAGATCGGCGAACGAGATTCGTCGATTCAGAGAAAACCAATTACCCTGTTCTACTATATTTCCAAAATTTGACTAGGATCAAGGGACTTTTATTGAATGCCAATAACACTTACACTTACGTGCATAGTAATATAACCACTTCCCAGTTTTATTCAGATTCTACATATCATATTTAGATTCGGAAGATGATTTACTAATTTTACCAATACTAAAAAGCCTCATACCAAAAACCCCAACATACCGAGTTTGAATAGATTCGAGCCATAATTACAATACTCGTCTGCCATCTTGAATTTATTAATTTTGACAAAAAATTCATAATCTCCCCAAAAACCCACAATTTTTACTAGAATCAGACCTATTTATACATCGTCAGCGGAATTATGAATACCTGCCAACCGGACCTTCCAGCGACAAACACATTTCACCCTTAACTACCTTACTCCCTACGTCGCGTTCCGCGCTGGGAGCCGCAATTGAAAATATTTCCTTACTACTTGATAGACGTACGCTATTGAAGTTACAATTAGGATAAGTAAAGACTTAAATGTAACGTATGTCTACAATATACCAACTGCTCTAGCCGCTGGACAATTGCCAAATACATAAGCGTATCAATGTTTCTTGATGTTTAACTATTTAACAAATATTTCTGTTACATTTTATATATGTAGTGATGGGTATTAACCGCTTGAAATCTTTGTTATCCAGTCAATTTGTGATAAGAAAATATATTGTGGTTTTGGATTATGTATAATTTTAAATATCTACACGGGAAAAAAATCCTTTTTTTATACATAATAACAATGAAACTCAATAAAAATAAGAAAAAAACATTTTTATTTGAAATTGTATTAATTTTTCGATTGACTCGGCCGTTACTGGATGGAAATCCATAGTCATTTTAAATCACAATGCACATAATGCATATAAGATTTCCACAGAATTTGTAACTAAATTCACGACATATTTCGCTAATAACACAGTAGCTTCATCAAGTGAATATACAATAAACCAAAAAATAATCACCTCAATCGAAAGAAGTCAATCTATTTCCAAATATATCCTCATTATGATAATTACAAAGGGTTATTACAAGTCTATTTCTAGGAAAACAAATTCAAAAGTGTTGAATTATTCAAATCAAGTTGGTCGTTAAGTAATATGTCTAAAGTTTTCAACCCATTAATTTCTGATGTTTCCAACTGATTTAGTTTGATACCTTTATTTTCTACTTGTAAAATTTCAAAATCATCATTGAAACAATGGTTTTCTTCTAAGAGATGATGGAATATGTTGAATTTGTTTAATTCTTTTCATAACTTATATAATGTTCATGAATCCTATCTATATTGAACGTTCTACCAGTTTGTCCAATATAAACCTTAGGATAAGTTCCACAATTCAGTCTATATAGTTCTCATTTTTCGGATTTCTAAATTAGGTCTTTATTATTTCTGATAAATCTTTCTAGCGTATTATTTGTTCTATACGCAATCTTCAGACCTTGTTTTTTGAGAACTGAAGCTATTTTTTCCGTAGTCTGTCCACAATATGTAAGTGTTCTATATAATTTTGATTAGAATTTTTGGTTGTGGGAAAAACTTCGCACATAGCTTTTGAATGGCGTTTTTGGAGATACTATCTATCTGTACCAGTGTGAAAACAGCCACGAATTTCTAGCCACGAATTTACCGAGATATACCGCGTCGATAAACTCGTGGCTGATCGATACAACTGGTATGACACCACAATTAAAAACGTGGCTCAGCCACGAATTCGTGGCTGAAGACAAAATTGTACTGGCCATAGATTTTATTTCATGGGTAATGAATCAAATATTGGGTCGCATCAGCATACAGTCTCATACAGATTTTACTTAATTTCTAATGTTATTGTAATTGCAAATCTTCGAATATCAAGCAAAAATTCAGAATCATTGAGGAAGTTGTGAAGGAAAAATACCATCCCGATATTTTTTCATTATTCTGAGATTAATAAAATAGGAAAGTATAAGAAAATATTATTGAACTCTGCGAATTATTCCGACAAAAATGTCATTGAAAAGCACTGTGAATAATTAGATCAATACCATCAAATATTTTGCCGAGCAAAAATGTACACTGAAAAAATATATTTCTTTATATCAAAGTATTGAATGGAGGTCAAATCTGAAATATATTACAAGACTTTCCGCGATGAAACACTTAATATATCTCTGGGCAAGAATTAGCCTCATTCGAAAATGCGAAAACATATAAAAAACGTAAATTAAAAAAATCCTATAGAGTTGACTGTAGGACTTTTCGCGATTTTTTTCGGTTGGAATGATACTTGGAGAGGCGGTTATCAAAACTTGATATACAAATAATTTTGCCAGGCAAGATTTTGCCTCGTTCGGCCCTTCAAAATGCGACAAAATTGACAAAACAACAATTTTGAAAAATCATACAAAGCTAACCGCGTGGTTTTCGCGATTTTTAAGCTGGAATGATTCTTGGAGAAGTGGCGAATACGACGTAATACGCAAAATATTGTGTCGGGCAACATTTCGCCTCAAAACGACCCTTCGAAAGTGGGAAAAAATTTAGGGAACACCAACTTTGAAAAATCCTATAGACGTAACCTTAAGATTTTCCTCAAGATTTTTAGGCCAGAATGATTCTTGGAGAGGCAATTATTAAGACCTGATATACAAAATATTTTTCCGGGCAATATTTCGCCTCATACGGCCCTTCCAAAGTGCGGTAAAATTGACAAAACACCAATTTTAAAAAATTACACAAAGCTAACCGCGTGGTTTTTCGAGTTTTTTTTTAGGCTGGAATGATTTTGGTAGAGGTGGTTGGAATTTTCAGTTTTAGATCAGATATGAAGAATATAAAACTGTGAAAATGTGATTTAATCAATGTTGGTGTGATTCATATTTGGATCCAAGTGTTAAAGAAACAGTATTCCATTATCAAATTAAACAGATGACTGCATGAGTCGAGTCAAGGCGCCTACGTATTCATGAATTTGACGTCACGACCAATGCTGGCGCGTTTCCATTCTCGTGATAACATTTGGATTTTAGAGCACTCTCAATCCTTCATATGGACGACGTGGATGAAAAAATATTCTTTTTTGTTGGATATACGTTTTATCAAGTGTCCCCTTTTGATTTTCAATATCATTTTCTTATTAGAATTCTAAGGCAAGTTCCGTATTCTGTCAGAGCATAACTGGAATGAGATAAAAACGAAAACGTAACTCTTTTCTCGATCAGACATCGAGAAATGGCAAAAAAATCCTGAAAATCGAGACGTTTTTGTCATATTTCAAAAATCTTGCACTTTGGCATTTTTTCGTGCTGTCTATCGCATTCTACGTCCGAAATTATCCCGTACTGCATATCAAGTAGATTTTTTTCTTTCGATTTGATTTCTCAATATCTTTCTTATTCGTTGAAATCGTTCACCTTCTCAATGTATTGTAACGTAAATAAACTTAACTTGGTTTAACTAATTTATTTAACACTTAATCTACAACTTAATTTATATTACTACGCCACTGAATAGCTCGATCGTATGGGCTCGTTCAGACTGTCCGTGCCATCTTGAGGGCTACCTATTTATCTCCGTCACAGGATTCCCGATCTTTCGAATTCCGGCAGTTGGTGACGGCATGTTCCAATTGTTTCCAATATTGACCGTTGTTTTCCGCGGAAGAGCGACTGGATGGTTCTCGAATATCTCCGGGGATGATCTCATCGCTGTCGATGGCAACGTGTGAGGCGACAGGTCCGGCCTAGGTTCGTTACATTGCCCCCTTCTTAAAGACATTTCGTCCCGAAATTTCATCCTTGGAGTGTGACGATATCTGCATGACTCCCCATATCTGCACCGTGAAGTTCGATGGAAGTAACACTCCACGGTCTTCATGATCGGTCGTGGAAGAGGGTTACAGCAAACCAAAATCCTGACGCCGCTGGATCTGAATATCGCCTCCAGCATACTTCTTATGACTCTCCAGTCCAACCCATCAATACCACAGGATAGTTTTGGAATTGCTAGATCCGCCAGATTCTGGTCCACCATAGTATCTCTTAGTTTGGTGAGACTCTTCCAGAAATCTTCATAGGACGGTTTATCTTGGGAATGCCTCTTGGTAACTAGGTAGTAGATGTTTCTCTGGCCTTTCTTCAACTGTAGCACCCCACCAACTTCTGGATTCTGCTCCCGCAGTGTTTGGAGTTGACCAAATTTCTTGGAGAACACTGCGGCGATGCCCCTGGACATTTGAAGATCTTCTGCCACACAGTGCGCTAGTGCGTAGTCAGCAGGCACCTCGAAAAGGTCTCGTGACTCCTCTCTAGTAACCCCATGTAGAACTTTCTGCCCGTTTGAATACAAGGACATAAACTTCTCGAACGTCATATCATTCTCCGGTGGCTTGAGGGTGCGAACTTGGTCATGGTTTCCAGCATAAGGGGCCAACCTGTTGAAATGGACGACCCTTGGTTTCCCTCGGGGTGGCTTATGGATTCGGTACACAAGGTCGTTTATCCTTTACGATTTTATACGGGCCTTCCACGAGTTCCGCAACTTTGGTGATAGTCCACGACGACGTTTGGGGTTGTACAGCCAAACCAGGTCATCAACCTTAAATCCTCCAGCGTCGGCCTTGATGTCATAGGTCTTCTTCATTTTATCGCTGGCACTCTGGATGTTCAACCGGACTCGTTCGTGGATGTCGTCCATTCTCTGCCGAAGTTTGCTGACGTAGTCCTCTCCCGCAGTGTCTTGTCCCGGCGGTATCCCAAACTTCAGATCACAAGGCAGTCGCAGTTCTCGGCCCATTATAATACTAGCAGGAGTTTGACCGGTTGACTCGTGTACTGCGGATCGATAGGCCATCAGGAACAAATGAAGATACTGGTCCCAGTCTCTTTGATGGTCAGAGACAACTTTGGACAAGTGGCGGTTGATCGTCCTGTTCATCCGTTCCACCATTCCATCGGACTGCGGATGTAGGGCCGTGGTTCTTGTCTTGCGGATGTTCAGCAGTAGACATATTTCTTGGAAAAGGTTGGATTCGAAATTTCTGCCTTGATCCGAGTGCAGCTCCATTGGAATACCGAATCGACATATCCACTCTTTCACCAAGACGTCGGCGACGGTGATGGCTTCCTGGTTGGGCAGGGCATAGGCTTCCGCCCACTTACTGAAGTAGTCCATTGCCACAAGGATGTATTTATTCCCGTGGTCGGATACGGGAAACGGGCCGGCGATGTCAATGGCGATTCTCTCGAACGGGCTGCCTACGTTGTACTGACGCATCGGGGCCTTGGGGCGTATTCGAGGTCCATTGGTAGCAGCGCATACAGCGCACTTTCTGCACCAGTCCTGGACGTCAGCTTGACAATTGGTCCAGTAAAACCGTTGCCTCACTTTCTGAAGGGTCTTCGTCACTCCCAGATGTCCTCCAGCGACTCCATCATGGAGTTCCCGCAGCACTTCCTCTCTTCTGTTCCTGGGAACAATTATTTGGCGTCTGTCTTCCCCACCAATATCGGCCTCCAACACACGTTTCAGGATCCCATTGTCCAGAATAAGAGAGTTCCATTGTGCCCAATAGGACTTAACAGTCGGCGAGTAACCTGCGACTTCCTGCCATGATGGTCTTCGATTGCCCTTCTTCCAGCTGACGACTAAGCCAAGGTCGGGGTCTTTCTCTTGGTCTTTCTGGATCTTGCTGTAGTTCCAGTTATCATCCATTGCCGCGGTTCTACAAAGTGTTGCTTCTTTCTCTTCTGCTCGTCGGCAATGTGAGCAATCATCTGGACATGGTTTCGCGACAAGGCATCTGCATTCTTTGGCTAGTTCCGGCTCGATGTTCGATCTCGAAATCGAATTCTTGGAGTCTCTCGATCCAACGTGCTACTTGACCCTCAGGATTTTTGAACTGTAAGAGCCATTTGAGAGCTGCATGGTCAGTTCTCAACAGGACTCTTCTTCCATACACGTACTTGTAGAAGTGCTCCACTCCCTTTACAACAGCTAACAGCTCTCGCCTGGTGACACAGTAATTGCGCTCTGGTTTGCTGAGCGTCTTGCTGAAATAACCAATGACCTTCTCCTGCCCCTCCTGGATCTGAGATAGGACAGCTCCAAGTCCCACGTTGCTGGCGTCCGTATCCAAAATGAACTTCCGTTGGTAGGGATAGCTCAGACAGGTGCGTTAATCAAAGCTCCCTTCAGCTTCCTGAACGAATCTTGGCATTCTTCGGACCACTGGAACTTTGTTTGACCTTCCGTGAGCCTGGTCAGTGGTTTAGCGATGTTTGCGAACCCCAGCACATATCGGCGATAGTATGTGCACAAACCAAGGAAACTTCGAAGTTGGTGAATGTCTTTTGGGATGGGCCAATCCTTAACAGCTTTGATCTTCTGGTCATCCACTGCTACTCCTTCCCAGAGACAACGTGGCCGAGGTATCGTACTTCTTTTTGGAACAGATGGCATTTCTTAGGGCTCAGCTTCAATCCGGAGTTCCTCAGTCGCAGGAATACTTCCTCCAAGTTTTTCACGTGGTCCTCGAACGATCTGCCGACCACAATTATGTCGTCGAGATACACTAGACACGTGTTCCATGAGAGTCCCTTCAGCACTGTCTCCATCAATCTTTCGAATGTGGCGGGAGCATTACAGAGCCGAATGGCATAACGGTGAACTGCCACAATCCTGAGCCGATGGTAAAAGCAGTCTTTTCTCGATCTTCCTGAGCCAGTTCTACTTGCCAATATCCACTCTTCAGATCAAGGGTCGAGAAAATCGTGGAACCAGCCAACGTGTCTAGGGTGTCATCTATTCTTGGGAGAGGGTAACTGTCCTTCTTCGTGACATTATTAAGTTGGCGATAGTCTACACAAAAGCGTGTCGATCCATCCTTTTTCTTCACCAGTACGACTGGAGAGGACCAGGGACTGTCAGATGGTTCGATAACTCCTTCTTTTCCCATATCGCTGACTATTTTGTCAGCCTCTTCCTTCTTGGCAAGAGGAAGTCTTCTTGCTGATTGCCGGATCGGTCGGGCACCCCCAGTATCAATCTTGTGCTGGACCACATTAGTTCGACCTCCTTTTCCTTGTCCGGTATCGAAGATGTCTTGGTACTTTTTGACTAAATCTCTTAGTTTGGGCTGTTGAGCTGGTTTTATGTCTTTGGAAGAGATGGCAACTAATTTTTCTAGTTCTGTGGGCAAGTTGTTGGGTTGGCTAATCGTACCTCGTACGCCCCGGATCACAGATGAAACTGACGAGCAGTGCCCCAAAATTGTTCCTTTCTTCAAGGTCACTGGGAAATAATTGACATTCATGACCCTTACCGGCACAAATTTGTCAGCACGCAACAATGTCTTCCCTAGTGCAATCCCTCGTCCAATTTTCTCATCATGAAGTTTGGGCTCGAACATCACCACGTCTCTCCTTGCCGCACAGTCGCGCACCATCCCAGATCCTCACTCCTCCCATGGAGCACCAGCTCTTCTCCGTTGACACGTAGGACGCCGTCTTTGAAATCCAATTCAAACCCTCTGGAATTCATGATGTCCATTCCGATGATTGCATCGTCTTCGATGTCCGCTACAAGTGCCTGATGTTTCACTTTGGTGCTGCCCAAAATTATTTCAATCGGTAGCTCGCCATATACAGTAGCTGGCTCCCCTGTTGCTGTGCGTAGCTTCCAAGTTGTCGGTTCAATCCGTTCCGGTGTTCTGGCAAAGGAAGGTCCGAGAATTGTCCTAGTCGCACCTGTATCTAGCAGCATGGTGCAAGGCTCGTTATTGATGAGACCGTCTACGAAAACACCTCTGTTCTGTCGTTGCAGGATAGCGACATATGCGTTGTTAACCGGGGCTTGCTGGACACAGGCCGACGATTGCCCCTTCTCGTCGACCTTCTTTAGTTTTCCTGCATCGGAGTCGTGTTTTCGAATGTTGGACATTTGCTACGCACATGTCCAATTTTGCCACAATTCCAGCATCTTATCTGTCTTTCTCAGGGAACACTTCCTTAATCACTTTCCTTATGGCAGCTTCCAAATTAGCAGGCTCCTGTGAGTCTTCCTCAATCATTCGGACTTTACTCTGGCTTTTGCAAGATTGTTTCGCTGCCTCGAATTCCAAAGCGCGTGCCAGTGCGTCTACGAGATGTGTTGGACGGGCTAGTGTCAACGCTTGTCTGGTTTCTTGGTCACGGAGTCCATCCAGGAATGCTTGAACCGCTAGTCGCTCCATTACATTTTCTGGTGTGGATGGATATGCGAGACGAACCAAGCGTGCAATGTCAGTTTCGAATTCTTGTAAGGATTCGCCCGATTTTGCAGCGATTTTTCAGCTGGGAGTGGTATACGTGTTCCAAATGGGCGTGGCCATATCGTAATTCTAGATGTTTAATCAGCTGATCATAGTCCTCCTGTTCTTGGGCGGTGAGAGTTTGTAGAATATTTGTCGCTTCTCCACGTAATGCAAGTGTCAGTGCTACAGCTCTTTCCCCTGCATTCCATCCGTTTGCTTTGGCCGCTGCTTCAAACTGCCGGCGGTAATTTGCCCATGGAGTTTTTCCGTCGAACTGAGGCGGCTTCATGGAAAGCTTCCCCATTTCTGAAATGACCTTGACATCTTTTATACCCTCTTGAACTTTATCAAGTTCAAACTCAAGTCCAACCTTGCATTTTCGTTAACCATCTCTGTGGAGGGCGCACTATTAATTCGTTTTTCCAGCTTACTGATCGTTTCCTTTATTTTGTCCATTTCTGCCTCGACCCCATCTTTGATTTTATCTACCTCCGTGTTCATTTGCTCCCTAATTTTATCTATCTCTGTCTCAACGGTTCCCATTCTTTCTTCTAGAAAATTAGCCACACCACACAATTCTTTTTTAGGCCTTCTGTGTTTTCCAGGAACTTCTCTTCCAGGCTTCTTGCATTTTCTTCCAGGCTTCTTGAATTTTCTAGAAGCTTCTCAGAATCCAGATTTAATTTTCTTGAAGCTTCTCTTCCAGATTTCTAGAATTTTCTTCAAGCTTCTCTTCCAGATTTCTAGCATTTTCTTCCAAGCTTCTTGAATTTTCTAGAAGCTTCTCTTCCAGATTTCTAGAATTTTCTTCCAGGCTTCTTGAATTTTCTTCCAAAGTCCTCGAATTTTGTTGCAGCTCTTCTTTCAAGGATTCTATTATCGGACTCAAATCACCTCCGGGAACTTCGAATAAAAATGTTTCGGGGTCCTCACCTTCTTGTATAAGTCCTTCTGCAAGTCTTTCCTGGAGTACTTGCTTTTTACCCGTTGTTTCCAGTTCCCTTTTCTCCAATTCCTGTTTCAATTCCGCTACCTTCAAATCCGCAAGGCGCACTTTTCTTGAACACATTTTGTCTTTGACGAGGTATCAGTCTGTTTCACACGAAAAGTTTATCAGTTTGTTAAAAATTCACTTCGCGAATTCTTTTCCACGGGCCACCAGTCTATTGTCTGTTTCACGCGAAGAGTGTATCAGTTTATATTCCCACGCACAATTGTCCACTTCGCGAAAACCGGGCCACTGTCTATTTTGGGCGTACAAAAAGGTCTATCAATTTATTTTTCTGACTATCCACTCCACGATCACTTGTTTATTTTCAAAATCTCACTTCCGACACCAATTGTAACGTAAATAAACTTAACTTGGTTTAACTAATTTATTTAACACTTAATCTACAACTTAATTTATATTACTACGCCACTGAATAGCTCGATCGTATGGGCTCGTTCAGACTGTCCGTGCCATTTTGAGGGCTACCTATTTATCTCCGTCACAGGATTCCCGATCTTTCGAATTCCGGCAGTTGGTGACGGCATGTTCCAATTGTTTCCAATATTGACCGTTGTTTTCCGCGGAAGAGCGACTGGATGGTTCTCGAATATCTCCGGGGATGATCTCATCGCTGTCGATGGCAACGTGTGAGGCGACAGGTCCGGCCTAGGTTCGTTACAGTATTATTACTTGGACCCAAATGCTTAAATAATGAAATCCTGCAGAAAATAAAATCGAGATAATTTCATTGGAGAGAAGTCACTTATACTCTGCCCTGTATATGAACAAGTTTCTCATAAAATATGTTCGTGGTTTCAGAAGCTACCGACCTGATGTACCTACCTACTTATTTCAAGTTATTTCTTTCATAACTCGAATTTACGAGATTGTTAGGGTCACGACATGGCAACAGTGCCAAATATTATATATCAGACCTGAGCCGTTTTTTGGCGCCCATGTATTCAAAACGTATTCGTCCTGTGATTCAAATACATCCATTCTGGCGTTGAAACGATGACGTCATATATAAAACGATTCAAAACGTATTCATAGAGTTTTGAAACCAAGTCGAATTCAGTTTCAAAACATGATTCGTTGTTTTGTGATTGTCATAATTCATAATAATACCCCAAATAAATCTTGGTAGTGGGACATTCCACTTTCCACTTATATATTAACAATTGAGTTGAAAACTTACAATGAATTACAAGGTTAGTTTATAGGAATATTGGTTACCACTTTCCAACAGAAAATTTCTTAGGTTAGGTTTGATTATTGAATCGTATTCGAAATTATGCATTCTTGCGGTTCGTGATAATAATGACGTCACGTAGAATCGTATTCAAATGCAAGATTGAATACGTTTTTACGCCAGAAAACACCTCTGACCCGTTACTCTGGAATTGAAAAACATGCAGGTGGCCCGGGATTCCCCGGAATACTCGTTGCTATGACGACCGCAGCCAGTATGCATTTTCTGTTGAATTTATTCCATTGAAATCTATTTACAAACATCTTGGGGTATTTAACACAATCACGGAGGCTACAAAACCGGGAGGCGTGGTTTAAAATTGCGGGATTTTTGAAAATTAACAGCCGGATCTAAAGAATTTGATATATGAACATTATCAGTAAAAAATTATGCCTGTTTGTGCTGGTTTACAAAATAGTTTTGAGGAGATATAAGCCTAAAATGTTTGTTTTTTATTTTAAAAGAGATTTTACATGTCCTGTGATACAAAGTAGGTAGATCTCGGGAATGACGAAGTTTATCGATTTTTCATTAGAACCAGCGCATTCCTCGTGTCGAATTATATCTAATTCCATATCATTGGGAAAATTCAAAGCCCGACTGTAAATGGATTTTTTTAAATTTCAATGCATGCTCCAGATGACCTGAAATACTTTATTTTTGTTAGATCTGAACCAAATTCCGGATTAAGACCAAAGTCGACGTGAAAAAAACGATGGTACCTACCATTAGTTTTACGCCAAAATGTCTGAAAGTTGGGATATAGGCGAAAATGACATAAATACCAAACTGTCACCTATAAATGACGTGGTAGGTATCTCGGGAATGACAAAGTTTAGCGATTTTCCATCAGAACCAGATGAATACAAACATTGCCAACAGGTATATGTTAGGTATACAGGATAAACCATATCTACAAAACAAGAATGTAGGCAGAAATAAATATACTCAATAATAAAAAATAACTAATATCCATTCAAGCCGTGTACGTAAACGTATAAAGTCTGCGCTGACAATGATTACATTATTTTTTGTTGAATTATTTGGTTGCAAAAAGCTTGTCGCCCTAAGTGTTCATAAAAGTAGGTACCAATTAATTCGATTGAGCAGATTGGTTGGTAAGTAAGAACTTGTCAAAGTTTTAATTTTACAGAGTACTCATGAAAATCAATTGCATTGGATAATGATTGGTTGGTAAATGTCAACTTGTCGAAGTATTGATTTTATATCAATTCGCGCGACAAGCTTTTTGAAACCAAATAATTCAACAAAAAATAATTAAATCATTGTCAGCGATGACTTAACTCATTTTATACGTTTAAGTACTCAGCTTGAATAAAAGCTTGTCTTCAAAAAGGTTTTTAATCGTTTACTTTATTTTTTACTTTTTAGTTTGTTCGCTTTAGTCTGTTTATTTCTAATAGGCCATCGTTATGACAAGGTCTCCCCCTGTAAGTTTTGAACTGAAAGATATCATGATCTCCTACCCCAAAAACTCCAACCCCAATATACCAATTTTGAATGGAATATACCATAATCAGAAAACTTGTCCTCCATCTTGGGGCCGTCATCTAAAATTCATGAATTTCGACAAAAATTCATAATCTCCGACCCCAAAAACTCCCACATACCAAATTTGAATCGAATCGGAATATAAACTCAAATCTTGTTCGTCATTATGCAGCCACCATCTTGTTTTTCCTCTAACCATAATGCATTGTCACCGGAATTATGAACATCTGCCAAATTTCAAATCATTCGGTAAAATTCACTTGCAAGATTTGACCCGAACGAACGAACGAACTAATGAAGTGAAACTAAATGAAAGCTTGTAATAAAACAACTAATAAAAAACTTTTTTAAAGACAAACTTTTACTTAAGCCGTGTACTAAAACATAAAATAAGTTTAAGTCATAGCTGACAATGATTTAATTATTTTTTTGTTGAATTATTTGGTTTCGAAAAGCTTGTCGCGCGAATTGTAATAAAATTAATACTTCGACAAGTTCTTAGCAATCAATCACTGTCCAATCAAATTAGTTGGTACCTTCGTTCATGAACAGTTCGCGCGACAAACTTTTTGAAACCAAATAATTCAACAAAAAATAATTAGACCATTGTCAGCGATGACTTAAACTCATTTTATACGTTTTAGTTGATTTATTTTTGCTTTTCAGTAAGTTCGCCTTAATCTGTTCATTTCTAATAGAGCATCGTTATTACAAGGTCACTTCCTTGTAAGTTTTGAGCTGAAAGAAATCATGATCTCCGACCCCAAAAACTCCCACACACCAATTTTGAATAGAATCTGACCATTATCCTGAATTTATAGATTTGAACAAAAAATTCATAATTTCCGAACCTGAAAACCCCCACATATCAATTTTGAATGAAATATGACCATAATCAGAAAACTCGTCCTCCATCCTGGGGCAGCCATCTTGAATTTATAAATTTTGAGAAAAAATTCAGAATCTCCAACCGCGAAAACCGCCACATAAAATTTTGAATCGAATCGGACCATAATCACAAAGCTCATCCCCATCTTGGGGACGCCATCTTGAATTTATGATTTTCGTTAAAAAATTCATAATCTCCGACCCGAAAACCCCGCATACTAATTTTGAATCAAATCGGACTATAATCACAAAACTCGTCCGCCAACTTGAATTTAAGAATTCTGACAAAAAAATAATAATCTCCTACCCGAAAACCCCACATACCAATTCTGGATCAAATCGGACCATAATAACAAAACTCGTCCGCTATCTTGGAGCCGACATCTTGAATTTATGAATTTTGACGAAAAATCATAATCTCCTACCCGAAACCCCCACATACCAATTTTGGATCAAATCGGACCATAATAACAAAACTCGTCCGCTATCTAGGAGCCGACATCTTAAATTTATGAATTTTGGCAAAAATTCATAATCTCCTACCCCGAAAACCCCCACATACCAATTTTGGATTAAATCGGACTATAATCACAACCTCGTCCGCCATCTTGGAGCCAACAACTTGAATTCATGAATTCTGCCAAAAAATTCATAATCTCCCACCTCGAAAACGAATTTGTATATTTTTAATTGATTAGGGGCATTCTACTTCAACAACACTGTCATTTCCAATTAAACCGATTTGGTTCAAATCGATGGAAAAACTCATCCACATAATATGAAATAATGTTATGGCATGTTTTAGTTATTTTTCAGATTACAAATCTATAATGCTCAGACCGACCTATCAGTATCGGCAACTGTCAATACGATTATAACGAAATTAGCGTTGTCCTGTAAGTATAAGTTCGTAAATTAGTTATCTGGGCTATCCAACATTTGGAACCACTACCAGCGGTATGCAACGAACGCTCAATACAGATATCTTGAAAGGGGATTTTCCTAAAAAATACCCTCCCAATAGGATGATCTGTAATCTAAACTCAAGTGAATTTAACTTTTCGGAGGACCGGAATTATATGAAGTTTTTATTTTCAGAGAATATCGGAATATATATTGTGATATGTGTGTATGAAACGAATAATAATCACCAGTAAAAATATTGGGCCTGATTTCTAAGATGCTAATGACAATCTATCCAATTAGGTTAAGAGTGAATATTATTTGCTTGATTGTGTATTTGCACAGCAACTTATGACAACAATTGTTTATAAAGTGTCAGTTGTACATTGTGTTTCTTCTACGAAGTGTTTTCACATTGTCATAATTATCACATTATTTATTATAATTTATTATAGATTATTCAATTTATGACTCTTTTCCAACGAAATTGATATTTAAATTACACATTTCTATGTAGTATTATTCTTTCCAAACAACAGCAGAATTCCATATGACCCATTATTTATGTATCACCTCCTTCAAGCCAAAGGCCACCTGTCATCCATTAGTTCAAATATTAAAATTATATTTATGTACCAACATCCCTTCAAGCAATAGCCAAACACCATCTATAGTCACATCAACTCTCTCTTCAAGCCATTTTCAATTAGTTCATTCAAAACTTTACATTTCATGCAAGCATTGTCCCTAATCATCGGGTATCATCGGATTCAACTAATAGTCCCATATTATGACAGAACACGGCCCAGGTTTATTGCCTGCGCATGTGAAAGCCCAGAATTCAAGAGATAGCCTAGTTTGACGAAAAATTTTCACTCAATGAACATAGCAATACGTATATATATATATATATATATATATATATATATATATATATATATATATATATATATATATATTTTGTATACCAGAAATCGTTATCTGTCAAATAATATTCACTCATATTAATAGCGGCAAAGCCCAAATACACCAAAGAGCCTCAGTTACGGCCTTTATACTTCGTATCCCGTTATGTTTTAAGATAAGCGAAATATTGTAAAAAGCCGTAAGTGTCTTTTAAGTATTGAAAATAATAAAATTCAAGAAACTGATTATTGTAAATATCAAATTGATTATAAGATTTGTTATTGACATGAATAAATTTGTTCCTACTATGTTTCTTCCTTGCAGCAGAGAACGCTAAACGTTTTTGTCATTATCTCAAAACAATAATTTTTGACTTTACTGCCTTATTTCTACTGGCGGCAGCGCAGATGCAAGATTTTTAACGGAAAAAGGACCCCATTAAATTACGAATTGGATCTATCCAGTAAACTCACAAGGCCGAAAGTTTTCTGCCAGATGTTTTTATCGTAATCTCACCAATGGAGAGAAAGTTAAAAGGGAGTGGTTGATTTACTCAACAACAAGAGATGCGGTTTACTGTTTCTGTTGCAAACTTTTTGGTAAGTCTTTGACCAACTTGTCTAATAAGGAAGGGTGTTCTGATTGGAAACAGTTGTCACAAGTGCTAAACAGACACGAAAAGAGTGACTCCCCTAAAAAAAATATCGGATCTTGGTTAAACTTATCAAATATGCTATCTAAGGGAGTTACTATGAATGAAAGTCAATTACATTCATTGCATGTAGAAAAAAAATACTGGTATCGTGTCATTGAAAGAATAATTTCAGCAATGCAGTTTTTATGTCGTCAATGTTTAGCTTTACGTGGTAGATCTAACAAATTATATGAAAATAATAACGGAAACTTCTTAAAATTAATAGAAACGTTCACCAAATTTGATTCTGTAATGGAGCAACATGTTCGACGCACACATAAAAATCAAACCCAGCAAACATTAACTGAGGTCAGATGTCGGCAGCGACACACCGATGTCGGTAAATAATTGGAATGATATCAGTTTTGTCGCTTTGGCTGAACATGCGCATATTTATTATGGATGTTTTGAATTTAGCCAGAAATGACCCGTTAAAGATTTGCGATAATCGCGCCGATGTCGTTTTGACACAGTATGTGGCATTACGCGCCGCTCCGCTGCGACCTCTGTAATGAAAATGCAACATTGGCATTACTGAATATCACGTTGGCAGTTGGCCCTACTGGTGATTTCGTGTAGGATATGTCCATAGACATTATAATAATATGGACTGGTTGTTAGAAAGAGACCATTGATATCCGAACCTGTGAAAAAGGACAGACTGAGTTCAGGCATAACATTGGTTTCGTATATTGTGTTTTCGTGGTGTTTTGAAAGTTTTTTACAAATTTATCCAGTGTTTCTGAACTGTTTGACAAGTACTAAACATTCTTAAATATTTATGCCTTCTTCGTGTGCAACCTACAACTGTGTAGTTAGATAAGAAAAAGGGCTGGATGTGAAATTTCATAGGTGAGTAAGCATGGAGGGTAGGTAGTGATTTGTGGATTTCTTTAACACATTTTCACAGGTTTCCGAACTTATGAGAAAATTTTAATTTAATTTCTTAGTCATGCTCAAACTGGTAACATTTTACGTGACTTCTCTCGTTTATATAACTTAGTTTTATTTTTGTGCCTCTATTTATATTGTAGATGAAGTTAATAGATTTATTATTAGTATCATAGGTGTGTTGGTAGGATTTTGTTTGATTCGGGGGTTGAATTTGATGTTTTTCCCGAGCAATTGCTTAAACTAATGTTGGTTAATAATATTTATAAAAGTATAATGTGATTTATTTGATTCCCAAAGTTTTCCTTTTTTTCCGAGAACAAACGCACATATATATGTTTTTAAATCGAAGAATGTTTTCTTCAAACGTTTTAAATATACATGGAATTTTTACTTCGTTGGACTAACGGCGTACTTTTACTCCGCCGGAGTAAAGATTTTCTTTTACAGCGCTAGGCTGGAATAGACTTCTCTATATACGGATTGTCCGTCGACCTCCGTCACGCTCGATAGAAAAAATATTACTTTCATTCCCAATAACACGTACTATTTTCCTCAGTATTTCCCAAAATTGATTGGGCCATTTTTTCTACAGACACGAAATTTTATAGATTACATAAACGTTTTTTATGTAGGCATTATTGATAACAAATTTTGAAATCGCCGGAGTTCCCAATTTAATTCAATTGCACTTCTAACTTCTTGATATCGAATATAAATTTAATTATCAATAATATTTTTCATTCGTGAACTTTCTGAAACCTTTGCAAGAGATATAAAAATCATTTTCATTCAGATGGAGGCTCAATGGAATTCTTTTGTTTCTGAAAGATATCATGAAAATATGTCGCATAAAGTTCCTCACTGTGATTCCTTGAACTTTTTCAAAACTCATCTCATTCAAAGTAGTCAATATTTCCCTTGAAAAAATAACAAGAAATAGGTTTTTCCAATGTAATGCTATAGCCAATTTGTATCTTCTGCCTTGTTATATTTCTATCCTTCACAACATTTCTCTCTCATATATAGTCCGCCAGGAACTGTGTGTTTAAGTCACGTGACGGCCAGTCCATCAGTTATAAGGTCTATGGATATGTCAAATCGGGTATTTTCTATTTTGTCTGGTCATTGTGGTATATGGTCATGAAAAATAAATACAGGGCTAGAATTTTTTCAGATTTGTGTGTTGTCATTCTATCTATTCGGTGAAATATTTTTCCAGTCCAGTTTGAAATGCAATATCTGGGAAATATGGATGAGTATCTTGGAAACCATTTGAGATACAATAAAAATGGTTGAAATGGAGAAAAAGTCTGTTTAGGTAAATAGGAACAATCTGGCTCTACAGTTTCAGAAATCCTCTACAATTAGTGGCTTCAGAGAGTGAAAACAGTGAATTGTATATATCTAGTCCATGAATCAGTCGATTCTGAATGTTTGGTGAATTTATTGTGTATAATAATGACCTATCTTCATTGTAGTTTCACTGTTTTCGAAGATATGATGCTAGATTGTTCTCAGGCGCTTATATGGGCCATTTTGTTTTCATTGAAACCGTCTTTATGCTCATTGCCTTCCAAGATACCCTATACTTCCATGTACTACATTTTGAATTGGACGCCTCTGTATATTTGCATAGATCATTGATGAAATCCCAACAGTGGAATGACGCGGTTGATTAGTAGGATACCCGCAATCGCACCATTATCAGTACCATGCAATATCAGTTCATCTTAACTCTGTCTATCCGCTATGTAATAAAGCGGGTGGTAGTCTGGAGGCCTACTGATGGCCGTCGCGACACGGGCTAGCCGGGTCGACGACGTATCATGATTATGGCCCGCTTATGTTGTCTGTCGGCTGTTTTTAAAGTGCCTCTAGATGCCCACGCGTAACATGTTTGCTGGGAAGCATCTGCAGCGGTATGACAAACCATCAGGGCCGATCCTAGCAGGTGTGCAGCGCGTGCACCGCACGCGGGCGGCCAAACTAAGGGGCGGCCGCAGGCCGCATTCAGTTATAACAATCAGCTATTTTTTGAAAGAAGAACAATGAAACGTTAGTGCTCAGTTGTGTTGTGTGTTGGTCTATTGTCCATTAGTATCTTCTCCTACTCTCATCTACACACATTCTTCATTTGAGAGCAAAATTCATGGCAGAACCAGCAATGCAGCATAAAAAATTGTAACTAATACCACTGAAGGTCTGTACAATTTTCTATTAGAGAAGCTATTACCTAGTCTGCAGCTCGAAGTTAAAGATACACGTGGTCAGGGCTACGACAATGGATCGAACATGAAGGGGAAAAATATAGGGCTTCAGAAACGGATTCTCGATATCAATCCTAGAGCATTATACGGGCCGTGTGCGGCTCATACCTTAAACCTCATCGTTAATGACGCTGCCAGCTCCAGTAGTGAAATTTCTGGATTTTTTTATATGGTACAAGAGGTATATAATTTTTTTTCTGCGTCCCCATACCGATGGGATTTACTAAAAAAATACGTGAAAAGTCTAACTTTGAAACCATTAAGTGGAACAAGGTGGGAAAGTCGTATCAATGCTATTAGACCTCTAAAGCAAGACCTCAAAAACATTATTACCGCATTAAATGCCTCAATTGAAGATTCCACCAGAGACGCGAAAACAAAAAAATGGTGCAAAATCAATCATTAAAAATTTTGAATCATTAAAATTTTTGTGTTCAATTTTGATTTGGCATGATTTATTATCAAGAATTAATGTTCTGAGTAAAATGCTTCAAAATCCTAAATTAAACATCGCGGAATGCATTGAAGGCTTAGATAATTTAAAAAAATATTTTGTTTCACAAAGATCAGACGATAATTTCAAAATATTTGTCGAATCAGCCACTACACTTGCTGGAGATTTAGGTATTGATCCCGAATTTCCAAGTTCGAGGCTCAGGAAAAAGGTCCGTTTATTTGATTATGAGGGCAGTGATGAACCCCTTTTGAATCCCTTCCAGCAATTCAAGACTTCTTTCTATTTTGCAATTCTTGATCACGCGATCTCTTCGGTAAATGAAAGATTTACATTATTATCTGAGTGCTTTTCAATATTCTGCTTTCTGTATGAGTTTCACAACATTTCTAGTGATGATCTCATGAAAGCCTGCATGGACTTAGATATTAAGTTACAGGTACAGGAGGAAGGAAGTATCGTGAAAGATATAGACGGTATACAACTGTTTAATGAAATAACTTCATTCAAAGATATTTTTCCAGGTAAGAAACAGCCAATTGAGGTATTAGAAATCATAGTCAAAAATGGTCTCATTTCCTGTTTTCCTAATTTTGCTCTAACAATAAGAATTTTTTTAACCTTACCTGTTTCTGTGGCTTCAGGAGAAAGAAGTTTCAGCAAATTAATAATTATTAAAAATTACTTGAGAAATAATATGACACAAGAAAGGCTTTCAGATTTGGCCATCATCTCTATTGAATCCGAAATCTGTGAAAAAATAGATTTCACGGAAATTATTGATAAATTTGCCACTCAGAAAGCCAGAAAGGTTATTTTATAATTAGGTAATTATAATGATTAGGTACCTAGTCTGTAGACTGTAGAACAACTGATTTATATACTTTTCGTTGGTATACGCACTGAGTATGTCCAAAATCGTTTTGTGTGAAATAGACGTTATACAGGTAGATGAGTTTAAGAGTTTATAACGTCAACGTTAAATATTAGTCAAAATAAGAAAAAAATCTCTGGAGGGGCGGCACATCTGGTATTTGCACGCGGGCGGCCAATACCCTAGGATCGGCCCTGCAAACTATTTAGGCGATAAAATTCAAAATAAATTCATAAATTTAATCGGCTCAAAAGTAAGAACTACTATTTTAGATCTAGTAAGAAAACATAACTATTACTCTATAATCCTCGACTGTACACCGGATGTGAGTCAATTAAGTGTAGTTTTGAGGTTTGTTTTATTAAACGAGTTGACGAAAAAAATTTAAATACGTGAACATTTCATTTTATTTTGCCTTAGGTTGATTCTACTGGTGCTGGCCATGGACGTATAAATATATACGTCCATGGTGCTGGCTTGTATAACTATGTGACAGATTTATTAGTAGAATTAAATTTAAGTATAAATGATTTGGCGAGGACAAGGATATGATAATGGGGCAAACATGCGTGGAATACACAGTGGATTACAAACACGAATCTTAAATATAAACCCGCGAGCATTTTTTGTTCCTTGTTCGGCGCACTCATTAAATTTAGTTATTAACGATGCTGCTAAAATTTCTTTTGAGGTGTCCTGATTCTTTGACATTGTTCAAGAAAAATATGTGTTTTTTTTTCCGCGACAACCAAAAGATGGTCAATTTTGAAAACGTGCCTTACAGATTCAACTTTAAAACCACTATCTGATACACGCTGGTCCAGTAGAATAATAGACGCTATAAAACCTTTGAGATATCAAATTGGTGAGGTTTATGATACTCTTTAGTACATCACACCTAGCTCGATCGCTCGCAACAAAAATCCAAAACTACAATTTTTTATGCTCTGTAGTAATGTGATACAATATTTTATTTAAAATCAATTCTCTAAGTGATTTAATACAGAATCAAAGTATAAATCTAAAAGCTTGTTTGGGCTGTCTAAACAAAATAAAAACATTTTTTTTAGACTTCAGAGATGAGGGATTTAGCGAACTTCTTGTAGACGCCAGGGAGCTGGCCGAAGAATTAGAAATTGAACCAAATTTTTTATGCTCACAAACAGTTCGTCAAAGAAAAAAGAAAAGACAGTTTGATTATGAAAGTACTGACGAACCAATAACAGACCCGAAAATGAATTACAAAGTAAAAGTATTCTTCTCTATACTAGATACGACCTTATTATCTCTTAATGAAAGATTCAAGGGGTTGGAGCAATTTAATAACATTTTTGGATTTATTTATCAAATGTTCAGCTTGAATGAAGAAGAATTAAGAAACTCGTGTGAAAATTTATCATTTTATTTGAGAGATGAAGCACGTAAAGAATCAGCTATTGATGCAAATGACTTATTTGATGAAATTATTTGTCTAAAATGCCACTTACAGACAAAATGATTTAGATCATCAGTTAATTCTTCAACACATTTTAGAGAACAATTTAATTTCAACATTTCCAAATACTGCAGTGGCAATACGAATTTTTTTAACGTCACCAGTATTTGTAGCAACGGGAGAAAGGTCTTTTTCAAAATTAGAATCAATAAAAACTTTGTTACGATCAACTATGGCACAAGAGAGACTCAGTAATTTGGCAATTATGTCCATAGAAAGTGACCTTATGGATTGTATTCCTTCAGACGAGTTGATTAAAGTTTTTGCCGAAAAAAGGCAAGAAAAGAGTGCTTCCAATAAGTTATTTTGTTCTTTTTTTTTCTGTTATGTAACATTTTTATTGTTTTGTCAGTTTTGTTATTGCTTTGCTTTTTTTACATTCTTCGTTAATCCTTATGTCTAAGACTTGTCAAGATCTTCTAAATGTCATGGGGATGAGTAGTCAGGTATCATGCTGATTAAAATCAGTACACTTTTTTTTTATTTGACCTTTCGGAAATACTCATTTCCTTCATTTGCAAACATCAAATGATAATGATGATTTAAAATTATAGATTATACAGTATACGGTATATAAATTAACACATATTTCGTTACAAAATTAGATAAGTAATAGCGATTATTTCAATTTTATGTGTACTCCCTTATCTGATGTATCATTATCAAAATTAAATATAGGTATTAGCACGTATTTTAATTTCATTTATGTGTACCCACCCATGTATAAATTTTTTCTAAAAAAGGGGTAAGGGGTGTAAAATTATATTTTGCCCACAGGCGGCCGCATGGCTTGGCGCGCCCTTGGGAGCTTGTTGTTTTGGCAGTCGAAGAAACAATATTGTGTTGCCAAATCTACTTTCGAATCAGAGTATCTAGAGGCCTCACACACAGCTTCAGAAGTTGTTAATTTGGTCGGCATCGCAAACCAATTGAATCGAAATCGTTGTTCGGCAACGATTTTCATTGACAATCAAGGAGCAATAAAAGGAATTCATAGCTACGAGAATAGCAAGAGATGCAAACACATCGATGTGAAGGCACATTTCATCAAAGATGTTATTAATGTTGAATATGTTCCTACGAATGAAAATACAGCCAATATTTCAAAGAAAGCGTTGCCAAAACAAACATTTTGATATTTTCGTGAAAAGTTGAATGTTTCTTGAAGTTTTTGATAATTTTGTATTTTATGCTATTACGATATATTTTGAAGTGTGGAAATTTAAAATTGAGAGGGGGTGTTGAATATATCGACTAACAATTTCAATTTCTTCACTCTGTATATGATATTTCTGATATATTAGTGTGATTGACATTGTCAAATAAAGCAGTTCAACTTGTCCATTTCCCGAGAACCTTTTTTTAATAAATACTTTTATCCAGTATATAATTCAGATGTGGTTGGAGCACACACTTCAAGAGAGACTGCAGGGTTTGGGTGCCACCACGTTCGTCATCACCTACTCATCGAAGAGGACAGGATCATCTAGTGATTTCTGGTGCAGATACCATCAAATTAGATTAGCCAATACAGCGAGGAGCATGCTGGCTAGTAAAAGCGAAACTTCCATGTTAACAAAATCAGAAAAACTACCGAAGGGAGAGAAGATGAACTAGTACCATTTTCCTGTCAAACATAGCCCAGGTCGACCAAATAGTAATACATATGTCTCATCTAAAAGAGTGTATTTAGACTATAGTCAGAGACGTGTAGATTGCCAGAGAATTGAATGCCATGAAGGTGTCGTCAATGTCAAACGAACGAGACCAACAACTGGACTACCGCACCAATGAGATAGGACCAAGAAAGCAATCCAAATATTGCAGACGTTCTAAATTGGAAAGAGAACGGAACTGGAGAGATATTTTGGACAGATAAGTATCCCATTTTTCAGGCAATGCGGACACAGCGGAATTCCCTGCTTGTGGAAAATGGACTAGTCAAACGGTTATGGGAGTCAGCTGATGGGAGGTCATCAATTTCCTAATTGGTTTTGTCCAGGAAGAGGATAGGTGAAGTCTTGAAGGAAAATAAGGAGGACATCTGGGAGCCAATAAGAGTTTAGACAAGATCGGGAAGGGGTTCTACTGAATTCAATGTCGGGACGATGTAGAAAGCTGGTGCAGAAGATGTAAAGATGAGTGCAGAGCAACTAAAGGTCCCAAAACAAGATCCAGGGGTGAAATGAACGTAAGTGCTAAATTCGATCGCAATTTGTGAGGGATGATGGCAATAAATACATCCTTCATCTTTGTTGTTAAGGACTATTTCCTATTTCACCAAATGGGTAGAAGCCTATGCCTCTCCAGACCAAGAGGCATCCACAATAGCAAGATCATTGGTGGAAAACATGTTCTCAAGATTTGCAGTAACGATGGAGTTACATTCCGCCTAAGGAAGTAATTTTGAGTTATTCAAGAAAGTTTGTGATCTAATGTGTATCAACTAGACCAGAACCACTGCACTTCACCCCCAGTCACATGGTGCGCTTAAAAAATGCAACCGAGCTATGGAAGAATATCTTTCCAAAAAATATCAAAACGATAGTGGAAGTTCCCGATTGCCCTGTGTCTTTTGGTGTTGGGATCACCAAGCAAACAGAAGAGGTAGAAGCACGGGACTATGCACATATTCTGAGGGACAGCATGTTGAAAATTTATGAAACTGCTCAGAAGAGATTGATATTGGCAAGAGACAAGATGATTTGAAAGCTAATTTAGGATTGCGTGACTGCAAAATTCCAGAATGATCTTAGATGTTCCCTGATGAGATGATTCGCGAAGCGGTCGCCTACTTCTCCAGTATTTTCTAGCACGTGACTGATGAGCATATAATGCAGCGTACGGGAGCGAAAGAGCAGTTCATTGAGTACAGAGAAGTCCAATGAAGTACGCAGTGTATTTTTGATTGAGTTATTCAATTGTCAGTGTCCATTATTGTTTTGTATTGTGAAGTGTAAATAAACGGAGACTAATTAGTTTAGTATTTTGATAGCAGCGAACCTCAGATTCGTAACAATATTTTTGTCTTATTACTGGTTTTAAGGCAAAGATGAAATTCAGCTTCTTTGCAATGAAAAACTATCTGGGTTCTCAACTCAAACACGTCTGTGAAATTGTTTTCCTTTAAAAAAAAATGAAGATCTGCGAATTTTTTCTGCTCTAGCCTTATTGATTGATTCAATATCTCACAGAGCAATGTAAGGATGTCTTTTAATAAAAATATATTTAATACCTACCATTTTTTGGAACTTTTTTCTACCATTAAATTATTATGATATTTTTATCAGATCGGATTTTTTCAATTGAAAACTATTTTTGGCCATGTTTTCAATCCAATGTACAATCTTCTGTTCTCCTTCATTTGCCAGCAAAGGTTCAGAGTCTGCCTTTCTTGCATAATCTATTCTCCCATGAATTATTGTTCTAGGCACCCCAAACCTTTTACTAGCTTCGCGAATAGGTGATCAATTCTCTCGTATTTCAAGATTAGCCTCAAGTAAATCTTGTGGGTGGGTGTAAAATTTTCTCTTTTGTATTGAACGCTTTTGAGTCTTTTGCTTTTATTCTTTCAGACTTTTTTAAAGGTGGAATTTTGTAAGTGGCCATTAATTGGCCCTTTTGTCGGCCTCTTTCGAATTCGTTTAAAAACAATAGTGGCCGACAACTAGATCACTCTATTTACAGCTAGCTAGTAATAATGATAAACCAGAAATAATTATTCTAGCAGCCAAAAACTGACTACAATGTTTTTCTAATCTAATTACTATAATTTATATTCACTACAAAATATATAGTTATTCAATACTTACGTTTTAAAATAGGGCATAACACTAAGATTTTTTCAAATAAAACTCAAAAAACGGAGGTAGTTACTAGTCATTACTTCAATAGAATACTAATTTCCTCCAGCTATCAGTAGGTTGCTTCTATAGTATAATTATATAATGGTATATATGGACGAAAATAGGTAAGATGGAAAGTTTATTTCAAATGTGCAGTTTTTTTTATATTGGGCATTTTAAGGTGAAATGGCCGATAATCAACTGCGACCAGCTATCCGGCGAATTAACGGGGCTCTTGGGCCTTTGACGTGATCTGTCAAAGGTAACCAAAAACTTAAAATGATTTCACTAGTGGTGAATTTAGAGAAAGCCCATTGGAAATCGGGATATTCCTATATTCCTCAAGTGTGTATTGTTTTGTAGCCTTTCATTTACAAAACCATTTCCCAAATATGTTGTACAATAATTATGACAGTAAACAAAAAAAATGGTACAAACTTATGCTAATATGTTCAATGTGGAAAGATAGTTATATAGGTTCAGAGTGTCTTTTATCATAGATTTTTAAATTTCTAGAAGAAAAAAATCGAATAAATATTCAATTCATTCATGAAGTTTATCAATAATCTTATTCCAGTTCGTTCATTGGGACTTTGATGAAAAATACCAGATCACCACCCTTTACGACATCCCTTGCCTTTGTAGTCCAATCAGAACATATTGAGAATATTTTCCTTTTCAACATGAATACCCCCCAAGAGGTTATAATAATAATAATAATATCGTCTTTATTATTTTCTTCCTTTTCAACGGTACAGTCATTAGAATAAAAATATATAGCATATTTAACTTTGGAAGAAAATTAAAGGCGGAGTTCAATTTCAATAGTGACGAATCACCATGGAAATTGCTCTTCCACTCAACCTCGAACATATCGCTCAATGCTACTCTTAGGAATATAAAGGTAATCATTTATTTCCAATTGGTAAGTAAATTAAAAAAAATAAACAATGTAATCGCCATAGTTATGATTAGGGGTGATCTTAACATAGGGATGAGATGAGATAGGTGGTTTGAATGTCAGAATCAGTTACCGCAAAAGAAATTCAGTGAAATCATTTTTGAACTGATAAAGATTTTTCTGTTTGATTGAATCAGGAATGGTTATACAATGCATATATCTGGTACGTGAAACATCTCCTAAAAATCTCCAAACGAAATATTGGAGGGGTAAGTCGGCCTTTGTGCCTTATATTAAGATTATGCACGTCAGTTCTAAAAGATATCTTTTCATGCAGGTAAGGAGGGTTTTTTTCCATGATTATTTTGTGGAATAAAGTGGCAGCATGTAGTTTTCTCCTATTTTCCATGTCTAACCATCCGATAGCTTTCAATTTGTGAGATATTCTCTCTCTCTTTCGGATACCAAAAATAAATCGTAGGCACGAGTTCTGAACTTTTTGGATTTTTTGTTTGAACTGAACGGTTAAACATGGGCCATACAATACATCAGCATAATTGAAAACAGATAGGACCAAGGCTTCACATAATGTTGACCTCACTTTAGGTGGTAAAAAATACTTGTTGCCATAAATAGCTTTAAGTGAATAATATGCACGATTGACAATTTGAGCTACATGCTTTTCAAATCTCAAGTCTTCATCTAAAATTACCCCTAAGCTCTTTGCTTCATGTACTACCTCAGTTGCTCATCATTTATCTTTATATTAGTGTGGAATCGAACAGTATTCCTTGTATGCTTGGGACCAAAACAATGACTTTAGATTTACTATTGTTTATCATCAGACAATGATCAGAGGCTTTCTCCACAAATGAGTTCAAATCACTATTTATTCTACTACAAGCATCATCCACCATGTCCGAGGAAAACTATAATACAACTGTGTATCGTCTGCATACAGATGGATATTACAAAACTGAAGGCATTTCATTAGCTGCAAGTATAAATGGCGAATAGCAAGGGTCCCAAAATGGAACCTTGGGGCACTCCACAGCGTAGATTTAAATATTGCGAGTGATTTCCGTCAATAGAGACAATTTGTTGACGGTCATTGAGAAATGATCTGATTAAAGATACTGCACTGTTAGATATTCCAATGTAACCCAATATTGACAACATTAAATTGTAATTGATTGTATCGAAGGCTCTACTGAAGTCTAGAAGAACTAGTATAGTGTTTTCGCCCAAGTTACTGGATCTTATAATATCATCAACTATATGCAACAGGGCAGTTGTGCAGCTGTAACCTTTACGAAATCCAGATTGGGTATTCGGAAGTATGGAGAAATGGTTAATATGTTCTTTCAGCTGTTCCTCAATGGCTCTTTCAAGTAGCTTAGATAAGGTTGGTAATATGCTTATAGCACGTAGATCTTTGTAACTTGATGGATTCGTTTTTTTAGGCAACACCTTCACAAGCGCCCTCTTCCATACAGATGGAAAAATCTCATTCATGAGGCAGAAGTTGATAATATGTGTTATGTATGGAATAATATGTGGACAGCACGTTTTAATTAGTTTTATGTTCAAAAAATCACTACCCATTGCATTTGATTTAATATTAGAAATAGTTGTGAAAATGAACATATCATTTACTTCATGGAATTTGAAATCATGGTCTATCAGCTTATTTTCCCTATAAAAGGAAATGAGTTCTACCGGCGGCTCCTGAAAAGGAATAGAATTAATGAAGAAATTGTTGAGCTCATTTGGATTTTTCAAATTGTCTGGAATATATCGCGTTTTTTATCGGGTAAAAAATTATTCGATTTTAACGTATTCCAAAAATTTTTCTTATCATTCTTACTGAATTCAGAAGCGAAATAAGCTCTTTTTTCTCTATCTTGAACAATGGAAGATAGTGACTAAAGTTTATCTTTGAGTCCCAGATGAATCCAGTTCTGATTTTATGAACACCCTGACTGCTGGCACAATATATTACAATCACGTTTTCCAAAAGACTGAGTATTCAAAATTATTTAATCATGAAGAGCTTTTCCTCATAATGTTTTCTTTTAGCGCTGCGTTCCCAATTTTGTTATATTTGCTGTACTGGCTCGAATACATCATATATAAGGTTGTGAAAAAATAAATATCTTTGTTTTGTATGTTGTACATTAACTAATGCTGTAACAATAACTCTCAAATACTGTGCACGCCATTCCATCTATTTGATATCCATCCAGACTGAAACATTTCTTTCTACAACAATATTCCAATAAACAATATAAATATGTAATTGTGTGATATTTTATATTTCTCGATATGCTTCAAAACATTGTTTTTTATATCCCTATAGTGATAGTGACTCCTGCTTCCTTATCTGTTCGCCAATTTGTATGTTATTACTTTTCAACAGTGGGATCGGTGCAGGTTCCATTCTGTATTGTTCTTCATAGAGATTTACGGAGTATTGAAGTTTTTTCATTCAAAATAATAAATATTCCTTTGTGGGATTCTGATTCTATGATATAACATTTTTCGTCAGTTATACCGCAAATTGGTTAACTTTCTTCATTGATATTCACAGGATTTCCTTTTGAAAAGATGTAGGCATAGTTCTAGATTTTTTTAGCATTTATTAATAATAATATTTATTCTCCTTTAAAAAATTAATATTTTGTAGGAACGTCAGTTGGTCAAAGATCAAAGTATAAAAGATATACTTAATATAAAAAATAGCATAAAATAATAGATAGTAGGTAGGACGCAATAAGACAGCCATACAAATATATGAATACAATGGCATCAATCCCAAAAATATAGATTACAGATTATATTTATAAATTGTTTAAATTAAGTATAAAAAATAAATAAAATATTACTTTATACTACATTTAAGAATAAACATACTAAAGCCAGTAAAAAAAAAAAAATTATTTGTTGCGTTTTGTCTCATTATTATGAATTGCTCCTTTCATTAGAATAATTAACTTAATCGCAATGTAAGTAATTCTCATGACAATAACTCTCATATGTTTTATGACCTCACTGATTATTACTTTACAGTTGGTAGGAATAAGGTCAAAATAACTGAAACCACTATCGATCTGTTGCCAACATTTCGACAGTCATAAAGTCATCTTCAGGGTACTATAATAGTGATTACGATTACAAAAATAATGTGAACTGTAAACATATTAAAATCAATAATATTGATACTAGTGAAAGTGGGAAATTATTGTCCGAGAGAAATTATGAAGAAGGAATTTGTGGCATAATGGACAGATTATTAAATTAAAGAAAAAAGCATCCTCAAGTGGGACACGAACCCACAACCTTATGCTTTCCGGACATACGCTCTTACCACTGAGCTATAGAGGCTATAAGAATCGACACACACTCGCGAACCTTCCTTAATTTAATGTGATTGTTGGAATGAATCGAAAATCGAACTTACTTATTAATGGCCGTCGAGACCCGATACCTATTCACCCAACATCATCGTCGAATTGACGATTTCAGTAGAAGATCTAGGAAGATGATCTCCAACCACTGATAAGATTTAGCCAAATATATAATGTGAAAGTGGGAAATTGTGTCCGAGAGAAATTATGAAGAAGGAATTTGTGGCATAATGGACAGATTATTAAATTAAAACAAAAAAGCATCCTCCCACTTGAGGATGCTTTTTTTCTTTAATTTAATAATCTGTCCATTATGCCACAAATTCCTTCTTCATTGATACTAGTTCTAGATCGGACTATAATGAAATTACCATAAATGAAGGCATGTGAAATTTCACGAAATTGAAATGATAAAAATAAATCACAGAAAACCAAAATTTTGAAAACAATAGGATACTCATATGAACAATAGGTTCCTTTGTCTGTATAAAACTAACACGGATATTTACATACACTATGATTCATTTTGGTTGCTTTAAATATAAATAAATATTTATATATTTATGTTAGCGATGGAAGAAGAGTTTTCTTTCAGATGCTATGTCTTATCCATTCCAACATCTGAGAGAAATCGCGATCTGTTTAAAAAAACTAGTTTTTTCAAGCTTCATTTGTTACTTTGACTCAAAGAAAACTCTCCTTATGCCGTTTACATCCACATATATATATATATATATATATATATATATATATATATACATTTATATTTAGAGCAACCAAAAAGAATCATAGTGTATGTGAATATCCCTTTTAGTTTTATACACACAAGGAACCGATTGTTCATGTGAGTATCCTGTTGTTTTCTACATTTTTCTTATCTGTATTTAATTATCATTTGAATTTCCTAAAATTTTCCATGCCTTTATTTATGTATATTCTATTATAGTCCAATCTGGAACTTTTCATCTATATTATTGATTTTAATATGTTTACATACAGTTCACATTATTTTTGTAATCTTAATCTCTATTGTAGTACCCTGAAGATGACTTTATAAAAGTCGAAATGTCGGCAACAGATCGATAGTGGTTTCAGTTGTTTTGATGTTCCCCAACCAACTATAAGGGACCTAACTAAAATAACTTTCATTCTGTTGATTAGCAGAATAATCAATATATACATTGTATGAATAGTTTTCACTTTAATTATAATGATATTCGTCTCCATATTCCTAGTAATATTGATTTTAAGAGTTCTTAAAAAAATTGTGTCAAAGTACATTTGTCTACACGAGCGAACATCTTGGCATTATGGTTTTAAATTTGTGAATGGAAAGCAATATCAGATTTTCCAGAGACTTGCTTCATTCGTTATAAATACTAAATAAGTGAATTTATATATTGTAAAAAATACAAAAATGATCATCTAATAAGACTGATTTCTTTGTAGGATTTTGGAAAACAAACCAAAGTTTATTTTTTAAATTAATGGTCAACTCAAATCTTCAACTTTATGGACACATTCCATATTAAAATTGATGTTGAATATAAACTATCAAACTGACATTTCAAATTACGCAAGGTTACATGCTTTTTTGAAGCGGAAATCTGAAGGATACATTGGAAAGAAGTCCAAAATATTCCAGCTAAACGAGCTCAGTAAATTCGTTGAGGAAGCTCCAGAGGATGATTACTTAATGATAAAGGTAAGCAAATCTTTATTTTCAAATTCTCCTGAAAAACTTTTTTGTTAATTTTGTTGGTTTTTCCAATGAATAACTTACTAATTGTTCGAAAATATGTAGAAACTTTAATGAAAATACTTAAACATATTGTTACATCAACAATGACATTAATACTATTCTTTCTCAAAATAACACATACAAGATGTTCTAACTTATGATGATATAAATAAAAACACAAATCCAACACTCCCCCTTAATCATACGTCCTCAAACCCATCATTTGTACAAATTTTTTGTGTTTTGGACCATTCAAAGCTTTTGTCAATATATCTGCAATCATGTCATCTGTAGTTTTGTAGTAGACAGATATATTTCCTTCTTCAATGGTTTGCCGAACAAAATGGTGTCTAATGTCTATATGTTTTGTTCTTCGATGATAATTGGGATTCCTGGTTAATTTTGCAGCTCCTTGATTATCGTTGAACAAAACAACTGCTTCATCTCTCCCAAAAAGTTCTTGCAGAAGTCCTTAGACCCCTCTGTGATTGCCATGTATTCGGCCTCTATACTGGATAATGCCACAGTCCTTTGCTTTCTTGATTCCCAAGAAACTGCTGCACCTCCTAGTAAAAATACGAATCCAGTGTATGATTTTCTGTCATTTTCATCATTTGTCCAGTCTGCATCCACAAATCCTTCTATATCATCTCCTGTCTTCTTAAATGTCAGACAATAATTGGCTGTACCTCTCAGATATCTCAAAACTCGTTTTGCTGCTCTCCAGTGTATTTCATCATAATTATTGTTAAATTGGCTGAGTACACTACATGCATGAGTTATATCAGGTCTAGTTCCTACAGACAAATACATTAAGGATCCAATTAGTTGTTGATAAGGAATCTTCTCCATTATTTTTCATCTTGTTCATTTGGCTTCATAAATTTTTGATTCACATCCAATGGAGTATTAACAGGATTTGAATTATCCATATTGAATTATTTTTGTAATAGATCTTCCAAATACTGTTGCTGGTCCAAATAAATTGTATGGTTCGTTCTATCTCTTCTTATTCTTAAACCAATACAAAACTTGGCTTCCCCTAAATCTTTCATCTGGAATTCCTTCATCAAATTATCTTTTAGTTCCTTTTTCTTTTCGTCATTATTGGAAAAAATCAAGAAATCATCCACCCAAATTGCTATCATCACAATATAATTAACACCTATATTGTAATAAATGCAGGGTTCTTGATTTGTTTGTTTCATTCCCAATTTCAATAAGGTAGAATGTAACTTTTTATTCCAGCTCCTTGATGCTTGATTGAGTCCGTAAATTGCCTTTTTTAACAGACAAACTTTGCCTATATCGGTTTCCACGTCAAATAATTCGGGCTGTTCCATAAAAACCTCTTCTTCTAATTCTCCGTTCAAGAAAGCTGTTGTCACATCCATGTGATCAATATCTAAATCATTTTCAACAGCAATTGCGAATAAAATTCTCATAGACGAATGTCTCACCACTGGAGCAAAAGTCTCTGTATAATCAATACCATATTCTTGTGTATAGCCCTTCGCTACAAGTCTCGCCTTGTGAGTTATTCTTCCATCTGCTCCCGATTACAATTTGAAGACCCATTTATTTTTAACTATTTTCTTATTTTCGGGTCTATCCACCAGTATCCACGTTTTGTTATGAATCAGTGATTCATATTCTCTCTTCATTGCTTCATACCATTTATTATTTTCTGGAATAGAAAGCGCCTCTTCTACTGATTTTGGCTCGTCTAAATTTGTACACTCTATATGATATAGATACATATCTGAAGACCATTTTCTAGGTTTTGGAAGTTTCCGGAAACATCTACAGTTTTACTGATACTTTGTATATTTTCGTCTTGACTCTCCTTTTCATTGTCATCTGATACCTGTATTTCTGTTTGAACTGCTTCTTCTTTCTGTCGATTGTCATTTGGGGATTCTATTATACGTATTTCTTCTTCATTCTCACTCCCAATCATTACTTCTTCAGTCTTCTCTCCTGATATTCTCACTTGGTCATTAGTGCCTTCTTCTATGAATACAACATCTCTCGCAATTATTATTTCAGTGGGACATTTTTCCTTGATAAGTCTGTAGCCTTTGGTATTTTCACAATACCCAGTGAAAATATACTCTATAGATTTCGCATCCCACTTCGTACGTTTTGCTTTTGGAATTCGGGCTAGAGCTCGACATCCAAAAACTCTCAAATGTGAAAGATCAACTTTTCGACCCGTCCACGCCTCTTCTGGGGTCATATTTCCAACTGCTTTCGTAGGCGAACGATTTTTAAGATATGTAGCCGTATTTAACGCTTCTCCCCAATATCTCTTTGAAAGATTGGCATCTTGTAGCATACTTCTTGCCTTATCAACAAGAGTTCTATTGACTCTCTCAGCTACACCGTTCTGTTGAGGGGTATACACCACTGTTGTTTGGTGAATAATTCCACAATCAGAAAGATACTTTTTCATGTCTGTATTCAAGAATTCTTTACCATTGTCAGTTCGGAACATCTTTATTTTCTTCCCTGTCTGATTTTCCACTACACTTTTGAATTCTTTGAATTTCGATTTGACTTCACCTTTGTGTCGAAGTAGATAAATGAATGTCTTTCTTGTGAAATCATCAGTGAAAGTCAAAACATATCTTGCTCCACCCCAACTTTTTTCACTCATTGGTCCGCAGATATCTGAATGAACAAGTTCGGTTTTCCTTAGTTTTTTTACCACATTCCAATGGGGTTTTGACAGCATTTGATTCTGACATATTGATGATATTCCAATCATATAGAGTTGCTGCAGCTATCAGGAATCTTAACGTAGTAGTTCGAACTACAGGCGATGATCCTTCCTATCAATAATCATTGGAATTTCTTCAAAATTATAGAAAGTTGATTTTGTTATTTCTTTCGTTGTCAGGTTTATCAGACGGTATCCCTTTGAATTGTCGCAGTAGCCAACGAATATTAACTCTTTCGACTTTGGATCCCATTTTCTCCGTTTCTCTTTTGGGATATGCGTATACCCGGTGCATCCAAAAATTCTTAAATGATTTAGGTGCGGTTTTCTGCCACTCCACGCTTCTTCTGGGGTAATATTCTTCAAAACAGATGTAGGACTTCTGTTTTTTAGGTAACATGCAGTATTGACAGCCTCCGCCCAAAATTCTTGAGGTAAACTGACATCATACAACATTGAACGTGCTTTTTCCACCAAAGTTCGATTGCAACGTTCGGCTACTCCATTTTGTTGTGGGGTATATTCTATGGTTGTCTGATACCTTATACCATTCCGTACCAAATACTCTTTCATGGATCCATTTACATATTCCTTCCCATTGTCTGTTTGAATGGATTTGATTCGACTTGAAGTTTGATTTTCAACTAGACTTTTGAATTCCTTGAATTTTTCGAGTACTTCCGATTTGTTTTTCAAGAAATAAACGAAAGTTTTCCTAGTGAAATCATCAATGAATGTCAATATATAACGTTTACCACTAATGGAATATTGTTTCATGGGTCCACAAATCTCGGAATGTATGAGTTGCAACTTTCCATTAGTTTTTTGTTGATATGCACTTTTTGGAAAAGGATTACGATGCTGCTTTCCTTTCACACAGCCTTGACAAACATTCCCTCCAATGCTCGTATTGAATTTAAGTCCATCTACCATACCAGCTTCCAAACGCTTCAAATGTTCTGTACTCAAATGACCTAGACGACGATGCCAAATATCCAGTGTATTTTCAACTCTTGCACTTAAAACCACTGATTTTTCCTTGAAGCAATCTAGTTTATATAATTCACCATCTGTAGATTTGGCAATTGCTATCAAGTTACCAGATTTTCCATCTCTCATTTCACATGTCCTTTCATTTTCAAACACTGTTTTTACGCCCCTTTTCGCTAATTGCTTGCAGAATATTAGATTGAATTTGAGTCCCGGAACATATCTTACTTCACGTATAGGAGTTTCAACTTTTCTGCCTTCAATATTCAATACCACTGAGATTTCTCCAATGGAGGTGATCTTAAACTGTTCCCCAGAAGCCGTAGTCACTATGTCATCACCACTAATGTTTTTTATGTTACGTAGCCAGTCAGAACGACCCGTTAGATGAACTGATGCACCAGAGTCGATATACCAGTCATCTTTGCTTAAATTTCCAGTTCCTAGTGCTGTGATAATGAGTCCTGTTTCTGATTTCTTTGATTCTCCGTAACCTTTTGGAAATCGACATATTTTAGATTTATGGCCATACTTGTGGCAGTTGTTACATTTTCCTCTGAATTTATGCATTTTATATCCCCGTATATCCTGTTTTTTCGATATTAATGCAGATTCTTTTCCATCGTTTTCATATTTAGCCGCTTCTGCTAATAATCTTTCTTTTACTAAATCTGTTGTCAATTCCAAACCACAATTTTCGAGAGCCATGATGAGATGTCTGAAATAATCGGGAATACTAACGAATATCAATGCTGCTAACACTCCGCTCTTTATTTCAGTATCAATAGCTTTGAGCTGTTGCGCAATTTTCATCTTCTTATTCAGGTATTCATCCATTCCTGAGCATTCAGAATAGCGGATGAGAACTAGTTGTTCGATGAGAGCTGCCACCCTGGAAAATCCTTTGGATTCAAATATGTTTCTCAAGCGGTCCCAAACTTCTTTTCCTGACTTCAATTCTCGAATTTCTGTGTAAATATGTGTTTTTACACCAGATATTATTGCTGCCAATGCCCTTTTATTATTTTTATCATCAAGTTTCTTTTGATTTTCATCTTGTCCTGTAGATTCAACACTTCCATCAACGTATTCCCATAGGTCACAGTTTATCAAATGAATTTCCATGCTATACTTCCAATCCATATAATTTGCGCTTCCTTCCAATTTTTCAAACGATGGAGGAACTGCAGTATTAGACATGGATGACATTTCTGAATCTATTGTCTGGATGTTTTCTGAATACTTCTGCGTCTGCTTGTTATATATGTTGTATATATATACACTCCAGATTCCAATCACTTCCACTTAGAATTCTGGGCCCATAACCTTTTGGATTGATAATATCTTACAACTTTTAATGATGCGAAGTGAAAGAATGACGTTTTTATTAATCATCTAAAATCAATATGTAACCATACAAACTAAAGAAAACAATATCGACAATGTAACACACCGTATCATAAAATGTATAGCTCACTTCAATAATATCACCCTTTATTTCAGAATTGTTTTCTTCCAGTATTTGACAGCCTTCTTTGGAGAAAATTACTATTAGGCCTTTTTCTACCAATTTGTTCACTGATAACAAATTTGTGGAAAGTCCAGGAACGTACATGCCATCTCCTATTGTCACTTCTTGAGAATCAATCTCTATCTTGACTTCCCCACTTCCCTCAGCTCGAAGCTTGTTATTGTTTGCAACAGTTATCTCTTGATTGTGACCTCTCCAGTTCTCCAACCAATCTTTATTCATTGTCATGTGCGAAGAAGCTCCAGAGTCGATAATCCATTCTGTGTCTGTTACACTAGTTGCTAAAGCTGCATATAACACTGGAAATTTCTTCTGTTGTTTGTTTGAACTTCTTTCTTTGGAGTGCTCTCCTTTTTCGCATTTACCTTTCACCTGCTTGTTTTTAAAGCACTGAAAACATTTGTGACCCATTTTGTTGCAACGGAAACAAATGACATTGGAACTTTTCTTCTTCTTATCTTTTGAAGTGGACAAGAAAACATTTTCCGTAGCCTCAGTACATTGTCTTGATTCTTGTTGAATCAAAATATTTCGTACATAGTCGCTAGATATTTTAGCATTGGAACTTTCCATAGCCATGATCATAGGATCATATTCTTTGCCCAAGCCATTTAGCATTATGACACCAATGAATTCATCTTCAATACCAGCTCCTATGGCATCTAACTTTTGAGTGATCGACAATATGTCATTCAAATACTCTTCCATCGTTGAATATTCATTTTGTTTCATTTGAAATAGTCGCCTCAGCAAACTAAGTCTTCTAGACAGACCTTTGTCTTCATAAGTGTTTTCTAACTTTTCCCACACTTCTTTCGAAGAATTACAGCTTCTTACTATTGGGTAAAGTGACTCATCTATCATCAAACATATTTTCGACTTTGCTTTCGAATCTCTTCTAGGGTCTATTTGTTCTCCTTTAACTACCGCCCATAATTCTTCGCCTACCAGGAACATTTCCATACCAAATTTCCAAGTACTGTAATTATTTCTTCCTTCTAACTTTTTTATTGTCGGTAATGAACCCAAACTACTAGTTTGCACCAGAACTTGGGATCCTGCAGTCCTACTGCTCGACTCCCCATTATCAAGCATAGTTACTCAACCTCAGAAATAATTTCAACTATCTTCTGAACTTTACTGTTATTGGAGTTCTGGGCCCATAACCTGTTGGTTTTTCCAATGAATAACTTACTAATTGTTCGAAAATATGTATAAACTTTAATGAAAATACTTTGACATCAACAATGACATTAATACTATTATTTCTCAAAATAACACATACAAGATGTTCTAACGTATGATGATATAAATAAAAACACAAATCCAACAAATTTCCGCTTGCGACAAAAAATTATTTTGTATAAGCATAATGTGCCTTCTTGATAACATGTGTATTCATAGCTCAGTTGACAATGCGTAAGGTTATGACTCATGAGTGCGTGATCGATTGTGGTTGGAATCCTGGACTAGTCTACTTTTTTTTTGTAGAATATAATGTAATTTCTTAAAAGAATAAAATAACTGATAGAAGACCTTTTTAAAGACAAGCTTTTATTTAAGCCATGTACCAAAACGTATAAGATAAGTTTAAGTCATCGCTGACAATGATTAAATTATTTTTTGTTGAATTATTTGTTTTCAAAAACCTTGTTGCGCGAAGTGTTCATAAAAGTAGGTACCAATTAATTTTATCGGACAATGATTGGTTGGTAAGTAACAACTTGTCGAAGTATTAATTTTATTACAACTCGCGCGACAATCTTTTCGAAACCAAATAATTCAACAAAAAATAATAAAATCATTGTCAGCAATGACTTAAACTTATTTTATACGTTTTAGTACACAGCTTAAATAAGCTTGTTTTTAAAAAGGTTTTTTATTAGTTATTTTATTGTTTGCTTTTTAGTTAGTTCGCTTTAATCTGTTCATTTCTAATAGAGCATCGTTATTACCAGGTCTCTTCCCTGTATGTTTTGAGCTGAAAGAAATCATGATCTTCGACCCCAAAAACTCCCACACACCAATTTTGAATAGAATCTGACCATAATCACAAAACTCGCCTGCCATCTTAAATTTATGAATTTTGACAAAAATTCATAATCTACGATCCCGAAAACCCCCACATACCAATTTTGAATCAAATCGGATCATAATTACAAATCTCGTTCGCCATCTTGAAGCCGCCATTTTGTTTTTTTCTGTAACTAAAACTCCATAATGCATTGTCACCGGAATTATGAACAACTGCCAAATTTCAAATTAATCGGACGACTAGAAGTCGGTCAAATTTCACTTGCAAGATTTGACCAAAACTAACAAACGAACTAACTAACTAACAAGTGAAACTAAATAAAAGCTTGTAAAAATTAATTACATTATTTATATATTTTTCTTTATCAAAGTGGAAGCTTTGCAATTAATTCCCATCATTTTTTTACAGGTTGCCTTAATTATGGGAGCTTGCAGAAGACATGAGTCACATAATTTAAAATGTTATCAAGAGCCAAAAAAATTTTACGGTAACTGGGAAGTACTACTACATTTGCATAAATATAAATCTACGGCCAAAAGATTGTAGTTCACCATACTTCTTCCTCAACTATTACAAGGGTACAGTGCAAAATATTGGAATAAATAAATTTGGTACTTTAGGAAAACAAATAGCCACCTACCTTAAGCTTCCTAATCCAAATTTGTGTACCAGGCACTGCTTCTGCAGAACTTCTGCTACGATATTAGTTGATGCAGGGGGCGACATTAAGACATTAAAGAGATACGGTGTATAGAAATCCACCACTGTTGCAGAAAGCTACATTGATAACTCAGTGCAGAATAGAGTTAATATATCCAATACGATACTCAATTCGATAGAAAACAGAAACAATGCAGTTAACATTAATATATATCTGAACTCTGCTAAGTGCTTCGCGAAATCCTTCGGAAGATCAATACAAGATCGAGTCAAATGTTCAATCAGTACAAAACATAAAGAACTTGGGCATCCTCTAAAAATGCTCGGTTTTAGCAAAAGATGCTCTCAAGACTTTACATCGATTCACCTCATCGAGTCACTCTACTGCTCACTAGTCCGCCCTCACTTAGAATATGCTGCTTGCGTCTGGTCTCCCCCGTACAATACCCATATACACAAAAGTCCAACATGCATTCCTAAGGTACATCGCCTTTAAGAGAAATTATCACGATTACAACTATGAAGCTCTTGAGAAGGATTTAAATATCGAAAGCCTTTGCTCTCGCCGCAAAAAAAGAAATCTCACAATGTTTTACAACCTGATAAACTCTGTACATTCATGCCCCGAACTAATTGATAAAATCAATCTTCACACTCCACCCAGACAAACACGCTCAACCAACTCCATCTACAAACCTCACTACAGAACTAATATCGCTGGAAATTCTTTCATCACAAGAGCATCCACACTAGCAAACACCTCCTCAGACTTTTTTGTGGGCCCCGCATAGTTCAAGTCTACCCTCAGCCAAGTCTTTTCTCAGTAAAGGTGCTTTAAAATGTTTCAATAAACCACTTGGCATTGTGTACTTTTCTTCTCTTTCTTTCTCTACTTCTGTAACAGGAATTTCACACTATACACTTGCATTACACTCAAATGTTTCTACTGCAATTATTTTTAAGTTTAAGTTTTATCTTTAATCTTAGATTTAGAATATTGTTTGTCCTAGATTTAATAGTTTTGCTAATTTTAATCTTATACTTAGGCATCTTATCATTTGTTAACAATATCTGTAATACTTAATGAGCATTCACTTGTAAATAAATATGCTGTCAACCTCTGCAATTCTCCAAACTGGAGAAATTCCAAAAATAAATTTGTCAAATTGCACTATTAATAATTTATATATCTATAAAAAAGATTGATACTAATAATGTATTTTCTTTTTCGTAAACATGTTGGGATGTTAAAATATAAATAGTTTGAAATGAATTCTTGTTTTAATTTTATTATTTATTGGTCGTAGAAAAAATAGTGTATGCAACGATCATGTAATGGATATTAATACACTCGCACACGGTTTACTTTTGTAACTTGCCTCGTGCTCATGTATTAATAGCTATCATTACATGATTGTTGCATAATATACTATTTCAGTATATTCACAATAAAATATTGAACAAACTATTTTTGTTCATAAAAATTTGCAGAGACCTTAGTCCTCAAACTACACTGTTTATAAAACTATAATACAACCACATTTTGATTACTGTGCTAGTGTACTTTCTTGTAGAATTCACTGTACACAAGCATATATTATGTCCTCTTGTTAATCTTTCATTAGTTTCACATTCTTGAAATGGTTATAAAAAAATAATTGATACTCTTCATACTCCAAACCAATTTACGATTCTTTGAGAATTAGACTTATCAAATCCTTTTCTAAATCAACCGATTTTCCATTTTTCTGTATTATAATGAATGAAAACAAAAATCTGAAATTAACTTTTGTCAATGTCTAAAGGAATTTATTTAGATTTTACCTTGAAACTTCTAATAACTATTGACACATGTCAGATGAAACAGTTCTGTCATTTTCAAAAAAAAATGGTACTTATAATGTTAATGAATGAAATATGTATAACTTATAATTAAATCTATTTATTTTTCTTCTTCAGGCACCTCAAAAATATAGAATTGCAGAAATACTACCAACTTTTCAATTGAATCCCATCAGTAATATATTTCGAAGAAAACTTCATTTCTATTATCTCAAGAATGCTGGAGTCTCTATGCCTATTTTCTGTTGGATAATTTTGCCATATCCACCTCTTCCAGAATCATAATCAGTCCTATACTCATCACGTACCTAAAAAAATAAATTTTACTCATGAAACATTCCTAATCAAGATAGACACAAATACAATACTTAATAATAGGTCACACTTTCTGAATTCAATCCCTTATCTCAGTCGTTAAAAATGTTGTTTCTTTCAAGCGCAAATTGCCAATCAATATGCCAAATTACGTAATTTTGCTTTTTAATAGTAATTTTCACTTTTATTCTGCCATAGCAACAGTTTCAAGTCGTTGATTGCAACTTTTGAGTAACGAGTAACAGTAAGTTTAATGATAGACTTTTAATGAAAATGTCCATTCATGTGTTGTAAATTTCAAGTGATAAGAAAAATTTAACTTGTTAAGGTCAGGTTTGATAGATATACGTTTTTTTTTTCATTTAAATAAAATGTTACATTATTTACTTTTTTCATTAAAAATGTGAACATTTTCATTAATGTTTTTTCTTTAAATAAACATTGCTTCAACACTTTCATTTTTTAGGTGAAGAATTTGAATCTGGCAACACCATGTGAATGAATTGAAATGTATTTGTTGTCTAAGGGAGAGTAAGGTTAAAATGTTAATCTTTTTTTTTTAAACATTTCATTATTTCTTGCAGAGAATTATTCTATTAGTTATTTAAATTATTCCATAAAAGTTCAAAGAAATAACATTCCAAGCTAATGCATATGGGGCTCCTTTTTTTCAATAGATATTGTGTTGATAATAATTGAAATTAAGGATTGTACATGTGTTTATTTATTTGATTAAGTAAAAAACTCTTACTTGTCCGCCTGTTTTTCCACGTCCATATTGTCTTCCTTCTATAAAACCAGCATCCCAGTCAGTTCGGACAATTCTATCGTCTAGCCGAGTACCATTTATATATCTAGAAATACAAAATGAAGTATAATGTCAAACAACTCCAACAAATGTTGGTATAGGTAAAGTAAATGAGCCCAAGCTGGATTTTCACCAAATTATCTCAGATGCTTCAAAACAAGATAAAAACACTATAGCAATAATTTTTTTTTGTGTACAAGATAATTTCAAGAGTGATAGCTCCTCGAAGTTCCACAAAGGGTGTATATTGGATATCACTGAAGGAGACTAAAGAAGGATATATATAATTTTTGAAGTTATACTTCTTTTGGTGCATAGTTGAGAGCAAAATTGGGAGCTGCGCGTGCACAGTTACTAAAATCAGACAGTACGAAGTTAGTCATGAAAGAGGCCCATTCTGTGAGAATGGTAGGGTAGGGATATACTCAAGGTCTAAGCGAGTTTCGTCCAGCTATATTCAAATGCAAGGTATGCAACATAACACGTGATTATATATTTAAAATCAACAGAAAATCAGTTCATGGACACTAATCTTCACAATAAATACACAGTAGCTTCTGTCAAAATTATATCAACACATTCAATTCCCATAGCGAAACAGGAAATGGAAAAATGATTGTATATGGGATTTTGGGCTCACCATATTCAGTGATTTGATATTCAAAATTCAAATATATCTTTTATCCTTCCCAATAAACCAAGGGTCTCAAGTGAGGCGATTAATAATTCAGAAACAGGTGATTGCTTGCTAGTAATTTGGATCAACCAGGATGACCAAGACGACCTAGCCGAGAAGATTGGAAGAAAGCAAACAAAATCATCAAACCAGCAGCTGTAGAGTGGGCCATCAACTACTTCGAACCTAACAAGGTACCAGGAAAGGATGGAATCTTTCTTGCACTACTACAGAATGGGGCCGAGATATTAATGCCCATACTCACTAAACTTTTTAGAGCCAGCCTGGATACCTAGCATTAGGCTTGATGACGATAAGGGTTGTGTACATACGTAAAGTTGGGAACAATAAAAACCTTCCCAAATCCCTTCGCCCAATCAGCTTGACATCATTTCTGCTGAAAGCCACAGAGAAGATCCTGGATAGGCACATAGGAGAAAAGGTGCTGAAGGAAAACCCCCTCAGCACCCACCAGTATGTTTACCAAGCTGGAAAATTAACAGAAACTGCATTAGACAACCTCCTTGGGAAACTGAATGATTCTCCGAGATGCGGAGAAATCGCAGTAGCAGCCTTTCTCGACATTGAAGGAGCATTCAACAACAAACTACCAATATCCCTACACAGAGCTGCAACCAACAAAGAGATATCGGAAACTGTTTGTAACTGGATCGTGGCGATGTTGAGATACAGAATAAACTCGAGTTCCCTCCACCAGGAGAAAATCGTGGCCAGGGCGGAAAGAGGCTGTACACATGGAGGGGTATTATCCCCCCTAATGTCGGCACTTTTAGTAGACGATCTGATCAGGACCTTTATAGCAAAGGGAATCTAGGTTCAAGACTACGCTGAAGACATATAGTCCATTTTTTTCAGTGATTATTAACAGGCTGAATCTTCGTGAGTAGGTTCTGTTTGACGAGATGCCCAAGCTTTCTTCTGTGAAAATTCTCGATAGAGGTAGCTAATGAAGTGCGCAGGTGTAAAACATGTCAATTTGGTGGGGTGTCAAAATTGTCTGACTAACAGTAAGTTTTTTATTGAAATGTTAAGATAATTGGATAATAAACTCGGAAAAACAATTTTCCTACAAAATGGATGGTTTGACTGAAGCGTCCTCCGCTCCGAATATGTCCAAATAACGAGGTCATAAAAATTATTAATAACCAGCTGATTTTTTTCATTAATAACAACCTAGTTTTAATTTTTTCCTATCGGGAATAAAGTGTAGAACACAATTTTACCACTGTCCTACACAAAAAGTGGTATGTATTTCCAGGAATAGATATATTTTGTTCACAAATTTAACTGTATATTTTGATATACAGTTAAATGCGTAAATAATACCGAGTAAATCACGTTGTTGTTACACATTGAAAAAAAGCCCAAACACAATTCTCGTGCCCTGGCCGGCCAACTGGCAACAGTGCCTTGGGTTCCCTTCCCAAGCCAGTCGGTTACAAGCGTTTAAAGCGTACATGTATTTCAGTCGAAGTGTCGTTCGAAACCTTATTCAGTGACTGTTTTTTGTGCAATTTACTTGATGAAAACCCAAAGTTTCGTGAGAAAACAAAGGAAACAAAAAAGTTTTCTAAAGAAATTCTAATCTCTTGCAAACAGTTTTTAAAGGCTCGAATACATCACGAGCAACAATATAAAGATGTGGTACTGCCCGACAGTCGGATCATCGGATATCATTCCTCTTGCTATAAGGAGGATTCTATTTCTTACATACGTTGAAGAACATTCCAGAAAGTTATGGTAAAATCTCGAAACATATATTAAAAATAATTACATATAATCGAAAAGAAGTACATATTATATTCGACAAGTACGAAACACCCAGTATCAAAGATTATGAGCATGACCTGAGAGGTGAAGAGAACGTACAGTATGACATGCGCAAAGAAAATAAACTTCCCGCTGAGTTCACTAAATTATTGAGAAGTAGAAATTTCAAAGAAAAATTTGTTGAATTTTTTATTGAAGATTGGACCAGAGATGAAATTGTTGTTTTAATCACAGGAACAACTGTTAAACTGAATTATGACAAGTGCTACATCTATGAGGTGTCCAATGAAGGTACAATAAAAAAAGTCATTGACAACACTCTCCCTTGCTATCACGAAGAAGCCGACACCAAAATTGTTTACCACATTTGTCAGTTGAACAGTAATTATCGCATGCAGGTACATTGTACGGATTCGGATATACCTGTGATTTGGCAAATTTCAAACATTCGAAAGACAACATTCACATAATAATTGATCTAAGCACGGGAAAAAAAAATTGTACCTCAACATCAACGAAATTCATGCCAAGCTTGGAGAACAGTTATCGCGTTCGCTTGCTATATGAAACATTTTTACGGGGAACGACTACAACCCTGCTTTCTACCGGAAAGGAAAGAAGAGACCTTTTGATAATAAAAAAAAAAAACGAAATTTCAATTCCTATTTATTTACAATATTGTAACGAGCCTAGGCCGGACCTGTCGCCTCACGCGTTGCCATCGACAACGATGAGATCATCCCCGGAGATATTCGAGAACCATCCAGTCGCTCTGCCGCGGAAAACAACGGTCAATATTGGAAACAATTGGAACATGCCGGTCGCCAACTGCCAGAATTCCAAACATCGAGAATGCTGTATCGGAGATAAATAGGCAACCCTCAAGTGGAGTCGGACAGTCTGAACGAGCCCATACGATCGAGCTATACAGTGGCGTAATATAAATTAAGTTGTAGATTTAAGTGTGAAATAAATTATTAAAACCAAGTTAAGTTTATTTACGTTACAATTGGTGTCGGAAGTGAGATTTTGAAAATAAACAAGTGATCGTGGAGTGGATAGTCAGAAAAATAAATTGATAGACCTTTTTGTACGCCCAAAATAGACAGTGGCCCGGTTTTCGCGAAGTGGACAATTGTGCGTGGGAATATAAACTGATACACTGTTCGCGTGAAACAGAAAATAGACAGTGGCCCGGTTTTCGCGAAGTGGACAATTGTGCGTGGGAATATAAACTGATACACTCTTCGCGTGAAACAGAAGCTTCAAGAAAATTCTATAAATCTGGAAGAGAAGCTTCAAGAAAATTCAAGAAGCCTGGAAGAGAAGCTTCAAGAAAATTCTATAAATCTGGAAGAGAAGCTTCAAGAAAATTCAAGAAGCCTGGAAGATAAGCTTCTAGAAAATTCAAGAAGCCTGGAAGATAAGCTCCTAGAAAACACAGAAGGCTTAAAAAAAGAACTCTGTGGTGTGGCGAATCGTCTGGAAAAAAGAATGGGAACCGTCGAGGCAGAGATGGATAAGATGAAGGAAATAATCAGCGATGAAATCAAAGACGGAATCGAGGCAGAAATGGACAAAATAAAGGAAACGATCAGTAAGCTGGAAAAACAAATTAATAGTGCGTCCTCCACAGAGATGGTTAACGAAAATGCAATGCTGGACTTGAGTTTGAACGTGGATAAAGTTCAAGAGGGTATAAAAGATGTCAAGGTCATTTCAGAAATAGGGACGCTTTCCATGAAGCCGCCTCAGTTCGACGGAAAAACTCCATGGGCAAATTACCGCCGGCAGTTTGAAGCAGCGGCCAAAGCAAACGGATGGAATGCAGGGGAAAGAGCTGTAGCACTGACACTTGCATTACGTGGAGAAGCGACGAATATTCTACAAACTCTCACCGCCCAAGAACAGGAGGACTATGATCAGCTGATTAAACATCTAGAATTACGATATGGTCAGGCCCATTTGGAACACGTATACCACTCCCAGCTGAAAAATCGCTGTCAGAAATCGGGCGAATCCTTACAAGAATTTGAAACTGACATTGCACGCTTGGTTCGCCTCGCATATCCAGCCATACCGGAAAATGTAATGGAGCGATTAGCGGTTCAGGCATTCTTGGATGGACTCCGTGACCAAGAAACCAGACAAGCGTTGATATTAGCTCGTCCAACACATCTCGTAGACGCACTGGCACGCGCTTTGGAATTCAAAGCAGCAAAACAATGCTGCGAAAGCCAAAATAAAGTTCGAACGATTGAGGAAGACTCACAGGAGCCTGCTAACTTGGAAGCTGCCATAAGAAAAGTGATTGAGAAAGTGTTGCCTGAGAAAAGACAGATAAGATGCTGGAATTTTGGCAAAATTGGACATGTGCGTAGCAAATGTCCAACATTCATCGACTCCGATGCAGGAAAACTAAAGAAGGTCGACGAGAAGGGGCAATCGTCGGCATGTGTCCGGCAAGCCCGGTTAACAACGCATATGTCGCTATCCTTCAACGACAGAACAAAGGTGTCTTGTAGCGGTCTCATCAATAACGAGCCTTGCACCATGCTGCTAGATACAGGTGCGACTAGGACAATTCTCGGCCTTCCTTTGCCAGAACACCGGAACGGATTGAACCGACAACTTGGAAGCTACACACAGCAACAGGGGAGCCAGCTACTGTATATGGCGAGCTACCGATTGAAATAATTTTGGGCAGCACTAAAGTGAAACATCAGGCACTTGTAGCGGACATCGAAGACGATGCAATCATCGGAATGGACATCATGAATTCCAGAGGGTTTGAATTGGATTTCAAAGACGGCGTCCTACGTGTCAACGGAGAAGAGCTGGTGCTTCATGGGAGAAGTGAGGAGTTGATCCGTGTGCTGTTGGCTGAAGATGTAAGCGTACCTGAGAGGGCTGAAACCATTCTGGAGGCTCGCCTGGACGGAGTGCGAGCAGTGGAGACGTGGTGATGTTCGAGCCCAAACTTCATGATGAGAAAATTGACGAGGATTGCACTAGGAAGACCTTGTGCGTGCTGACAAATTTGTGCGGTAAGGGTCATGAATGTCAATTATTTCCCAGTGACCTTGAAGAAAGGAACAATTTTGGGGCACTGCTCGTCAGTTTCATCTGTGATCCGGGCGACGAGTACGATTAGCCAACCCAACAACTTGCCCACAGAACTAGAAAAATTAGTTGCCATCTCTTCCAAAGACATAAAACCAGCTCAACAGCCTAAACTAAGAGATTTAGTCAAAAAGTACCAAGACATCTTCGAATCGGACAAGGAAAAGGGGTCGAACTAATGTGTCTAGCACAAGATTGATACTGGGGTGCCCGACCGATCCGGCAATCAGCAAGAAGACTTCCTCTGCCAAGAAGGAAGAGGCTGACAAAATAGTCAGCGATATGGGAAAAGAAGGAGTTATCGAACCATCTGACAGTCCCTGGTCCTTCCAGTCGTACTGGTGAAGAAAAGGATGGATCGACACGCTTTGTGTAGACTATCGCCAACTTAATAATGTCACGAAGAAGGACAGTTACCCTCTCCGAGAATAGATGACACCCTAGACACGTTGGCGGTTCCACGGTTTTCTCGACCCTTGATCTGAAGAGTGGATACTGGCAAGTAGAACTCGCTCAGGAAGATCGAGAAAAGACTGCTTTTACCATCGGCTCAGGATTGTGGCAGTTTACCGTTATGCCATTCGGGCTCTGTAATGCTCGCGCCACATTCGAAAGATTGATGGAGACAGTGCTGAAGGGACTCTCATGGAACACGTGTCTAGTGTATCTCGACGACATTATTGTGGTCGGCAGATCGTTCGAGGACCACGTGAAAAACTTGGAGGAAGTATTCCTGCGATTGAGGAACTCGGGTTGAAGCTGAGCCCTAAGAATGCCATCTGTTCCAAAAGAAGTACGATACCTCGGCCACGCTTGTCTCTGGGGAAGGAGTAGCAGTAGATGACCAGAAGATCACAGCTGTTAAGGATTGGCCCATCCCAAAAGACATTCACCAACTTCGAAGTTTCCTTGGTTTATGCACATACTATCGCCGATATGTGCTGGGATTCGCCAACATCGCTAAACCACTGACCAGGCTCACGGAAGGCCAAACAAAGTTCCAGTTGTCCGAAGAATGTCAAGATTCATTCAGGAAGCTGAAAGGAGCTTTGATCAACGCACCTATACTGAGCTATCCCTACCCAAAGGGAAATTCATTTTGGATACGGACGCCAGCAACGTGGGATTTGGGAGCTGTCCTATCTCAGATCCAGGAGGGACAGGAGAAGGTCATTGGTTATTTCAGCAAGACGCTAGCAAACCAGAGCGCAATTACTGTGTCACCAGGCGAGAGCTGTTAGCTGTTGTAAAGGAGTGGAGCACTTCTACAAGTACGTGTATGGAAGAAGATTCCTGTTGAGATCTGACCATGCAGCTCTCAAATGGCTCTTACAGTTCAAAAATCCTGAGGGTCAAGTAGCACGCTTGGATCGAGAGACTCCAAGAATTCGATTTTGAGATCGAACATCGAGCCGAACTAGCCATAAGAATGCAGATGCCTTGTCGCGAAGACCATGTCCAGATGATTGCTCACATTGCCGGCGAGCAAAAGAGAAAGAAGCAACACTTTGTAGAACGCGCAATGGATGACAACTGGAATGACAGCAAGATCCAGAAAGACCAAGAGAAAGACCCCGACCTTGGCTTAGTCGTCAGCTGGAAGAAGGGCAATCGAAGACCATCATGGCAGGAAGTCGCAGGTTACTCGCCGGCTGTTAAGTCCTATTGGGCACAATGGAACTCTCTTATTCTGGACAATGGGATCCTGAAACGTGTGTTGGAGGCCGATATTGGTGGGGAAGACAGACGCCAAATAATTGTTCCCAGGAACAGAAGAGAGGAAGTGCTGCGGAAATCCATGATGGAGTCGCCGGAGGACATCTGGGAGTGACGAAGACCCTGCAGAAAGTGAGGCAACGGTTTTACTGGGCCAATTGTCAAGCTGACGTCCAGGACTGGTGCAGAAAGTGCGCTGTATGCGCTGCTAGCAATGGACCTCGAATAAGACCCAAGGCCCCGATGCGTCAGTACAAGCGTAGGCAGCCCGTTCGAGAGAATCGCCATTGACATCGCCGGCCCGTTTCCCGTATCCGACCACGGGAATAAATACATCCTTGTGGCAATGGACTACTTCAGTAAGTGGGCGGAAGCCTATGCCCTGCCCAACCAGGAAGCCATCACCGTCGCCGACGTCTTGGTGAAAGAATGGATATGTCGATTCGGTATTCCAATGGAGCTGCACTCGGATCAAGGCAGAAATTTCGAATCAACCTTTTCCAAGAAATATGTCTACTGCTGAACATCCGCAAGACAAGAACCACGGCCCTACATCCGCAGTCCGATGGAATGGTGGAACGGATGAACAGGACGATCAACCGCCACTTGTCCAAGGTTGTCTCTGACCATCAAAGAGACTGGGACCAGTATCTTCATTTGTTCCTGATGGCCTATCGATCCGCAGTAACCGCAGTCAACCGGTCAAACTCCTGCTAGTATTATAATGGGCCGAGAACTGCGACTGCCTTGTGACCTGAAGTTTGGGATACCGCCAGGACAAGACACTGCGGAGAGGACTACGTCAGCAAACTTCGGCAGAGAATGGACGACATCCACGAACGAGTCGGTTGAACATCCAGAGTGCCAGCGATAAAATGAAGAAGACCTATGACATCAAGGCCGACGCTGGAGGATTTAGGTTGATGACCTGGTTTGGCTGTACAACCCCAAACGTCATCGTGGACTATCACCAAAGTTCGGAACTCGTGGGAAGGCCTGTATAAAATCGTGAAAAGGATAAACGACCTGTGTACCGAATCCATAAGCCACCCGAGGGAAACCAAGGGTCGTCCATTTCAACAGGTTGGCCCCTACGCTGGAAACCATGACCAAGTTCGCACCCTCAAGCCACGGAGGATGATATGACGCTCAGAAGTTTATGTCCTTGTATTCAAAGCGGGCAGAAAGTTCTACATGGGGTTACTAGAGAGGAGTCACGAGACCTTTTCGAGGTGCCTGCTGACTACGCACTAGCGCACTGTGTGGCAGAAGATCTTCGAATGTCCAGGGGCATCGCCGTAGTGTTCTCCAAGAAATTTGGTCAACTCCAAACACTGCGGGAGCAGAATCCAGAAGTTGGTGGGGTGCTACAGTTGAAGAAAGGCCAGAGAAACATCTACTACCTAGTTACCAAGAGGCATTCCCAAGATAAACCGTCCTATGAAGATGTCTGGAAGAGTCTCACCAAACTAAGAGATACTATGGTGGACCAGAATCTGGTGGATCTAGCAATTCCAAAATTATCCTGTGGTATTGATGGGTTGGACTGGAGAGTCATAAGAAGTATGCTGGAGGCGATATTCAGATCCAGCGGCGTCAAGATTTTGGTTTGCTGTAACCCTCTTCCACGACCGATCATGAAGACCGTGGAGTGTTACTTCCATCGAACTTCACGGTGCAGATATGGGGAGTCATGCAGATATCGTCACACTCCAAGGATGAAATTTCGGGATGAAATGTCGTTAAGAAGGGGGCGATGTAACGAACCTAGGCCGGACCTGTCGCCTCACGCGTTGTCATCGACAACGATGAGATCATCCCCGGAGATATTCGAGAACCATCCAGTCGCTCTGCCGCGGAAAACAACGGTCAATATTGGAAACAATTGGAACATGCCGGTCGCCAACTGCCAGAATTCGAAACATCGAGAATGCTGTATCGGAGATAAATAGGCAACCCTCAAGTGGAGTCGGACAGTCTGAACGAGCCCATACGATCGAGCTATACAGTGGCGTAATATAAATTAAGTTGTAGATTTAAGTGTGAAATAAATTATTAAAACCAAGTTAAGTTTATTTACGTTACAATATCCTATTTATTTGTTATCGGCTAGTCTATACAATGTCTGTTTGTTTGTGTAATTATATTGGATTCGCTGTCTATTTTATATTGTATTTGCTGTCTATTTTATATTGTATATGCTGTCTATTTTATTTATACATGTTTTTTACATATTACATATTTACATATTTACATTTTTACATATTAACTAGTAGGAAACTGACATATTATGTACTTTATATTAATCATTGACCAGTATGTACTAAACATATCTTAAAACTTTTAGATGTAAGCAAACTTTGTCAACAAGAATTTGGTTTCTTATGATAATAAAGTATATTCTCTCTCTCTCTCTCTCTCTCTCTCTCTCAAGAGGCTTTTGTACAACTGCACACTGGGCGTGCCGAATTAGCAACATCGAATGAGGTATTCCGGGTTCTTGAAGAGTACGTCTGCAGATTGTATGCATTAAAAACAAAAAATGACGTCAACAAAGGATGGTACGAGTTATTTGAAAAACGCTATAAATGCAACAATCAAGAAGAGAAGATTGTAAAAAAAATGTTGGATACGATCCCTCAGTTCTACCACCAACCACACAAGAGCTATTGCAGCAGATTAAATGAACATCATACATCTGCAGTATATGGTGTAATACACACATGCGCAGCCCCACCGAAAAGAATCCAGAAAATTGCGGCAAGTACCATTATTATTGGTTTGATGGCCCCCACAGTCCATCTCTGATGATCAAAGTACTCTATTATTACTTTTCTCACGTATTGATGATTATGCTGCAATTTGTTAATTTTCCTTAGTATTTTGTTACAGAATCAGTTGACATTTATTCTGACGATTGTGACAAAAGGCAAAACTGATGGAGCGTTGACATTGGAATCCGACAAAGATTAAGATTACATTTAATTAGTTTTATGATTGTATTTTTTAGTTTTATTTCGGCATGTCATATACTACTACAGTTCATACAAGTACAGTTATATTATTTCAAAAAAAGTATTGATTCTGCGTACGAATACATGTGTCCCAAATTACCAAAACTAAGAAATTATGTTATTTTAAATATTCTTGTACGACTAGCGATACATACTCATTTTTTGGTAGGACACTGTTTGATTTACGCAAAGAATGCACTAACTTAACATGTGTTTTTTTTGTCTAACGGTTATTAATGAAAAAAGTGTTACCGTGGAATCGTCAACTTGCAAACATAGGACTGGGAAAACGCACCACTAAATTTGTAGAACTATGTAGCCATTTCATTATACAAATATTTACTAAGCTGCATACAAAAAAATCAGCTGGTTATTAATAATTATTATGACCTCGTTATTTGGACATATTCAGAGAGGAGGACGCTCCAGTCAACCCATCCATTTTGTAGGACAATCGTTTTCGAGTTTATTATCCAATTATCTCAACATTTAAAAAAAAAAACTTACTGTTAGTCAGAATATTTCGACACCCCACCAAATTGACATGTTTTAAACCTGCGCACTTCATTAGCTACCTCTATTGAGAATTTTCACAGAGGAAAGCTTGGGCGGTGGCTGCTGGACTAATAGTTATAGGAAAGTTTGGAGAGGTGATATCGACCGTACTCCAAGCAGCTCTTAGGACTATCACTAGGTGGTGTGAAAAAGAAGAATCATCAGTCAACCCCAGCAAAACTGTGATAGTACCATTCACCAGAAGGAGGAAGAAGAAAGCCGAAGGAAATGAGAAAGCCGACCTGGCAAAAGAAAGCACTATGAAGGAGTTTATAGGACCAGAGCCCTTCTTCGGAATATCAAAGAGCATAAACAACCAAAGAAGTGTTTTGAGATGACCGAGCGGAAAAAACGCGAGTACTGGTATGAAACAGTGGGACATGTCCACTCGAAGGCATGTATAACTGAAAGAGGAAAACCTGAGGATTATAACAAGATTACTGATAGGTCACTGTAGACTATGAAAGCATCTTCCAAAAATCGGACTTGCTGAGAGGGCAGTGTCGCTTTTGTCAAGACAAGGAAGAAACAGCAGAGCAGATCTTGTGCAGATGCAAGGGTCTGGAACAAACGATTCTACTGTATGGACAGCTAGAGCCCAAAGACCTGGAAAAGGTATCACCAAGCGACTTCATCGATTTCCTCAGAAGCGCGGGACTAGATGGTGAACTCTAATTTAATTAGGATCGAGCCAAAATAGATCTGAAAAGGTCGCAGTGGAGGGGGCGGTTATCGCCCCAATCTAACCTAACGTTATTTGGATACCTAGGTATGTTCCAATAACTAAAGTAATGGAAGGAATCACCCGATCTTTCAACAAATCATTTGTTCTACAAAGAGAATGAAGCCAACAAAATGTAGCTAAATATGTATAATGTTATTATCAGCATTTGTCTTTTGAGATTAATGATAATGGATGAAAAAAGGGAAAATAAGTGATTTTTTTCAGTTATGTAGATAAAATATCAATAAATGAGTGAATTCATGGGACCAGTATAGATAAAAAAGTGTTTTCAGACTGGACCAACCAAGCAGAAAAAACGTCAGTAGTGGTAATCGAATGTATTTCTTCCAAACCCATAAACAAAGGACATCAGCTCTGTTAGAGCTGAATAGGAAAAACCTGAGTAGAATAACAGGACTACTGACATGCCACTATAGACTGCCAAACATTTTAAAAAAATCGGAGTTGCCGAGAGGACAGATTGTCGCCTCTGCCATAATAATAAAAAAACACCGAAGCACATTCTGAACAGATGCAACGAACAAGACCTGGAAAAATGTATTACCGAACGTCATATACTTCATCAGAAGTACAGGACTGGAAGGTGAACTCTAATTCGGATTGAACATTGCAAAAAGAATCATTTATATCTCACCCTTTTGGGACTATCGAGGGGCCATATATCTAAAAATTATTGTTTCTGCACAGAAAAATCAATTGAGTCATCCAGTTTGGTCCCATTTGTTTAACTATTCACAAATGGTGATGTGATACTGAATTTTATTGAAGTTTACCGCAAACAGTTTTCTGCATCTGGCCTTGTATAATATTCACAAAAACAAAAACCACAGGGAGTTTTCTTGTATTTATCCAAACCCATCACAATTCTTCTTATATCTCCGCATTTCGAGAAAAGTTCATAAATCTGCTCTTCAGTAGTATAAAATGATAAATTTCCTACATACAAGGTAGTCGTCTGTTTCAATAGTTTGTCCTGTTCTGCTCGAGTTCCCTGAAAATATGGAGGAATTATTAAAGGGATAAATCCAATGAATCCATTTGATATTCACCTTAAAATGTTGATCTCGGTAAGAGCTGAGATCTACTGATGGTGAGGTGGCCATAGACATTGTCTTCTATGCTTAAATTATGAAAAACTTTTGAAATTACTTCGTAAATAAACACTGTTAAATCAAATTAGTTATTACCACGCCACAGGCCACAGCACAACACAAGACACAAGCAATCACGCAGATCACGATCACAATAAATAATAGTAAATAAACATAAACAGTAGACACCACAGCACAGCAGCAAGGAAACTCAGAAACTCACGTAAATGTAGGTTAGAGGTAGTTTGCGCAGATTTTCGCGCACCATCTATACTTAGGCAATCCATCGACCTGTCAAAACGAAAGCAATATGGCGGCTGTTGGCACACATTGTAATTCGTCATAAGCGACCGTAGTGGTAAAAGTGTTTATTTTGTGATTTTCTGTGCGAATTTGAGTAGTTTTTCGATTTTGGATTATAATTCGTGCTTCAACTGAAGAAAAATGCCCCTTATTTGCATTGTAGTTAACTGTGGGTCCCGTCACGACAGTGATAGAGTCGGGTTTCACTCGGTGTCTACAGTTTCAAATCATAAGTTTCTGACCAGTTAAAATGACTTATCGAGGAGAAGAGCTCTATTGTTAGCTGCAATCAACCTAGAAGATCTCACGGATTCGAAAATCAAGTATCAGAGAGGCTGCAGCAGACATACCCTGTGTGCACATTCGTGATAATATCCTTCATTCCGTCATGGATACCTATAACTTCAGACTTTTGTGATTTGATTTGTTCCTACGATTACTTGTATGATTTTGCCTACTTGTATATCTCTGAACTATTGTACATTAGGAGGTCCCATTTCAAATAAAGTTCATATATATATATATATATATATATATATATATATATATATATATATATATATAGATAATTGATATATTTTCCACTTCAAAATAGAGAAAACTCCAAATGAATGTTCATATATATGTACCTACCTCCTCAAAAAACATTCCTATAGGTATTGTTATTGAATTACTGGAATACAAATTTTCTTTAGGATTCTGATGACTCAATAAATAAAAATATTTAGAAATATGTCTTTCAATCTCAACATTCCCATATTTTAGATATTTCAGGCAATTATCGAAAGCCTCGATCAAGTCTTGTGAAGGGTATTGTATTTGATTACTCTCGTTTCGGACGTCCATCGTCTTATTTAATGTATTTGAAAAGGTTTTCACGATGTTTTGAATGTGAATACTGTATTCAGACGATTGCAGATACAAACATTCGAAACATCGTGAAAACCTTTTCAAGAACATTGAGACGATGGACGTCGGAAACGAGAGTAATCAAGTTACCACATCGTCTACAACCTTCAAAGGGTATTGTAATTTATTAACAGTAAAAATTGGATATATCCAGGGTTATTATATTCATAATCAGTATGGATGGATATATCGTGATATTTATCGAAATTGTACTATATACAAATATCAATATTGTGTCATTTTTTTATAATTGGTATTAAATTGAGAGTAATCAACTAAATCAGTAAAACAACAAATAAACAAACATTTATTCATATATATTCATTTGAAACATTTTATTTTTTAAAACAACAGCAAGAGGCAAGTCGTCCAATAAATTTTTTTACTGGATGGCACTGGCCACACAGCTTCCAAATCTGTGCGTGACATTGCCTCTAATATAGCACCAATATGACCACCTACTTCACTGTTTCCGGCCATACAAGTACAGTGAGCAGTACAAATGCTTTAATCCTTTTCAATTATGTACCAAACATCTGAAGGTTTTTAATTTGCCTTTTGTGAATACTTGACCTGAAAAAAAGTTATGTTGATTAGAAAGAACTATTATGAAAGTTGAGAAGTAATATTCTTAAATATCAATGTCTCTTATAATAAACAAATGTGGCAATCAATAAACATAATAGATCAGATCAGAAGTTATAAATTGCTTCTTATGTATTATTTTTCCTAATTAATAATAATTCACTTCGATGACTCAAGATTTGCAACTGTACATGTACCCATTAGAAAAAACCTGCTGCCTAGGAAAAACATAGGTACTAGACTAATGGTGGATTTATGCAGCACCAATTAACAAGTATCAAGTAACAATTATCAATTAACAATTAGCAATTATAAGTTCAACCATCATCCTACAATGGCCGTACTTATGCAGACAAGTAACAATTATCAATTAACAAGTAGAAAGTTGGCCAACTTTAACTTCTTACTTTAATTGAACCAAATTTTCTTCTAGTGCGCAACTAGTACGCAGATGACCGTGGATTGGTCCGTGCGATGACGAAAGTTAACCCAACATTCACTGAATAAGATATTCTGGTTTGTTTTTGTTGTGGGTTGTGGCGTCTTTTGAAATTTTATTTGTTTGTGAAAATATACTGTAAAAATGGAAATTGATGATGCAATTTCCCGTGTTGTGCGCATGCTTACTTTTCTTCCTTAATTATTAATTGAATGTGCATAAATACCATCATTTTCGTTACTTGTTAATTGCTAATTGATAATTGTTACTTGATAATTGTTGATTGGTGTTGCATAAATCCACCATAACTAAAATATATGAATGATTCTGAATTTTTGTTCTCACCTTCACAAAGAAGCCAGATTCAAAATATGTATGGGTTCTAAACTTGTATAGGGCTTCATCTGCATTTGGGAAAGCTGAGTAAAAAGCAAATACGAAATAATATCCATATTCGTAACAGGAGGAGCACCAACAATTGAACAATTCAGTTCAGAAATATTCAGTGTAAAAAGGATCTAAATCACTGATCAAACCTCAACTTCATTTTATACCTTTAACAAATACATTGATAAAAATGTGAACAGAAGATGGGGGTGTATTTTCAAGCATGTTCATCAAAGCTTCTGCTTTTCAACAATAGTGTCATCAGGTAATCACTTTCCATCTAAATAATATTAATTTACAACACAAAATCTCCGAAAATAACCAAAAATACACTTTTACAAGCCAAAGGTACACACTGACAATGATGTTCTTATGGCGATTAACAGTTTGTGTGCCAACAACCGCCGTATTGGGTCACGTGGTATGGATTGCCTAATAAAAGGTACTCTCTCTCTCTAGATTTTTTTGGCCCTTGCTTCCTTTTGGTGCCTTTGACCAGCTCATTAGAGGGATTACAACTTTATCTAATTTTCCATCATGTTTTATTCCATTTTTTCTTTCTTCTTTATATCACATATTATGTTCGTATGTTTTCCTCTCGTATGTATTTCTTCTTGTGTGCTAGAATGTTAGTGAAGGGACAGATAGCACAACAAAGGATTTACTTTTCTCGCTTTGGAGCAGCGGCGAAGCTTTTCACAACCCGAGATGCTGCCTCGGATAAGAGGAACCCCAGGAGGGTGAATAGAATAGAGGGATTTTATAATTTTATACATTATTTTTATGTGACTATTTTTTTTTTAAATTTTGATTTTGTTATATGATAAAAAATGTATTATGCTATTTATTATTGAAATATTCAATTGCTTCAATACTACAGTCATATTCAGGGAGGTTGGTACTCCTTTTTCTATAAATTTCAAATACATATCCAATTCAGGGATAGCACTGATAGGGCATTCAAAAAATATATGATTTAGTGTATTCTCCTGACCACATTCACAATTGGGACTATCTTTTACTCCGATTCTGAAGAGGTGTTTGTTTGTCATACAGTGACCTGTCTTCATTCTAAGTTATATGACGTCTATCCATATATGGAAAGTCGTAATACCAATTTTTTTTGGGAATTCGGGGAGTATTTCTGCATATGTTTTTTCTTCGATTTTTGTATTTTGTTTCCATTGATTAACGAATTCTATTTAAATGTTATTTTTCAAAATGGAAAGGATGGACTTTTTATTTACTTTAATATTCATTGGGACATTTAGTGTGGTTTCTATTTTTGCCAGGCTGTCTGCATGTTCATTCCCTTATATATTTTCATGTCCTGGAATCCAAGCTAATGTAAATTTGATATCATTTTGTGCTGATAGATATATTGCCTGTTTGATGTTCATAGTTATATGATCTATTTCTTAAATTAGTTTTTTTTTCGTGTCTTTTTCATGGCAGATCACATATATTTTTTGTCATGCAATCTGGAAGAGAAGGAAAAGTCCATACCTGGTATGGCCACACCACATCCTACTTTGTCATCTAAAATGAGATTATGTTAATTGAATTTTTCTATCACGTTATGGAATTATACTTTATTTGTTATGTCGTTTTTCGCTAATTGCAAATCTATTATTTGTATTTTATGTGTGTATACTTCAAAATCAAAACTTGGTAATATGTAATTTTTATATATGTATTTCCTATATATTTTTACATCTTGTAATATTTGAATAAGATATGGTGTATTCCTATTTTATTCCAATATCTCAGTTTAAGTTCACAAATAACTTTTAATGTTTACAAGATATAAAGTATTGGTGGTCTGTAGTCTATTCTCTTTGTTATAAATTTGCAAGCCAGCCATTTCCTTCTATTTCCTAGGTCTATTTCCCCTGTTTCTGCCAGCAGAGCATTTACTGGTGTAGATTTCATACATCGTATCATCGGTCTCATCCCCTGATTATGAATTTTATTAAGTTTGTCTGTGTTTTTTTGGAACATGGTTTTATCAGTATAGTTCCATAATCTAAATGTGACTTCCCACCAAACCTTGCAGAAACACTTTAATATATTTATTCCTTGCTGCTTTAGTACTGATATTATCTATATGTTTGTCCCAAATAAGATTTCGAGTCAATGTCATTCCCAGATATTTTATTTCATTTTGCTATTCAATTTTCCCGCCATAAAACTATTTCTGGTGGTGTCAATGGAGGACTTCGGCTAAGGTGCAGTGATACCACAACAAAAATTTTGGCCTTAAATCTACTGACACATTTTTTGGCTATTTTTGATAATTTTAAGATAAAGTACACCTTCTGATACCCCAAACCAATATTAAAAAGGTGCGGAATTGTTGAATTATTTAGTTATTTCATAAAACACAAATGTTTAGGGAATTTGTATTTTTATAGTGATTATTTTTTCCTGGAAGGCGCCAAATTCAAAACTATAACATGAATAACTCGTACGTCGTACGACTTTCCACTGTCAAATTCGTCCTATGGATATTAGAAAAAAAATATTTAACTGAGCGGTGTTGTGAAAATTGTTTAATAGACTTTTGGTATCTACCTATTAGTTTTTATTTACGTTAAAATGGTTGATCGCTGTTATAAAAATTGAAAAGTGACTCCAGAAAGCGTTATAAAGAGCGAGTTTTTTCCCTTTCCCAAACCAAAAAGAGATTTGGTAAAATGTCTCAAGTGGATTGAACTCTGTGGAAATGAAAACCTCCTTCCATCAAAAATAAACAGGAATGCTTATGTTTGTAGCCTACATTTTGAGGATAAATGCAAGAAGAACCAGTACCATTTTCCAATCTGCAAGTGTGCGAAAATGTGGCTGAAGGAGAAATTATGGTGTGTGAAACTGGTGAAATCTCAATAGACAGTGTGGAACAGAGCAATTTCAACTAATAACTCCCAACATCTTTCTGAAACCCCTGATGACTTGAGCAACATCACTGCATAATGATGAAGACATTTTAACTGAAAACTCCCAAGATCTTCCTGACACCCCTGATGACACCACCACAGCTAATGATGAATAAATCTCCTACGTAGAGTCTTATACGCAGACTTTGGAATGTGCTCCGAAGGCAAACATATTTTCATATAATAATTTGAAAAAGAATTCAAAACATTTCAAATATTTCACATGACTTGAATTCTGGCATTTTGAGGCAATCTATACTCTTTTAGATGAAAATATTATGGACAAGCTTGTATATATCCCTATAAAAATTATGAAATGAAAGGAAAGAAAGCAAAGTCAAAAATTGAGCAATCGGGATAAATTAGCGTTAACGTTAGTGCGAATTAAAAGGGGATTCACATTAGATGAGTTATCATTTTTCTGCAATTTGAGTAGAAACTATGTCTCCGTCACTACATCATATACTTGGATACAGTTTATGTTTTTTAAGATAGAAGGAATGAAAAAAAAAATATTTTCCAGTGCCAGAGATATTAAAGACGTTCCTAAATGTTTCAGAAATTTTTCTGGCGACAGTATTACTTTTGTTATAGATGTTATAAACATAGTAATACAATTAAATTTCTTGTTGCAATTTCAGTAACTGGTGCAGTGAGGGTTATGAGGGCTTTATTTCAGAAAGATATTTATTTGAAAAGAGCGATATTAGACAGTTGTTGATGGAAAATGATGTTATTTTAGCTGATAGATGAGGTTTCATAATCAGGGATTTGTTAGATGAAATGGGAATTAAATTATATATCCCACCTTTTATGATGGGAGGCAACAACGGACAGCCGAAGAAGAAATAATAACTAAAAAATTGCCAAAGCAAGAATTCATGTTGAAAGGGCTATCTATCTAATTAAATCATATGAGATGTTTCCAAAGAAATATCCCATATTACTATAATGCCCATTAGTTCGAATATTTTTGCTATTGTTTGCTTTTTAGTAAATTCGTAACTTGAAATAAAAAATCCATTAAGTATCTTGAACGCTATATTTAAATGAGAGTTTAAACAAAACGTGTTGGTTTTTCATTTAAGAGGTACTAGAAAGGACCCTTAATCACTAAAAATGGAATTGCACACCACTTGTAGAAATTCTAAACTTTCCAGCGGTTCACACCATTATTAACACAAGAAAAAATATTCTATCTGAAGATCATGAAGTCTGAAACTTTGCAGATACTATTGACATGCAATAGGGAGCAAAGGACCAAACGAATATTTTTAATGTTTTTGACACAAATGATCCATAAATTACATATTTTGCCATATATAAAAGTGTGTTAGAAACGTGAATGTTCTAATTGCTGTCGAACATTTTTTTTTCAAGAAGAGATTTCACCAGTTTCACATAACATAATTTCTCCTTCAGCAACATTTTCGCACACTTGCAGATTGGAAAATGGTACTGGTTCATTTTTGCGTTTATCCCCGAAATGTAGGCTACAAACATAAGTATTTCTACTTATTTTTTATGGAAGAAGGTTTTCATTTCCACAGAGTTCAATCCACTTGCGACATTTTACCAAATCTGTTTCTGGAGTCACTTTTACAATTTTTATAACTACAGCAATAAACCATTTTAACGTAAATAAAAACGAATAGGTAGATAACAAAAGTCTATTAAACAATTTTCACAACACTGCTCAGTCAAATATAATTTTTTTTCTAATATCCATAGGACGAATTTGACAATGGAAAGTCGTACGAGATATTAATGTTATTGTTTTGAATTTGGCGCCTTCCAGGAAAAAATAATCACTATAAAAATACAAATTCCCTAAACATTTGTGTTTTATGAAATATCTAAATAATTCAACAATTCCGCATCTTTTTAATATTGGTTTGGGGTATCAGAAGGTGTACTTTATCTTAAAATTATCAAAAATAGCCAAAAAATGTGTCAGTAGATTTAAGGCCAAAAATTTTGTTGTGGTATCACTGAACCTTAGCCGAAGTCCTCCATTGATTTATACCAGGTTTGAACCATACCCAGTAGCGGCGTTAGGGTAGGGCGCGGTTGAGCGATCGCCCAGGGCGCCGGATAAAAGGGGCGCCTGCGGCGCCCCTTCGTAGCCTATCGCTCATAGTTCGAGGTCTACTTACTCGTAAATTCCCTAAATTAAGCGAAAAAATCTTGATGTTGGCAACACTTAAATGGAACGCAGTATTCAATCTGTTCGATGGGAGCACTGCATGCATTTCATTTTACCGGGAATCCCCAATCATAGTTAAACACATTGTCTATTTATTTTTAACATTTTAGTTGAAAAGCGTTATTTTTTAGCGAAACGGAACAAACTCAGCTCATTCTCATTCATAAAATCGGTGCAAGTACAAAACAATTATTCGAATTATTTTAAAACAAACAAACGTGACGTGGTAATCAGACGGTCCATGCTACGTTGCGATGCTAATGTTCGTCACTTTTTAACCGACGAAACCAAAAAGGAGGAGGTTCTTTATTCGACGCGTATATTTATTTTTTTTATGTATGATCACGCACAACTTTTCACAGAGCGGTTCGATTCCGATGATTCTTTTTTCATTGAATAGGGTGCACTTCGAAGTCGGTCCCATTCAAATTTGAACAACAAAATTTATCCCTAAGGGTAGCAAAATGAAGGATATTGATCGTTCACCCTCTGAATAATGGTCCGTTAACCGATTCTATCAGGCATAACTTTGTAGTGGGTTTTCCGATTTGGATGATTCTCTTTTTATTAGAGAGGGTATACCTCATAGTTGATCATATTTGAATTGAGAATGAAATGATCCACTCCTATGGGTAGACAAATAGGGGATGATTGATTTTTCACTTGTGAACATTGGCACACATATATTGTTTACATTGACAGACCCTCCTACATCCGTCAAAATGATTACATTCTATGAAAGGATGGAATTATATACAAAGTGATGAAATCTACTAACCAGAACTTTCAAAATTAATTTATATTATATAACAATAAATAGTTAAAATAGAAAATCATATTATTTAATAGTTAATAGTTGAAGTAAGATATGTAAGTATTTTGGAAGTAATCAAAAATTAAGTAGGTATTAATTAGTAGATTTCAGCAACAAACCAGCTAAAAGATTTCAGCTTCATAGTTTCATTGGTTGTTTGGTATGACATACTTTTACAAATAAATATCGTAAGTAAATCTCTACAATCAACAGTCATGGATCTCGGTAAATGTACAGAAATGTTGAAAAAATGCTGCAATTTCTTGGAAGACTATAGAAAACAGGCTTTAAAAGCGCTATTTTAACTGCAAAGGAATTGGCCGAAGAACTAGAAATTGAACCTGTTTTTAGAGCTACAACAAGAATTCGATATGTTAAACGTCAAGCTGGTGAAATTGCACGCGATGACCCTATAACTTTTCCAGAAAAAAAATTTGAGGTTGAATTTTTGAACTGTCTTTTGGACACCACATTAATTCCAGCCAATGGAAGGTTCAAACAGTTAAATGAGTACTCGGAATCTTGGTCTTTTCTATACAATATTAAACAGATTCCGGAAAAACCCGACCTTGTCAAACTCTGTGGTGATCTCCAACTAAAATTAACTGTAGACTCTAAATCAGACATAGATGGTTGTGTGATGAACTCGTAAGTCTGATATCGTTTTTGCCTGATCAGAATGGGGTTACTCCTATTTTTGTTTTAAATTTCATCAAAGACCGCAACTTACAAGAACTTTATCCAAATGTATGGATAGCATTGCGAATATTATTGACTATACCTGTAACGGTTGCTAGTGGGGAGAGGAGTTTTTCAAAGCTGAAGTTGATAAAAACCTATCTTCGATCAACAATATCTCAATCTAGATTGACAAACTTACCAACTTCGTCAATTGAAAACGAAATTGCTGAGAACATCGACTTCAATAACCTTATAAAAGAGATCGCTGATAGAAAGGCCAGAAAAATAAAATTTTATTAGTTTTTTTCTAATAAACGGTTATTTTTTATAATAAATAATTATTTCTTTTAATAAATGGTTATTTCATGATATCCTTTCTCTTTTTTAGTATGGGTTTAAATTGCAGTTGGGGGGCGGCGTAGAAATCTCGCCCAGGGCGCTGGTAGTGTTAAAACCGGCACTGACCATACCGCTTTACTTTTCATGAGGGATATTTCCAAATCATGCTCTACGATCCACTGTTTCATAATTTCTAGAGTAAAACTCATTTTTTCATTCATTTCTATTATATTATTACCTTTTACTAAAATTACTATATTATTCTCATATACAATCACCTTACCTTCAGGAATGTTCAACTTACTTATTCCTTACTATGTTCAGGAATGTATATATTAAATAGGATCGGACTCAGTGGTGAGCCTTAAGCTAATCCTTTTGAACAGATTCCCGGCCCATGAATGTCACTATTATTATCTTTTACATAATTATGTCTATTACACAAAATTTTATATATTAAATTTGCTAGATCCCCAGGTATTTTATCTTTCAATAGATATTCCTGAAGCTTGTGAATATTGACATTGTCATATGCAGCCCTAATATCCAAAAACTGCTAATAGTGATTGGTTTAGTCCGAATGACATTTGAATATATGATATTGTATATGCTAAACAATCCATTGTTCCCATTCCTTTTCTAAACCCCATTTGATATTCTGATAATATTTGATTTTTTTCCACAATGCCATTCTAATCGATATTTTGCCATTTTTTCCAATACTCTCAGGCCACATGATGAGAGTGCAATAGGTTTGTAGTTTGATGATTGATTTGGACCCTTATTGTTTTTAAGGAATCCCTATATCAAATAGTTTTTCCATGATTTTGGGATTGTGTCTCCTACTAGAATTTTATTGTATATTTCCAGAAATTCAACTTTTGCATTTATTGGCAAATGATTCAACATTGGATATGCTATTTCATCCATTCCTGGCGATGAATTATTTCTTACTTGCAATGCATTTTCTAATTCTGAAATTGAAAAAGGTTTTGATTCGGTTTTTATCTCTGATAATTCAAATTCTGGAAGTATATTGCACGTTGCTATTGATATTATCATCTCCTATGCAATTACCTTATTTGGTAGGTTTTTTTTCTGATTGTTATTTAAGCACTTTGAAAATTTACCAATTGTTTGCCACACATATGATATGTTTGTTTCCCTATTAATTGTGGAGCCAACATTTCTGAAGCCTTGTTTTTTTTGTTTTTCAAGAATTTTCTTGTTTTTGCCATAATTTTTTTAACTTATATATAATTGAATTTAGCTAAACTTTCCCTCCTTTCCTGTATTTTTTCATCGCATTCATGATCCCACCATGGGATTTTTGGTTTTTTTCTTGTATTAGTTTTTGCTCTTGGAATGGATACCTATTTCAGCAGACTCATTTATGATGTTTTCTAAATCTTCATATTTATTGATGTTTATATTTTCCACTTTTTGACTAATGTTGCCATAATATTCATCCCGTTTAGCTTTTCTCGGAATGCGTTTATTTTCTGATTTTTCTGCTTGTTTGATGTTGAAATTATTATATTGATGGGATAATGATTACTGTTTCCGCAGTCATTTAATACCCTGCAATTACATTTGGCGGCAATTGTGTTAGTTACAATGGTGACATCCAGAAGTCTTGGATTTTCATTAGGATTGTGAAATCTGGTATTAGTACCATCATTCAATACAATCAATTATTCATCCTCTGATATTAGTTTAAGGTTGTTTCCGTTTTGATTTATGACTCTACTTCTCCATAATGGATGGTGTGCATTAAGGTCTCCCATCCATATCATATCGCCTGAAAGTCCTTCTAGTATTTGATTTATTTTATTTATTGCTATTACATTGTTTGGTGTATTATACATATTTAAAGTGCTGAGATGATTTATTTTTATAATTATTATTTGACAATGTTTATTTTGCAAAGATGGTCCAAATCTATAATTTGATACTTAACGTTATTCTTGATGAGAGTGGCCACTCCTCCTCCTCTGTGCCCTGTATATTTCATTACTTTATGATATATGATGATTGGAACGATCGATTCTGATATAGTGATGTTAATGAAAGTTGAGCTAAGTTTTGTTTTCTTGTTTTACGTGCGATGGAATAGGGAACACTCGTGATTTTTTTTCTCTTTGTATCAGTTCAATCCTAAAAAATTACATTTTGTTAAAATAATTTCTGAAACCCCAAAGTTTTGTCGAAATTTTCATATATAAAGGTGCCTCAATACAAACTCGATTTGACCTTCAGTTGAATAACTTGCCCCAATCACTAGCGCCAATTGTGATTGTTTGAGAAGTATTGATAGAAAATACTAGTTCTCACAACCAAACATAAATTCAATCTCACTTTTAATGTGATGTTTCAGTAAAAATTCAAAAGACTTTGATAATAAAACTATTAGTTCAACATATAAACGAAGACAGATGAAATAATAGTTTGAAGCAACTAGCGGCAAAAGTTTGAACTGTGCGAAGTAACGATGAATACGTCCATCAGAGGCGCTAGGAGTACGTTTTCAAGTTTAGTCAATGATCGTTAGACGTCGCATTGGCTAGTTTTAAATGAATTACTTAGGCTGGCAACATGGCAATAGCTAACACGTTGCAAAGTGAAAATATATGTGCTCACGTTTGTCTGTCGACGTGTAATTCGTGTCATTAATTTGTGACATTCGTCGAAAATATCGTGTGGATGTGATTTGGTGATTTTATCCCTGCAGTCTTACTTGAATTATTTTAACGTACAGTCTGGTTAGGTAACAGTTTCTGCTACTATAATCCAAAACAATGGTGAGTACCTTTTTTCAATAATGGATAACAGTTTTTAATAAATTTTTTTAAACAGCCTGCTTCTCCAAGCTCAACGAATGTTGGTTCAGGAGGAAGATCCCCCTCGAAGGCTGTTGCACCTAGATCTTCCACAGGAGGAACTGTAAGACAGAGAAAAACTACCACCACAACAACTGCAAGGAGGAACACAGGAGCAGGAACTGGTGGAATGTGGAGATTCTACACAGATGATTCCCCAGGAATCAAAGTGTAAGTTTTTGCCTTCTCCATATGTTGTGGTATTTATATTTATACCATACCATATTGCATGCTGCTGTTGTGAATTTTCCCAAATCTGACCCATAATTCACTGTTGGCTTGTTTCAAAGTGTGAATAATTATTGTACTTGTTTATAGTACAACTAAAATTAATAATAATAATGTTAATTTTCTTCGAAGATTCAATTCATAATTTAATATGCAAAATGATTCTCTTCTGTTTTTTTATGCGGGTAATATAAGTGCTAGGGGTTTTATCGCACAAATTTTTTTGAAATATTCGAGAAAACATTTTGCCCGGGAATTTTACAGAGTGCGATTTGCGGTCTTATTATCTGATTTTGATAAGGCAGCAAATTGCACCAGTTTCCTAGAGGCAAAATGCTTGAGGGAAAATTAAAAAAAAATTGCGATAAAATCCTCTAGCACGAATGATATTTGATGAGAATATTTCCTGAATAACATTTAAAACTGGATAAAATTATCAGAATTCATGTTAAATTTTAATTTTCAATTTGGAAAGTTACAACAATTCTTTTCGATCCAAAATCGAAGGGATCGTGTCCGAATAATTACCGTTTTTAAATGCTTTGTTACAGATTCATTCATTCACTGCTCTTGAACTCTCCCAAAAACCTGAAATACATATACATTTTTCAGTATCAGATCAAATATGTTTGTATCTGGAACTGATAAAAAAAAAGTTCCTTGATGTGGAACCTGAGCCTCCCGTGTGATTGACTAACAGGCTAACCATTACTCTATGAGAACTTTTACTGATAAACTGAAAATGACTCAATTAAATCATTCATTGCCTTACTTAAAAAACTGAGGCTTTTAACATGCTAAAAAAAGGTATTTTTGAATTCAAATATCAAAACACTGTATGTAGTGAGTTCAAAATCCCTTATTCCAATTTTGCATTTCCTATTTCCCTATATAGGAATTGAATGTGTTACATTTAATTCTGACAAGACCAAGTGCAGTTTTATCACAAAACAATCTACTGGTCGTTTTATCAGTATAAAACAGTGAGAAGACATTTTATCACTATAAAACTGATCTGATTGGTTCTCTGTTTGAAATTTCGGCCATTCGATTGGCTCAAAAATAATGAGGGAAATAGTCATTGAAAAACTTTTGCTTTGCTTGAGTGTGCTCAATATGTTCAGTGACCAAAATTGTAAATTTTCGTGATATTTTGAAATTATTGTCTATATCCCTCCAGACTGATTTTTTTTCAATAGTCAATGAAAAATAAAACTACTTGTTACTTAGAAACAGAGTTGTAGTGGGGTCATGAACGCCCCTGGCAAGATTTGAATTTTGCGCCCCCCAATACTAATTTTCTAGGAAAAGAAACGACACAATAACTTCAAAAATGTAATTAATTTACGTTTAAACATAAAAATAGTTCTTACTATTATGTAGGAATGGAAACAATACAACACAAGTTTGTTCATTTGTTGTTTGGTGTGCAAAATGCGCTCGCTGAATGTTGCGCCCCTGGCAGGCGCCGTCTGGCCAGCTCCTAGCTAGGACTCTGCTTATAAACGACCAGTCTATTATATTAATATAGATTTGAAACTTTTTCTCTGAAGAAGAGAATCACCCTGTTTCCCCAATTTTGTTTGTAACCTCACAAAAAGTAGCTAATCTAAAAGGGAAAAAACAAAATATGATGACTCAGTAATGTTACACTGTACAAGTTTCTCCTTTTGGAAAACTTTGAAAGTTTATTAGGCCACCTTAAACAAATATTGTATTATATTGGCTATAAAAAATCCCTCTGGTATGACTATCCTACTAATGGTTCCGTACCATCATTTATTTTATTAACTGGGTGAAAGGAGTGTATTGTTCATAACATAGTTTCATTATTCCTTCTTAAAAATCAAACTGTTTATATATATATATATATATATATATATATACAGAGTGACCCATTTGAAAGCAGGCCACATCTCAATATTTCTAGAAGCTTGGATAGAAAAAAGTTATGGAGCTTGCATGCACCTCCGGTCACCCTGTATATACAAAGTGACCCATTTGAAAGAGGGCCACCTCTCTAAAACTGTTATTTATTATCCGATTCAGAAGTTTTTTTTCCAGTAGATAGAGCATCAATAGTTCTAGTTGAATGCCATAAATTCGAAATAAAAATATAAATTTAACGGCCTACTACGAATTTTTTTTAAGGTCATAAATCCAAAAAACATACTAGCGATTTTTTTCAGTGAAATTTGACGACGCCACTGGATTTGTGATGCTTTCAAATGGGTGTGACCAAAATTGCACAATAAAATTATTTTTTTCAACAGAAATATGGCATAAGTAAAATTCATATCACTTTATCAAAATATTTCGAATAGTCATATAAATCACAATCTTGTTAAAAATATCGTTTAAAAGGCTCTTTCAGGTCGTTAGCAGAGTTTGTAAACAGCTGTTATTCAAAATGGCGTCAAATTATGTTTCTTCCAAACGTAACTCCATAGTATAGGAGATAGTTATGTCCATCAGAACACTGCAGTTTTTTGCCAAATAAATTAAATGTACATCTTTACATCAAATAGTAATTGATATTCAATAATCAATATTAACCAATATTGATAACATAAATGAACTACAACACAAGAATGGATTGAAATGAGAGTGCCTACACACTAATTTTCGTACTTTTCAACCAAATCCCGATTTAATTTATTCTACCATTTTCTAATGCTAACTAACCATAGGATTCGTTCAACATTCGTTCATTGGTTTGGGGTAATATCTGTGCAAGCCTGTCTTATTCTTTGGTGGTTGACAGTTATTCCAAATATCAATCTTGGTTCCATTCAAACATGCTTGGAATACCACATTTCAAAAATATTATTTTTATTAGGAGGCTTTCTAACTTTAGTTGCTATAGAGATGACAAGTCATCAGAACAATAGACGAAAAGACACAAATTTGTCAGTGTTAATAGTGAAGTTTATAACTCCTCAAGTACCTACACTAATAAAGAAGTATGGCTGATAATTTGACTTTGCAGGAGAAAATTGAAATAGTAAGACTTTGTGGTAACAACGACAGATCCGAAAGGGAAGTATGTAGAATTTTCAATAAGATGCATCCGGAGCGTCGAAATATTAGCAGAGCTACAGTTGGCCGAATTAACCAAATTTTCAATCAGTATGGAGCTGTTTGTAAACATATTCTGAAGAATAGTAATATTGTACAAAGACGGAGACGAAATAATTCTGAACGAATTCAAAATTATTTTAATAATAATCCGAAAACAAGTGTGAGAATTGCAAGTTTGGACATTAACTTACCACGTGAAATAATAAGGAGAAATCTTAGGAAATATAATAAGATGAAGCCCTTTAAACCAAAGTTTCTTCACACCTTAGAAGAAGGCGATAATGAAAAGAGGATGGAGTATAGTTTATGGGCTCAAGAAGAATATCTAAATAACAGGAATTTTCTGAAAAAAAATGTGTTCAGTGACGAGGCAACATTCACAGTTAAGGTAAATATTAAGTTAATCACCATGCACTCGAATATGGAAAACATTTTCTTCGTGTTTGCTCTGAACACAATCCGGAAGAAAAATCGGTCTCATACGTTTCAAGTTACATCTTTTCGAAATAAATTTCAACACCGTTTTCTGCACAAAACTCTCAAATGCCTCCTTCTTTTTACCAGCATAAACAATACCTAAATCACTTATTTTGCAACTTTGCACAAATATCGTCGTTTTTATCGAAAGATCCTCCTTCTTACACAGTCCGATTCATTTATTACCAACATGAAAAATTAAAAAGTAAATAAATGTCATCTGTCAAAGAAATTAGAATTGTTCATTTGCAACTGTGTAAGAAGGAGGATTTTTTCGATAAAACGACGATATTTTGCAAAGTGTGCGAAAATATGATTTAGGGTGAATTGTTTATGCGTAAAGAAGGAGGCATTTGAGTGAGTTTTGTGCGAGAAACGGTGCTTGAAATTTATTTCGGAAAAAGCGATGTAACTCTGAAACGGTATGAGACCGCCGCATTTTTCTTCCGGATTCGTGTTCAGGAGGCAAAAACACGTAAGAAAAGTGTTTTCCCCATATTCGGAGTGCATGGGTGATGTAACTTAATATTTACCACAGTTAATTCTCAAAATACAAGGTACTGGACGGAAGAAAATCCATATTGGACAATAAATTGCAGAAGACAGTACTCACAAAAAATAAATGTTTGGTGTGGAATATTACATACCAAAATAATTGGCCCCCTTTTTTTTTAAAGTAATTTGATTGGTCAAATTTTTTGGAATTTTTTGAAAAATGAATTTTCTAACGCTATGGATGAACTTCCACTGGCAGAAGAGGCTCATCTTCTATTTCAATTAGATGGCTGTTCCATCCACAATAGCAGGATTGGGAGAAATTGGTTGGAAGAAAATTTTCCTAATCGGTGGATAGGGCGAAATAGTGCATTGATCGAGTTTTCCCCCAGATCACCGGACTTGACTCCATTGGATTTTTTTATGGGGCTTCGTTAAATAAAAAGTTTACAAAACTCGCCCAACGAGCAAAGAGGAACTGTGTGAAAGAATAGGACAGGCTTGCAGAGATATCACCCCAAACCAATTATCGAATGTTATGGTTAACATTAGAAAACGATACGATAAATGTATCGAATTAAATGGAGATTTGGTTGAACAGTCCGAAATTTTATGTGTAGGCAGTGTCATGTCAATACATTCTTTTGTAGTAGTTCATTTATGTTATTAATATTGGTAATTATATTATTGGATGTTTTATTCTTTGAAAAAACTGCAGTGTTCTAAAAGACATAACATATCCCACATAGAGTTGTTATGTTCTGAAGGAGTATTTTAAACCATATTATTTACAAAATTGTGATTTATATGACAACTTTTTGAATTATTTCGATATTGATATGAATATTTTACGTATGCTATATTTCTGTTGAAAAAAAATATTGTGAACTTTTGGTCACACCTATTTGAAAGCATCACAAATCCAGTGGCGTCGTCAAATTTTATTTAAAAAAATCGCTAGTATGTTTTTTGGATTTTTGACCTTGAAAAAATTCGAAATATGCCGTGAAATTTTTATTTTTATTTCGAATTTATGGCATTCAACTAGAACTATTGATGCTCTATCTACTGAAAAAAAAACTTCTGAATCGGATAATAAATAACAGTTTTAGAGAGGTGGCCCTCTTTCAAATGGGTCACTTTGTATATACAGGGTGACCGGAGGTGCATGCAAGCTCCATAACTTTTTTCTATCCAAGCTTCTAGAAATATTTCTATTTATATGTCCCAAAATAATATACACATCTAAATTCTGTTTTTTTAAATGCCATTTTTGGATTCGCCACTAAATTGTCGATATAAGGCATCTGGGGTTTTTAGACTTTTCAGCAATAGCTTTTGACTTGTGTAAATTTATGTGTCAAAATAGGGTCATGCATAGACTCTCAGAAAAATTCATAACTTCAGAACAATTCAAGATAACTCAACCAACTTTTTTCCAGTGGTTTTAGCGCATCTATTGAGATGCAAGCGAAATGGGAGTCAATGTTGCATCTCCTACTACGATTTTTTTGAAAATGACAAATTACAGATGGCAATAACTCGACTTTTTCAAAAGCAACACCGTTCATTTTATTGCATCATTACATGGAATTTTTTAAGAGCTTTTTGCTGAAATAGGGTTGATGGGGTCTACTTTGAAAAGTTTGCGAGAATTGTTGCAAAAAATAAATTTTGATGGTTTTTTTCGAACAAAAAAAAAAAAGGATTCGAATAGCCAAGGAATATTACCTCCTCCAACTATCCAACGATTAGGCTAGGATTGTTCTAAAAAGTCTCGCAATATCCTATGGTTATGCAATGCAGCACCATCGTGTTGCAACCACATGGTCCTTCTGGTGTTTAAATCCACTTCTTTTAACATTCTGGGAAGATGTTGGGGCAAAGAAAATGTTAATACCTTTCAGCATTCAGCACATTGTCGAAAAAGTAGGGTCCAATAATGTGATTTCCAATAAATCCTCCCCAAACATTAAGCAACCATCACTTTTGGTGATCAACAGTCCTCAACCAGTGATAATTTTTGATTGCATAATAATGTATATTATGTCTGTTGACCAACCCGTTGTTCTCAAACTTTTAAACGTTGTTTCATCAGAAAGTAGAATTTTGTTCAAAGTATTATATTCGCAAAATCATTACCATACAATTCTTGATGTAGGTTCAGATGATTGAACTTATGTTTCAATATTATTCTGTTCACACTACTTCCGCTGTTATTTCCCTGTAGCATCAATATAACTTGCAACTCATTTACCTTAATGATCCAACCACCAACAATTTCCTTTTTGTTATAAGAAACACTATCAGTTAAAACCAATCTCTTAACTTTTGGAATGAAGACACCCGTGGAGTTCTCCTGTCTGGATATTTTTGATGGTAGATTCTGCTTGCTAATAAAGGACTTATGTCAGCTTCACCAATACAGTAGACCATATCTACTCATTCTTCGGCAGTCAGATTCATTATTAACAATTGGACATGTACAATTATTATTGAAAGTACACGTATGTGTCAACAGCGGTCTACTCAATTCCTTTTTTTTAACCATTAAAATTTCTTATTTAGCAACAAATCTCGCAAACTTCACAAAGTACACCCCACAAGCCCTATATCCACAAAAATCTTTTGAAAAATGCCATGCAATGATGCAATAGAATATAGGGTGTTGCAATGAGAAAGTCGAGTTTTGCCATTTGTAATTTGTCATTTTCAAAAAATCATAGTACCCGATGGAACATGGACTCCAAGTTTGCCTGCATCTCAAAACATGTCCTAAAGCCTAAGGAATCGACTGGAAAAAAGTTGGTTAAGTTATCTTGAATGTTGAAAAGGGAAACATTCTCAATTGAATAGACTGGAATAGAAAATCAAATAACTATCTGAATAAAAATGCAAATTTTAATTTTTAGATTTTTTCTATTGAGTTAGGGTCCTTTCAGAATAATTTATATCTAGTTCAATGTCCAGCGTGGCTTTAGCCGCCGAAGTAGTTGTTTTCTGTTAGACATTCACAAAAAATAACTTCATTTTTATCATGGATTTTTCAATTCACAGAAAAATATTTCTATTCAATATTCAATTGAGAATGTTTCCCTTTTCAACATGAATATCCCACAAAAGGTTATCTTGACGATGGAAGATAGTGACTAAAGTTTATCTTTCAGTCGCAGATGATTCCACATTTGATTTTATGAACATCCTGTTCATATTTTTAAACAAATTTATCTTGAATGGTTTTGAAGTTTTTCTGTGGGTCTATGCACGACGCTATTTTGACACATAAATTGACATAAGTCAAAAACTATTGCAGATGAGTCTAAGAAACCTGGATGCGTTATATCGACAATTTAGTGCAAAATCAAAAATTGTTACAAAAATGGGGGGTTACCGTTTAAAAAAACAGAACTCGATTGTGAAGCTTATTCCTGTATATAAATAGAAATATGTTTAGAATGTGCCTCATTGTCGACCTATCGTTTAAAAAAATCTATCTTTCTAAGTCGATGTCTTAGAAAAAAGTTATGGATCTTGCATGCACCCATGGGTCACCCTGTTTAATATATATATATATATATAGTTATTGTTATATATATATATATATAACAATAACTCTTCGAAACCTTTTTGACAATGACCTTATTATTACCCTGTCAAATTGTAACTTTTTATGTCGAACATTCTCTGAGAAAAATCACTGTAACGGACGATTTATTTTGATTACAAAGCTGTAAAAAGTACACAAAAAATCCAAACTAGCACCTATACCAGTGAATTAAAATGTGCTCAAGGGTAATTTGATGCAATATCTGAAAAATCAGGCATTTTACTCCAATGAAAAGTTAGTTTTACTCCAATTATTTATATTGTATGTGTTTTTGACAAATTTAAAGTGTTTGTGTTTGTACTTATAATCATAATGAAGATCTATTTAATGTTCTCCTTTTGACTATTTCCAGAATAAGATTAATACATTATTTGTAACTGAATCAATTGGATGATTTTCACATCTAGAATCATTTTTTCAACTACCAAATTTAATTTTTCACACATAATGGGGAAGTAGAACGCTAAAATTTTTCCAGAAATTATATGTTTTTCTATCAAGTATGTGGAAAAAAGTTTTTCTTCCATAAGTAATGTTCTTCATGAGAATTTACCTACTCCCACAAAAATAAAAATCTATTCCACAAAAAAAACCATTATGACATTTAAATACAAATAAAGACACATTTGTTATATATTTAGATGAAAATCAACATCCAATTGCATGATTCCCCTGTCTTCATAATTCATTCTTATGACAGCTGTAAAAAATGGAATCAATACACACTATATCATAATGAAACGCGTTTGCAATTGAGAATTAACCAAATTCGTTTCCAGGTGAATGTGTGAAGTGCAATATGTAACCAAACTTTCAGATATCAACTATCTTAACTTAACCTTGTATCCCATTTAAAATGAATCAACTACATAAAAATACTACTGGCGCTATAAGAACACAATCAAAGAAATATCAGCTCCCAGAAATCGTATCTGGTTATATTCCTAGTTCGGTTGTTTTCAGGTTGTCACCTCCGAATCAACAAAATATAGTTTGGAAATGAACTTAATTGATACAATTTCAGAAACATTTCTGGGAAACGTTTGTTTTGAATGAAGGCTTGATGTATTCAATAAACGTTATATATTGTCGGTTCAAAATGCATTTCTGAAAACATTGAAAACAGGTTTTAAAAATAACTACTTTCTATGTTGAAAATCTCAAGCAAATCTCAACGTTGAAATTTTTAGCCAAACATCTTCATTTAACCAATTAATTAATCCTACATTAATGAAATATTTAAATAACATATGCGTGTTCATTGGATTATTTTCAGGCTTTTCAAAATTATAGACTTCACATAATATATTTTACATAATGAAAAAACAAATTTATGAAAAATAGTTCAATTGAATAAGTAATAAAATAGACGCCAAAAACATCAAATTCCAGTCAGAAAATATCCAAAACCAGTTATTGAACCAGAACTTTTTTTTAATATTTTCTTTTTTATTATATTTTTGCAGAGGTCCAGTCCCAGTTTTAGTAATGTCGCTGTTATTCATTGCATCAGTCTTCATGCTGCACATATGGGGAAAATACAGTAGAAGCAGTTCGTAGGTTAGGTCCATATCATTCCTTCCAGTTATTTAATGCATTTTTCATTTACAAACATTTTATATTGTTACATTATTGTAATAGGTACTAAAAATATGTTTTCATTAAATTTTTCATATACACTTTTTTTTCTTTCAGTTCCAATTAATATTATTTGAACTCAAGAACCACTTTGTTTTGTGATTGCTATATAACATTGATTAGTTCATTTGCTGTCAGAGGGTTTCCAAGGAAGACATTCTGATGAACGGATAACATTTTATTGCACGAAACATAATATTTGTGTTATCATTTAAAACAATGAATCCACTCTTTCGGAGGGATAGTTTTTACTTGAAAGTCTTAAAAATGCTGACGGAAGGTTTCCAAAATATACTATACTAGCTTATGCCCGCAGCTTTGCCTGGATTTCAAGAAGGTTATACTTTTTTATACAATAACTACACTTGGTTGAAGACTATAATCATAATTAGCATTGTAATGGAACGCACCAAGATTTAAATCAGCGTGCAGTGTTTGTCTTGGTCAAGAACTGCGCACTTAAATGGTTTCTAGTAAAACATATACACAATTCCGTATCTGAGCGTCCACCACGTAGTTTTCAAAGAACCTTCAGTTTTACTAATGAATATTTTCAAGCTTTAAACATTAGATGTCATAAACAGTGTTCGAGCTTTGTTTTTTGACGTTACATATATCATGGCATCCTTTCATGCAAACGCCTCTGAGCGTCTAATATATCCATGAATTACCGCTAGTTAGCGTCCGGTTTGTATAGTTTGCTTTCATCCTGTCTACTGGTGAGCGTCCGGCGATGTTGCCAGATTTAACCTTAGCCTTTACCGGCATTCATCAAATGAGTGCAACGACACTTTGTAACTGCCGGATGCTACCCGTCTGCTGCCGGCCTGTATGAATCTGTTATTCCTATTTCTCCATTGGCGGTTTTAAGGGCAAGAGTCTCAGTAATTTTGTTTCAGTCAGGGGTATTATATGTACTCCAGTATTTATTTAATTATTGGTAAAAATCACTAAACCGTCATTTTGATTAATCTTAGATTAATTGTAATAAGCTGTGGAATTTTGTATATTGAAGTCATCTACTGATTCCAAGTTCCAGGTTTCAGATAGTATTATAAAAGCTTGTGTTTTGACTTCTTCCTGATTTTCTAAAATATTTAAAAAATTCGCGATTTTTTTCCATAAATGAAGAAAATATATTGTTTCCTTGAAACAACATTCTATAATATCAGAGAACTTAAAACATCGCTATGAAAAAACGTACACAACTTTCAAGAAGTAGTTTGGAGAAAGCAAGGCAAAGAACTTAAACGGAAAAGTCCTGTAGGCATATTTTGTATATAGTCTAATCGAGAAGTGAGTTTTCTCCGAAAAATCGTTCCAAGTCTAGTAAAAATATGAGCGGTTCATTCGATTCGGGATGTCATTCTGAGAATGACGTATTTTTCGATTTTTTCCGCCGATGGAAATTTGGTATTGTTAAAAACAGCAAAATTAAAATAAAAGTGCCTCAGTTTTTTGGCAATAGCTCAAAAATTATTAATGATAGGGAAAATGAAAAATTTAATTCTAGAAGAGGAGGAAATTTTCTCATGAAAAAGTAGAAGGGGGTAATTTTTTACTCTTATCTCAATTATTTACGGCGTTACGACAGGGGTACAGCCCCTCTCGTGAGAGCAATGCACACACTTTTTTGTATACTATTAAATATACATTTGAAATTTCAAAAAAATTATAGGATTATCCGAATGAACATTTGAAGGAAGGAATTTTCGCTGGTAAAAAAATGTTCATTGAATTTTGATAATGTGAGGCTAGTTACTATGATTAAGTAGTTTTTTTTTGGAACCACCGATTTTATTAAAAACCTAATAATCGTTTATAGAATGACTATGAAGTTTTTGCTTCCCAGAGCATATTTCACATGGGTACTCAATAATATATAATACTTATAAATTTTTTATAATTTCTTTCTTTTGTTAATTATTAATTTCTAAAGTCAAAAAAATATGAAAAATGGAACAAAAAATTATTTTTATTGATATTTTTCATTATGAGTTTTATGTCTGACGATGGCATTTTAAAATTAAAAAAAATACTCTATTTGTTTATAAAATATTTATAAACAAATGGATACGTAATTTTTTTTTTGCATTGGGTTAATAGTTTATAATATAAAAAAAATGTTTTCTTATTTTTTTTTATTGTTCATAATCGTTTTTTGAAAAATAATATTTTTCAAATAATAATTGGTTATACCTAATAATTTTTTTTTTATCGATAATGTAATTGTATATTAATTTAACAATTATTTACAAACTCTGATTTGTTTAAAGGTACAATAAATAACAACAAAAACAACCATATTCGACAAACTGTTCAATTTTTTTTAACTGTTGTATACAGTTTTTCTGTAATTTTTCGTACCATTTAAAAAAATATAATTTTAATCAGAGTTTGTTTGTAACTGATTGTCAAATTAATAAAAATGAACATTATTGATAAAGAAAATGAAGTAGGTAGAGAAAAAATGAAAGAAAAAATAATTTTCAATATATTATTTAAATAAAAAAAAAACTATTATAAACAATTAAACATTTTTTTTTCAAAAATAATAAAATATTCGAATTATGCATGTGTTTATAACTACTTCATAAACAAATATCGTTTTTTTTAAACGTTTCGAAATGACTGACAAAACTGATTATAATGTAAAATATAAATATTTTTTTTCCCAATATTCATTCGATTTTGTTAACTTAAGAAATTTATAATTAACAAAGTAATCAACATTTAAACAATTTCATAGAATATTATTGAATATAATATAAACACATATTTCAATGTTAGTGATGACGATGATTCAGTCACAGATTTGAGCTATATTTCAACTGAATCTGAGTTGGATAGTAGCAGTGATGTAGATTCACATGTTCCAGACGTACAAAGTATGCCCGGAAAACTTTTCTTGAATACAAATGAAAGCGATGACAATTTGCCTGTCTGTAATTAGAGACAATGATATAAGATATACTGAAAAAAAACAACGGAAAAACTTATGGAAGTGGTTGGAAAATGACTTGAAAGAAAACTGTAACGAGAAACAAAACAACAACAACAACAAACAAACTATCAAAAACCTACCGTCGTGTTTTCCCTAGCAAATAGTAAATACAACGGTTCTAAAAATAGCATGGTCGTACAAAAAATGTTACCAACGAATACAGCCCATGACGATTTTTATAAGCTGCTGGTGTATGAAATACTATACCTAATATTTTCCAGGGTTGCCTATTTTCCACAAGTTGAAAGACGCTTGGAGGTGGGCGCTCTGAAAGTAGTATATACCTTCCAAGGAATATACAGAAGATGCGCCATGCACCGCTGGCGGTAAACCCGTTGAACTAATAATATACAGTAGTATTCAAGAAAGTAGATTCTACGTTCAGGTGATTGTATTCCCTGCCTGACTCGGCAAGGGAGCGGCGCATTATACCGCTCGGGCAATGACATCCCAGAGCCAGTAGCTTGTCTTATCAAGCGGCCCCATCGTGGCTGAGCTATAACAGTAGCTAGAATTACTTAGCGCGCTGATTGGGCGTAACCCAATCTCTGATTCTCCCTAAAGGGTGGGGCAGGGATAGGTCGAAAGATAGATGCCCAGTCCTTCCTTGGGTAGTTGAAGATCGATGGACCGCGGGGGTTCTCCACACCACATTATTATTATACCAAACGAGGTGATGGTTAGAAGATGAACTTTACCGATTTCACAAATGGATGGGAGAACATGCTATACTGTCTCTCTTGTGGAAGTCAGAGTCGGATGTTTTGGGGTGAAATATTTATGTACATGGTGCTTCCGAAGATATCTGATGGCATATAATAATCGCCAGGGGACAGCCAAATATGATCATATGGACATCCACAAAATTCACACACCTGAAACACCACCATTTAAATGTTTCGGGTGTAATAATTTCCTGGGGCAATTGCGATCAATAGAAGCTTGCTTAATATGTAATAATTGATCGGATTTTCACATCGTCTAATGGAGTTTGTATTGGGGTTTACATGTATTATGGCTTGGTAGACACAGACTATCGCGGGGTTGGAGCAATAGTCCTTACTAAATTCATTTTTTAATGTATTTGATATCAATATTTCAATATTTGTATATATATATTGTACTAAAAAACTTAGTTTTATTATATTCAGACTTCAAATATTGCTCATAAATGATTCCCTACACTCTGTATAATAACTTCAAAAGAATTGTATACTTGAGTTAATAATAACATTATATATTGCAAACATTCATATCGAATAACTGAATTCAATATAGAAAATTGTTTGATATTTAAAAGTCATAGTTTCCAAGAAATTGGCAAATAATATAATCTTCCATGGATTGATGTCGAGATACGTTTCCGAACCCGATGTTTCTTCAGGAAATAAAACATATTGGTGTTCCCGATATCGGTGGTGAATGTTTGAACAGGCATTCTCGGTATATATCCAAATTAAAAGAAGACTTGAGAAAGCGATTTAGAAACGAATATCTAAGTCAGTTGAGAATGCAACCAAAGAGATGTCAATCGGCTGACGTGAATGTTGGAGATGTTATTGTGATTGGAAATTATACAATTTCGATTGTCTTCTAGCATTAGTTGAAGAAGTGTTGCCTGGTAAATATGGGGAAATTCGTGTGGTTGGTTAGAAAACTAGTTCTGGGCTCCTGATGAGACCGGTTCAGATATTGTTTCCGATGGAAGTTAATGTTGAAGTATTTTTAAAAGATCTCTAGTTTCAAAGTAAGAAAAACGATGACTTCATTCATAGTTTTAATTGTCAATAACATTTTTCTTAGTCAACACTATATATATATATATATATATATATATATATATATATATATATATATATATATATATATATTATGGTTGTAGTTTGACAGAAATATATGTTATTGATAATTAAAGCTGTCAATAAAGTATCCGTTTTTCCTACTTAAAAAAGTAGAGAAGATCTGTTAAAAGTACTTAAACATGGTAGCAGTCCGTGGTTCCCAGACTAGATAGGCTTACTGGAAGGGAAATCAAATTGGTAGACTTGGAAATCCAAGCTTTGTATTCTGCTGAGAGACGTGAAAGGAGGATTGGAAGTTTTAGAAGGCAAATTGTAAGCCCCTAAACCATTAGTAGAAAATGCGCCGCAGGAAGAGAAATCCAGGTGACAAAAATTTGGTGGACTTCAATCAGGCTGATAGTAGTGCCTTACTAATTTTGACGGTCAACATGACAAAAGAAACTTTTAAAAAAGTTATGCGTTTTTCGACTACGGGAGATATGTGGTATTGCACATACTTTTTGATGGAAATGTCGAGAACGAGACGTATGATGTGTGTATGCAATTTTTCAGTTATGTGAAACAAGCAGATGATGATATCGCAACGCATACTTCTAAGCTAAATAATTTATGGAACAGTTTGTAGAAAGAAATATCCAAAGATAAGGTAACTTATGGAAGGACATGTAATTGTGACTTGCCTGAAATTCTTTTAATTTGCAAAATATTAGAGACATTGCCGGCTGAGTATTTCTCTTCCAAGTCCAAGTCAGATACAGACAAAAAATTGACAATTTGACAAGCCAGTTAAGTGCTTATGAAAAAGCACTAACAATGAAGTGTGAAAGCAGACAAGAGGTTCTTCAGACAACAGCAAGTAGAAGAAGCACGAAACATATTCATTTAGTTCATGATACCGTATTTTGACTACATAGCTACATGATTAATCTCACAATTTGTTCCCACTCCTGACAGCTTGTTTGTGTACTAACAAAAAATTATCTGGTTTATATAAAATACATTTTTCTTAGTCAACACTATATATAATATATATATATATATATATATATATATATAGAAAAATGTTCAATGCTCTTTTGGAAAGTCTTCAGGCTTCAACAGTTAATTCAGGTCAAGAAGTACCGCAGTTGATGAGTGATGTGAGGAGGAAACAAGTGAAGGATATTTCTATTGAAGATGAAGTGCATGGAGATGCTCTGAAATTGAATGATAGCGAGAAAAATATTATCACTCGCTCTGGAAGGAGAGTCAAACCCTGGCAAGGCTGATTTTATAGGTATATATCAAATTTCATAGGAATGATATATACGGTGAGAGGTTGTTGCAGTTACAGCTCATCATATTGCTTTGGGTTTTTGTATTTTATATTCTTGTTGCTTCTGAAAATGGAAAGAAGATTGATAGATATGTTTGTAGTAACATCATGATTATAGTTAATTTTGACACATTTTCTTTTCTTTTCTGATAACTCCTTATCTGATATAGAATAGATTATGGGTAGGTGAGGTTCGTACACTAACTAAATATTCTGTAAGCAAACTTAACTGCGTATAATTTAAATAATGGTTCGTTGCATGACAAAAAATTGATACAAAACAGAGCGATTACCCGAAAGCAATAGAGTAGAAAGTGAATAAGGAATTATGGAATGGTTTCCATTGGGCCCACATGCCTCAAATCTGAAAATATTGTTTTGATAGATTCCGTCTCATATTTTCATATAAATATAGTTTTATGGAACTGTCAATCAATCAATCAATCAATCATGCTTTATTGTCCAAGAAGTAATCCTTATTGACAAAGTATGTGTAATTTTATAAAGTCAGAAATATTAAGAATATAAAAATATATGAAATATAATGAACAATCATTATATAAAACATATGTACATAAACGAATATAAATAAAACATTACAGAAAGATATATCAAACATTACAGATAAATAAATAAATAAAGCAATACAGATAAGTAAGCAACGGAATTACTAAGCATTAAAAATCATCATTGTAATATTCCTTCAAGTCATACCCAGCAAACACAATTATGTAAAATTGACATGTATGTTACATAAGTAATATTACTTGTTACGAACTATGTTATGTAGAATTTATGTCACTGTTATGGCGAAATGTCCGCCACAAATACAACCTCATTTTTACATAACACTGATGTAACTACTTTACATAGATTATCTACTAATTATAAGTTATCTAAATGTGCATGTAGGTGTGAAGTGAGTTGGTGTGGTGAAGGGGTTATTTGTACAATTTTGATTGTGACAACACAGCGCCATCCAGTCTCCATCATAGATAACCACCACAAAGACTACTTACCTACTTGTGATATACCTTTGCTTAAATGATACATAAACATGATAATGACTATTTTCGATTTTTCAAAAAAATTATGGAAACTTTTAATTCGACTTTGAATGCAATTAAATCTATTATATATGCTATATTGTGTACGCTTTGTTTCCTTAGTACCTTCAATTTCAAGTCAAATTTTTTAATTATGAACCACGTTATTAACAATTGTTTTAATTTTGAAGTAGTCAGGATCGAACGATATCTACCAAGAAAACATACAAGTTTCGAACATATATTTTCCCATGTTAACTCTAGAATTTTATATACATTTCTATTCAGTCTTGCAAATGGAAAAAATGTACCAGACGGATTAGTAAAATGCTTTAACGGTTTATTATTGCCTCCTTACTTCAGTTGTAAAATGTTTGCCTTCACAAGACATATTCAAAATATTTGAACACTGAGGAACGATCAATTTGTTTCAATCACTAATTCAATCAAGTATTTTCGATCACTTTCATGCAGATTGAAGCAATACTGAAAAATTCTAAATATTTGCTGAATAACTTTCAAATCTGATCGTAGAAAATAAACCACGTTCAATATAAAATGGAAAGAAATTGATACTTTTCAATAAAATTAATGTCACCCATAACAGTATTACAAATCATCCTAAAATCAACATACTTTAAATAGTGTATAAGTCTATGAGCAACAATAAGAAAAATCCACAGAAACTTGCGATTATTTTTAGTCAGACTGAGATAGTATCATTTGAAAATTGTATGTTTAGTTTTAATATTGATAATTTCATACTACCAGAATTGGGGAAAATAAAAGTTCAGCATAAAAAAATAGATTATTTAATTTCTGGTATTGCTAAAATCACATATTATTTTGGCATTAAAAATAAAACTAAAATCATTGCTTCTCTTCTTCTGTCAATATTCATTGGCTTTCTGCATTTTTTCTTGATTTTCTATTGAGCCTTTGGCTAATCGAACCATTCCCTGCATGTTTATCTATGTACAATATGATACATCAGGATGATTGCTTTATTATACTCTCTGAAAATATTAATAATAATGATTTTTGGCAACCAAAGTTTAAAATATATTACCTGTTAATATTTTTATGGAATACAAGTCTTTGACTTTGTAATTCCCCTTTGTCCAACCAGGAACATTAGGTAGCCAACTCATTGGTAAATTGGCCAAGGCATCTATACAGATGATCTTTGCATCTCTACCACCCAAAGATTTGAAGAGATGGGCCTAAAATGTAAGTATATTCAGATAAATGAAATAAAGCCAAATATGGGTTCATTTCATAAGGTGCCCACAGAATTTGGGAAAATGGTTCCTTGAAAGAATGTATAAATTTCACTGATAACATTTTTCAATCTCCCTGAGTTTCTAGATAGTGGAATGATAAGTCTGATCCCAGGATTAAAAAATTAAATAAAAGTTAGAAAGATTTATCTTCCAGAGTTGACTGTGAATTGAAATTTCTTTCTATTTTTCCAAGTGTAGCTACCTAATGACTTGAAAGAAAGAAAAATGTACAGCGAATTATGAATTTTAATATAACTTACCAAAGAAGTTTTCACATCGTCATTTTCTAACTGAAGTTCAACTCCTGAACTTCATTGAGGGTTTTCATCGGAATATTTTTCAGTTTATCTTTCTGAGGATTTGGCTGATGTAACTCCAAGGAATTAACTTTGGTGTAAATCGTATTTAAAAACTTTTATTCGATACCTAAATTGTTCTAGCAGTTTAACTAAAACAGCACAATAATAAGTAGTTCAATTTATTAGTAAAAATTATTATTACCAATTTCCTCATATAAGGTTTCCAAAGTTATAGCTGTTCCTACAATGAATAAATTATTAATTAACAAATAAATTCGAAACAAGAAAATATTGCTGCTGATATGATGATATGTTTTTCTTTAAAATGCAAAATTGCAATTGCCAGATGCCATAATATGGGGGACTGATATTTATCAGTAGTATAATTTTATCCATATACATAGTCCACAAAAACAACAACAAAATGTAAAGAAGAAAGGAAAAGTCTCAAAAAGGCTTGTCCGTATTGAAAAGTATTAATCAATAAAGAAATTTTGGCCACAGAGCCCCAGAGGTTGCAAAACAAAGGATATTTTATTTTTGATGAATTGTCCAAAATTAGAAGCTTAAATTACAGATCACATGTGAATGAAATGTTTTTCAAAACCTAAAATGCCTAATTTAGTTTATACCTGCAGCAACATCATCCGAATTATTTATTGGTTCTTCTGGTTGAATATTTTGTTTTGGTGATGGAAAAAGTGTTGGAGTCTCACTCCTATCAGAGCTACTTTTATTGAGTTGAGAGTTTTCCATTTTATCCCACTCGGTCGTTTTTTCCAAAGCTGCCAGAAACAGTTTTTTTTCTAACGCCACCTACAATAACAGTTAGAAACAAACAATTTGTAAATAAAAAGCAATTAAAAAATAATTATCTGACTAGTTTGGGAGGTGGCTTTCAAATCACAAGTGTATTGAAAATATTCAAGCATGACCAACACTTAAACTGAGAATACCAAGTTTAAACAGACCAAATGAATTATTTTGCATGGTCAAATATTAAGGCTTCCATTAAATGCTCTGAATAAGAAAAGAAAACAAACAAATTTGATTAGAATTAAAACCTACAATGCCAGAATTTCAAAAATATTTGATCTAGTTAATTACCTTCAGCAACAACTTCAACATTATTGGAATTGCCTTTCTGAGGATCAGGTAAAAGGGCCCCATGAGTAGATTTTAGTTTTGGTGTTGGAGGAGGAGTCATTGTCTCCTCATCAGAGCTACTACCACTAATATGATCTTGAGTCCAAGCAGGTGGAATTTTTATTCTTCTTCCCCTCCCGGCATCTTGACATTCTTCGTTAGTGCTGTATTCAGAATCTGCAGCTTTTTTTCTAGCACCATCCAAAGTCGCTAAAATTAAACAATTTTGTACTAATAAGCAAGCAGAGGATTGTTATTTAAATTATTATATATAAAACTATAAAATTACTTACCACTATAACCTTCAATCCTTAATTCATGAATGTCCCAATTATCTTTATCTGGCTCCACTCCTTTCTGCATTAACTTCCAAGCATTGACTGATTTTGGCCAATAGCATGATTCTTCGTTAATTAACCAACTTGTTGGTATTTCTGAATACATGTCTTCTTTTATGAAACATACCACTGCATATAGTTTTTGATTCATTTTTTAACCTGAAATCCCCCTCTTTTTTTTTAATGAATTGTTATCGGTATCTTGTAATGTGAAAATGTTATATTAATTTGAATATAGAGAGGATTTACAGTTCTCCTCGAAGGCACCTGATGGGATTCACATCTACTCTTTTTTACTCCCTCTCTACCTAGTATGTAAGTAATGCACAAACACTTAGGAATAAATAATATATAAATAAATACAATTCAGAATAATATTTAGACATTACTATTTTTAATTCAGAATAATATTTAAAACAGAACTCACATATCTTTATCTTAGGTATGCATGGAGATTAAGTCAAGAGTGAGAACATTTTTCTCATACTGATTTATTGTCTGGTTTGAAAATCTCAATGTTATAAGGAGTGAAAATAATAGTTACACACTTCTCTGTATAAAGTGCTGGCAATAGGAAAAAAATTCTACAATTAATGGAGTAATGGAACTAAAACATATTCACTGCCAAAAGGCAATTTCAACATTTTTTTTGATATCAAGGTGACACTTATCTGTTCGTTACATACCAATATTCTTTCATCACATACTTTATAAATATTAAGAAGTATAGAATTACAAGGAATGCTAAAAAATGGAATATTTGACTGATAGTATTTGCCAGAAAAGTACAAGTTATCATCAACTTTGGTTATATTATCAATAACACAGAAAAATGTTGTATTCAAGCCAAATATTCTTTATTTTTGTAAATAATTTTCGGAATTTTGCATTCAATAATGTCAGTTTCTAAGTGGGTTCCTTCCACTAATCTATTGTGAAGTTGTTGGAGTGGATGGCTTGAATGTTTGAGTTTACGTTTAATCTTATACATCAAGTTCTCATATTTGAATGCACTGAATTCATCTAAACCACCATGTTCTTTCACGTCTCCAGCCAAGTGTATTAAATTATGAATATTGTAGCTCATATATTCAGGCCCAAAAACTCACCAAATTTTTTTAACAAAATATAATAAAAGCTCATTAGCATAATCAATATTTTCACTGCTCTGATTTGTTTAAGATAACAAACGAACTGCTACTACTAATGACATAAAGTGATTATAAATATTACTAGTCAAAATTTTCTGTAAAATAACTGGACCTGCATATAACAAAAAAATCTAAATTCTGTAGCCTTCCACGATCAACTTCATGTATGCTTCTAGGTTTTCTTGAAAAGTCTGATACACTAAATTTACTTGTTTCAAGGTAGAACTGATTGAAATGATCGATCTGAGTTTTAGTTAGACGAACATTTTTAGGGCCTTTCAACCATAGGGTTAAAATACGTTTTGAAACTCCCAGTAACACCAAATGCATATAATCTAAAGGAATCTGTTTAATCATGTCAATATCTATAGATTCCAAAATTGTTGATCCATGATGATGTTCAGGCTGTGTTCTATTCGAAAAGATTCATTTGTTCATGAAACTTGAAGTAGTGGATAAATATACTACTCGATTTTCTACATAATCACCTTCGCAAATACATTTAGAGCATCCGAAATACCCTGAATGATGTTTAGTATTTGAAATAAATGCTTTTGCTGGAGCATCACATATAATACAATTCAACTGAATAGAGTAAGATTTGTTTTGTACAACAAGTCCAGTGATTTTTAGATTTGAATATTCCTCTACAAAATATTTCAAAAATTCATTTGAATCTTCAGGTTTTTTTAAGCCATGGAAAACACCTATTACAAAAGGTTCTGTATAAATATGTCTTTTAACAATATCTCCTAAAATAGGCCAAAACTGACTTCCAGATGACTTAGAAATTGGAAGACCGTCTATATTTATGTTGAATGCAATTACACTATCAGTACAATTATATTTGACAATTGCACGTTTAATACTTTAAAAGACTTACACATTCACTTTTAGAAATTTTACTGGGTTCTCATAAGGCTTCTCGCATCTTTAGGTAATTCATGATGGCCATGCCTTCTTAAAACCCTAACAAATCACTAATACAGTTCTGTGAAATATTATGTGCATGGAAACATTTTCTAAGATCATCTGACAAGCTGTTCCTTAAAATTTGTTTTTCAGGGCTTTGTATTTCTTGGTTTTGCAATTCAGGGCTTCCTTTTTGAAGGGAAGGCAACGATACAGGTGTAACATCACTGAACTTGTCATCGTCCTCAAATTCACATACAGATTCTACTGATAAATTTTCATAAGAAGGAAGTTTACTATTCGCTTCGAGTTCTTCAGCGCTACTACCTCCTTTTGGGGAACTTTCATTAGTTGATACTTGATTTGAACTTTCATTATTTGATAAAATTCTTCTTTGCTGTCTCTTAGAAAGGTTGGGGAAATCTCGTGGCATTTTGTCTTAATCAAAGATTTACTTACTTAGTTTCGCAGTGTGCATGGTGATAATATATATATATATATATCATACAATTTTCCAAATAACACAATTAAGTCAATTAACAGACGTCAAATAAACAAAATGTCTTACTAAAAACTGCTAATGCTAAAAAAAAACACTGAGAAATTGTCTGTCATTTATCAAAAAATCTGGATGTTACCAACAGAAATCAGACATTGGACCTTCAGCAGTATTGCCAATCTAATATTGAAGTAACAACTTGATGTAGCAGTTAAGTAAAACAGAAGATACTATATTGACCGTAAGTTTTTACGTATTAGCTATAACATACTTACATAAACTTTTTACGTAAATATGCGGTTTTAAGTATCTTAGAAATATGATGGAGTATTTACGTAACTATGTTACATAAATATGTTCCGTTAATTTTATGTCACATTTACGTAAATGTAATTGCTAATTTTGGGATTGGCAAGGGTAGATTCCGACTTCCTCTTGTATGGTATCGTCTGTCATTATTTACTGCTGAATTAGAATACTTTTTGTGTATTAGGCACACGGTTTCTAAAAGGAACAAACAAGGTACAGTTAGAATTTTCTGACTGATGAAAAGTGGTTTGCAGTGATCTTGTGATTTTGCCTTACATATGTATCTGACAGCCCTTTTTTGCAAAACGAATACTGAATTCAGTAGTTGCTGACTACATAAGCCCCAGAAGGCAATCCCATATCTCAAATGCGACTCGATCAAGGAAAAATACACAATTCTGGCTGAGGATTGATTGAGTTCATTTGAAACAACTCGAACTGCATAGCAGCCAGATGCTATTTTTTTGCATAAGTTCACTACATGCTTATCAAATTTTAATTTTTCATCTATAAATACCCCTAAAAACTTTGTGTGAGTTTTGTTGACTATAGCGTGATTTTCTATAAGTAAGTCGCCGAAACTGAACTTGAAGCAGACTATGTTTGTTTTATTTGTGTTGAAACATAAAGAGTTTGAATCACACCACTGTTTAATTTTATAGAGATCAAGAGTTATGTTTTCTCTGAGATTATCTTCATTTGTCCCACGCCAAAGGATGGTGGTATCATCTGCAAAAAGTGTGAACTTTCCTTTGATGTCAACGGTTACCAGATCATTCAGATAAAGCAGAAAAAGAATAGGACCCAGAACCGAGCCTTGTGGTACACCTTGTTGTGTTATTCTCCATGTGTGATTTATTTCCTTGGAGTTTTACTACTTGTTTCCTGCCCGTTAGATAACTGGAAATCCAGATATATGACAATCCTCTAAAGCCTGAAGTTTAAATAACAGTGTTTCATGGTTCACGCAGTCGAACGCTTTAGAGAAATCGCAAAACACTGCCCCAATAGTTTCGTTATTATTCAAACCAATATACACATCTTCCAGAAAAGAGAAGATTGCATCGCCTGTGTTTTTATAGCTTTGGAATCCATTTCGAGATTCGCATAGTATGTTATGATGACTTAAGAAGTTCAATATTCTCTTTTTAACAAGCTTTTCAATTATTTTTGAGATTGTTGGAAGCAATGATATAGGCCGGAAGTTTGATGGATCATTCATTTCGCCACCTTTATGAAGCGGAATGACTATTGCTAGTTTCAGACATGAAGGAAATCTGCCAGAACGAAATGATTTATTGATGGCTTCCACAAGAATATTTAAAGCGTATTCTGAGAGATTTTCTAAAATTTTTACTGATATTTCATCATAACCAGATGATGTTTTGTTCTTTATTTCATTTATAGTTTGCTTCAGTTCGTATATGTCAGTATCAAATAGGTGAAAGTTATCTGGAATATTTATATTTTTCATAAACTCGGTTGAATGGATTGTCGGTTGTAATTCTGATATTATTTTTTGTGCTATCGTACAGTAGAAGTTGTTTAACACGTTAGGATCTATATCCGCATTAGAAGGCCATATATTACTTTTACACGTAATTTATTTATTATAGCCCAGTATTCTTTTGTTTTAATTTCAGCCTTATATAGTTTATCTTCAAAATATCTTTGTTTGGAAAGCTTTATTAGCTTTCTATAAATCGTCCTGTATGTATTGAAATATGATATGAAAAATCCATCAGTTATACATTTTTTAATAGTATGTAGTGATCTCAAGTTTGTTGCCGATTTTTTTATACCTCGAGTTATCCAGGGCTTTTTATTTTTGATTTTGATCTTATTTATTGGAAAACACTTCTCGAATATATCTCTTAGGTAGTTTTGGAACATGTTGATTGAATCATCAAAGTTCAACACGTTAGCCCATGGTGTTATATTGCATAGGTTTCTAAATGATTCGTAATTCGTCTTGCTATATATTCTTCCGTATCTAAATTTACTTCTTTCATTTATTGTTTGGAGCGACATTTCGAAGATATAAGAGCTTCATGGTCTGAAAGGCCTGCGGGAACAGTCTCACAGCTAATATTCTGTTTTTCCAAATTTGAGCAGATATAGTCAATGATAGAGGCTGAATACATGGTTATTCTTCTATGTTCATTAACATGCATGGTCAAGTTTAGAGAGGTCAGTAAGTTATGTAGATCCTGTTTTACCAAACACTCTTCATCATCATAATTAATATTGAGATCACCTGTGAGTACAATCTTTGAGTTAATTGGTAGGTTTGATAAAAGAATTTCAAGTTTACTCAAAAAGTTCTTAACATTGGAATTAGGCGATCGGTAAACGCAAATTATATAGATATTTTTCTTTTTTTCATGTACCAAAGAGAATTCAAATTCATTTTCTGCTAAAAGAAAGTCATACTTATCAATGTTCAGTAATATATCAGAATAAATTTCGAAAGTTGTACCTGGAGGACATTGTCATTTCATTCTAGTTGCAGAAATTTCAAACATTCATGAATTACCAACGAAAAAGGATCTTGCGGAAAAAGCGTCCAGTTTCACCAAACATATTGACTGATTGGGGCAAATATCATGGAGAAATATTTTCTCCACCTCAAACAAACATAATAATATCAGCATTCACATGTGTTTCAAGAAATATCTATATACCGGGTGGACACGAAGTATGGTACACTTTGATTCTATTGTGTAAATCAGTCTCTCTAGATTGTATTTTATATTTGTCAAAATGCATATGTCCGTTCCATTTGACACTTCGTTCCTTAAACAATATCTTTCATGGGAGCTTTTCTTGTCAAGCCTTTTTCAGTTGGATGGTACCTACTTCTTAACAGCAAGCAAGTTAGGCCCTGGGAATACTCGTTCGGTACTACTTACGTATTTTTCTCCTGAACACGAATCCGGAATGACAATAAGGCACTCCCATATCCTTTCCGAGTTCAGAACTATGTCATTTTTAAGCACCGTTTTCTTACGCCAAAGTCACTCACAATTCTTCCTCCTTGAAGTACAAACTACTCAATCCCTCATTATAGCCACAATTTGGTATAAAAATCACCCCGTTCTCATTCTTCAACAGTTAGAAACAACCCAATTCCTCACATCTTTAGTAAATCTCAGTTTTGACATGTTGGTCATAACCAATAAATCACCGTCAACTTTTCGAATTCTAACATGAGCAACAATTTATTACGCCTAGAAATGAAGGGAAAATTACTATTCATGTTTGAATTCGGAAAGTTGTTTGTAACTGTTAAAGAAGGAGGATACTTTCGATAGAACAGACTGTTTTATTGTGTCGAAAATGAGAGATTGAGTGAAAGTAGTTTGGGCTAGTAAGTTGTTAGTGATTTTGGTGGGAGAAAACGTTGATTGATAATCACCTGAACTTTGAAGGGAACTCGGAAGTGCTTTGAGAGCACTGCGTTTTTATTTCGGATTCAGGTAGCGAGAATTCGCGAGTAGAGCCGAACGACTATTCTCATAGAGCATGAGTGGCTTTACTAAACATTAACTATGGAAAACATTCAATATTTTACGTAATTAATCAAAATTACTAGGTTCTCTCTAAGGTCTCAATCTTCCCATTCAATCTGCTCTCGAAGTACTAGGCAGATTGATACCTTAGAGGGAACTACTGGCGAGACCCCGGTGTCGAGTTACAAAATCCTGAACCTCACCTAAGTGACTACAACCTAGTCGTAGGCAGATAGAGACCTTTGTTGTTGATACATTTGCTAAAGTCTATATTGTATGTATGTATTATGTACTTTTTGTAATTACTGCTCCGTTACTTTTGAACCTTTCTGGGTTCTTTCAATCTCTATTCTGGACTTGCCAAACGAAGTTGTGAATTTAACACAATATATGGAACTGTTGACAGAAGAGGAGACTTTAATTGACGATGCGAGCCCATACTGTTCGACTTGTGGAATGAAAAGGTAATTCTAAAAGATGATTCGTATACAAACATTTCCAAATATTTTAATTATACATTTGAAACGTGTTTCTTCAACTGATGGCAGTAAATTGGACAATGTGATTAATTTTCCCATACAAAATTCAAATTTGTACTAATGTTCTGCTCAGGATGGAATGAATACTCTTTATAATATCTACGCCATATATCATAGCGGTAGCATTTCCAATGGACAGTATACGGCATATTGCAAACACCCTTATTCTAATTGTTGGCACTTCTTCGTTGACTCCCGTGTATTTTCCAAGATCGATTCTCTCATCTCCCAGGGAGCATGTGTCCTTTTCTATGAGGAAGTTGATAATCTGAATTCTGATGGTGTTGTGGATTTTTCCGGGTTTTCCTCCAACTGAAACAGCAAATGCGCCATCACTTCGAGTCCCGGGCTTCAATCAAGATTTCACCGTGAAATTATTCAATATTAACACTTCCCTTTTGTATTTTTTAATTAAGTTTTATATCTATGTATTATTCTGAAAATATTTTCTTTCCTAAGTGACAACACCTGAGGAGTAGGCAGATGAAATCACATTCCTACCTAAGTGACTACAACTTAGGAGTAGGCAGATTGAGACTTCGGTTGAAAATCACTTCCCCTTTGTTACTCTTATCAATATCTTATATTTATATTTTTCCACTTTTCTGTAAATAGCTCCAAAATGGGAGCCGATACGTCGAAATTATCAAATTTCCTTACGTGGTTCAACCCGAACTTTCAATGTACATATATATATATATATATATAATTATGATGCTGCTACTATTATTATTATTGCTGTGATTTTTATTAATTTTATTTTATTAATAACTAGTCAACATAATAAAATATTTGCTATTTGTTATAATACGTTAGATTAAATGATTTATTTTTATTTGAAATTTTTTAAAAGGAAATATTTATTATAACAGTATAAAAATATCCGGCTATGTTGTTTACCATTTTTCAAATACTCTTTTACCTGTATTCTTTTACCTTATCCCAGCTCAGTCGGTACGCCTATGGAAACATGATGTTTCCCTTCTCATGGCAGGATTCAGTGGTGCCTTCTGGCTGCTCTGCTTGAAGTCATTAGTTCAATGTATTGTTTTATGGAAAGATTTGTGAATTTGTGGTTATGTGATCAAACAGACAAATAATAAATACAGAAAATAGTCAAATGATGTTTCTTTTATTCAAATGAATCCTTAAAAATACCTAGCCTGCGAAATCTATCTTAATTTTAATAATCTTACCAACCAGTCAAATAGAAATGTAAAAATAACCTTTGCTCATATGCAATAAAGTAACTAGTAAATATAAGTTTTGTGGGTTATAATCAGTTTATGAGCATGAAAAGAAAATAATGTTCAAATCAGAGAATAAAAGTCATCAAAATACCCGAAAGAAGTGTCTGACACGAATACGCTCACTTTGTTTAGTTCTGGGTTAAAAAGTACCTGTTATTCTTTCTCTTGAGTGTTCTCGTGAATCCTGGAAGTGTTCTTCGGATATTGGAGATTACAGCTCCACTATGGAAGGCCCCCTTGTTATTGGCAACCTCATGGATAGGACTTCTGAAGGCGAGTGTTTTTTTTCTTGGTAGTTTCTACTCCTATTTGTCTCTGAATATGTTTTATATTGTCTAATGGTTGATTTGCTTCCGTTCTTCTTGTATTTTCACATTTATTGATTATCAAAATTTGTTACCGTCTTCTTTTCAAACATAAATTTTCATCCTACCCAAACTTGTAATTTTTCTTCTTGGCAACCCTCACTTTTTGTTTATTCTCACAAATTTTAGGTTTTTGCTCATTTTCTGGGACACTTTTTCTTATTTTAAACTATTCTAAGGATTTTATTTACAGTTTATATTTCTATAGCTTAATATATACAGAGTTTGTTATAATTCATATTTGACAATTTTCTATCCTCAAAATTTTTATATTCAATCATTTTCCATCGAAATGTTTTGACATGTCACTCTCATGTTTCCTTCTGATATGATTTTATCATACAGGATGTTCCAACTTGAATATTATTTTGTCTACTTGAGATCTGAAGTTTATTCATGAATTTTGATTTCTATATTTTTTATAGGTTGTGCACATTGAATGAATTGTTGGCAACATACTTATGACAATAGTGAAAAATCAATTATCCCCTATTTTTCCACCCGTAATCCAAATCCAAATATAAGGTATACCCTATCTATTAAAAAAAGAATCATCCAAATCGAAGAACCCAGTACAAAGTTATGCCTGATAGAATCGGTTAACGGACCAGAATTCAGAGGGTGAGTGATCAATATCCTTCATTTTGCTACCCGTAGGGGTGGATTTCATCTATAGAATTCAAATGGGACCAAATTCGAAGTACACCCTATCCACTGAAAAAAGAATTATCGGAATCGGACGCCTCAGTAAAAAGTTATGCGTGATCATACATAAAAAAATATGATGGAAAAACATAAAATATACGGGTCGAATAGAGAATCCTCCTTTTTGGTTTCGTCGGTTTAAAAGAGGTATCGCACGGTCGCCTGGCTCTCTTCTGTACCGAATTTGACAATCTGTCAAAAATGACAGGTCGGTGGCCTTCAAGAGATCTCTGTTTTTTAGCGCTCTGCGAAATCAGTTTCACGGATTTCCAACGGTTTTCAACACACGGGCTTGCTTTCTCTCTCGTAGCCCATGTATCTCTCGAACGGTTAACGTGAACGGTGAACGGCTGAGGGCAATCGATTCTACGTCCCCGAAAACCTATTAACTCGGCACGTTGACCCTCTTTTGAGTCGAAGTTGAGCATCTGTCAAAATGACAGGTCTGCCGATTTCGGTGTATTTCAATGCGGGATACCCTACGGAACTCGTTTTAGGATATTTCAAAGGTCTATGAGTTTCGGATCATTTGTTGAACTAGGAAGCGGATTTTGACCATTTCTATATCAGCGGTCTCGGTATACTATAAAAACGGTCCCTGTTCGGGCGCCAAATTTATGATGTCTTTTCCCTCTACTAGCAAACTTTGGCGCCTCTCACTAGTTCCAGATTTGCCCCGGACGGCACCTTCAGTTATAGTGGGAAGGACACTACTCTGGGCAGTCTCAGTGAAGAAAATAAAATACTCCAGGGGTCATTATAGTATTGACTAATGCTACGGGGCCAGAAGGGCAGACTTTACTTGCCTCTGAGGGGGGATTATCAAAATTATAAATAAAACAAACGGATAAATATTTTATTATATTCAACAAATTAAATACAGGCAGGGCGGCTGTCGGCTGACGGCAGCCTCAAGCAATTACAAAAAAAAAAACAACTGGCAAGTAACTTATACTATGAAAGCGGGGGGGAGGCTGTAGCGCCAAATTTTCCCCCTCCAAAATATTTTAAAGGATAGAAAAAATATCAAAATATGAGAAATCAGCCGGCCTACTATATCTACCCCACAGTGGTTTCCTGAGCAACTGCCGCTAACTTTTAGACAGTGGAGACGTGGAGGTCCGACGAAATATATTTAATGGGCGCCATACGATTTTAAGTTGCCCAGAATAAACGTTATGTAAAAAGAAAACCCATAACAAATCATGAAAATATGGGAATGGGATGCAGTCAAATTGATGCCAGATATAGTACAAAAAAATTGTAGAACACCGAGTTAATAAAAGAAAATATATATATATATACACATATATAGTTTTATACTCTATATACATACATACATAAATATATGAATGATACCCAACACGAACTATTCTTCAATACAAAAACACTCAATAGAATATTCGTAGGTGACAGAATATTTGGTGCGCATATGTATCAAAACAAACATTTTCCAATCAAAGTATTTTAATATGCGTGCCTAAACCTACAAGTTTGCAACAATAACGGAAATTATCAACGGTAATCGAAATCATTTTATTTTACCCCATCCAACCCTCAACTTGAGCTCAAGCGCAGGCGCCGTTAAGTAGGTAGCCAGTGGCTATTCGAAATAAATAATCTCCGTTTTCCAATTTTATGAAATAAATTTGAAATATCCGAATGAATAAACTCTGGTTATTGTCCTATCACTAGGTACTTGCGTGCACCCTGTACTTCTGGTCACTCGACATTCCCTTGGTGCTGTGCGGTGAATTCTTTTTCCCTGACGAAGTTTTCAAGAGGGTCAGTGGTTGACTCACAACTTGAACTTTACCAAAAGTATCGTCGTGGGCAAAATCATTCTCTGCATACCACCCTCCTAGCAGTCTTGACCGGAGTCATTGGTCCTTCTGTGAAGGGTTTTTTTTCCAATGTAAAATAACCGAGCTACCAATCAGATAGAAGTGGATATTTCTGATAGTTGTTCCTGTCCTCGGGTATAATAAGTTTTATCTCTTCTCATGTAGTGGCGAAACTGAGTTAGTCAGTAGAGTCTATCAAATCTCCAAAATGGGTTGTGACCGGCCTTTGCAAAATCACCAAACCAAATGAAACTCAAAAAAGGCACCACGGTCACTCAACACAATCCCAAAAGTGAAAATCCCCAAAATGGGTAATAACGAATATTATTAAACCACTTTTCGGGCGTTAGACTCCCTGTTCCTCACACTCGAGCACCTAACAAAATAGACGGAAATTTTTCTTCGTGAGCAAAGTTGTTCCGATTTATCTCTCGGTTTCATTACCAAAAAAAAATCCATTCAACGATTCCTGCTAACTCAATAGTTTGGGCACGATCTAATTGGTGACCAGCAGGATCTCTAATGGATTCGTTACCACCGATTCCTGCTGATCTACTAGTTTGGGTCTCCTTCACCAGGTGGCAACCAAACGATCGAAAAGTAGTGACAGGAAATCCCAATAACTACATGAACTAATCGGAAATATCGATAGCAAATGTTCATAACCACATACTGAATTGAATCAGGTAGCCTAATCACAACGATAATCCTTTTTTTTTACCAATTTGTCGATATTGGAGATATCGCGGAAAATTAAGAGTAGACACACTAATGACAAATCTTATTTACAAGTACGCCGCATCGCCTGAGAGTCTGAACAGCAGGGGGGCAGTACGAACTCAAGAAAATGTATCTTTCGCAAATACAGGGTGGCGAGACATTGGATGATGACTGTTCTGAGAGAATCGGGTGGTGACAATATCGAACTTTGGGTAAATTAGTTAATGTACTCTGACCAAGAGGAGTAATAAAAAAAAGTGCTACATTCCCCCCTTGCTTCCAGAAAATTTACCGAGGTAAATTTTCACTAGCGCTAGCTGGCTTCAGATCCTTTATATTCCAGACTCCCTTGGATATCCCGTTGAAGTCTTCCAACTCATACGTCCAGGGTGACACCTTTTTTCTGACCTGGAAAGGACCCACGTACTTGGGAGCAAGTTTACTAGTAAAATACTTGGACGCGTCCGAAACACCAAAGTTTCTTCTCCACACTCGTTGACGTGGCAGTAGTGGCTCTGGCCGACGTCGAAGATTATATGCCTTCGCGTTCCTCTCGACCGCTTTACTCAATCGTCTCTGGACATCGGCGAATAGCCTTCTGAAACCAATATCTCTGGCCCCCTCTACCGAACTGTCGTGATCTTCCTCACCACTGTCTTCTGCAAGTTCGGATTTGTCGAATGTACTACCATGTAATATCATATTACGTCCAAAGTTGATGTAATACGGGGTATTGTTCGTCGACTCATGAACGGCAGTGCGTGTCGCACAAGCCACCTTCGACAGATTCACATCCCATTTACGATGATTATCGGAAACGTAAACCCGTAGCATCCTCTTCAAGGTTCGGTTGTATCGTTCTGTCGGGTTTGCTTGGGGGTGGTAATAGGCGTTGTAGCGAATTTTTACGCCATACGTCCTCATGAAGCTTGAAAACATCCTTGCAATATACTGTGGACCATTATCACAAATGACGAGTCGCGGGACGCCAAAAACAAAAAAATATTTTTCTCTATTTTCTTTACCAGGGCTGACGCAGTCGCTGTTCTGAGGGGGTAAGTTAGGGCAAACTCACTAAACAAATCCATCACAACCAGAATGTACTGATTCCCGGAACTTGATTTCGGAAAAGGTCCCATCAGGTCCTTGGATATAATCTCCCAAGGACGGGTTACACGTGGCTGAGGAACCATGAATCCTCTCGGCCCCTTATTTTCACCATTATGAGCGGCACAAACCTGACACCTCTTGATATACTTCACGACATCGCATCTGAGTTTAGGCCAATAAAAGTTCTCCGAAACCCTACCGTATGTCTTCAGTACCCCCATATGCCCAGATGTTGGTGGATCATGTGCTTCTTCTATCAAGTCGTTACGTCTTTCTCTTGGGATTACCTCCTTCCAATTATCCACTTTGTATCCCAACCCCGGAAAATGCGGTTTGGCGTATTTATACAGTCGCCCTCCAAAGATCCTCCATTGCGGATACTTGAGCGGTTGCTCAGTTACCCTATCCAACATACCACGATACCAGGGATCCTCTGCCATCTAACACGGGTACAAATCTTGAAACTGTATCTGGTACTACGTGCTCCTTCCCTTTCCGGTGGATTATTTTGAAGTTGTATTGTTGCAAGCGTACTGCCCATCTTGCTAACCTTCCCGTCGGATCCTTAAGGTTCTGAAGCTAAACCAACGAGGAGTGATCTGTGATAACAGTGAAAGGGACTCCCCTATATAAGGTCTCAACTTCTCCACTGACCACAACACGGCTAGGCACTCCCTCTCAGTTGAAGAGAAATTACGTTCCTGTTTGGTCAGTGACCTACTCAAATAACTGATCACACGATCACCATTAGGGTGCGTCTGTATCAATACCGCACCCAGGCCATACCCGGAAGCGTCGCACTGGACAACAAACGGCAGGCTGTAGTTCGGGCAATTGAGGACAGGGTCGGTCACCAAGCACTCCTTGATTTTTTCGAATGACTTGTTACAATCGGGGGTCCACACAAAAATACGAATTTTTTTTCAACAGGGTGGTTACGGAATCGAGAATCGTCTACACCACGAGAAGGTACCGAGAATACTCCTCACCTCCTTCACGTTCTTCGGCGCTGGTAACTGAAGCATAGCCTGAACCTTCTCAGGATCGACATGGAGCCCATTTCTGTCCACTACATATCCCAAATACTTGAGTTCAGGCCGACAAAATTGGCATATATCAAAACTCACCGTGAGTTTGGCCTCTCGCAACCTGCGAAAAACTTCCTCCAACACCCTCAAGTGGTCCTCGAAAGTCTGGGTGACTATTACAATGTCATCCAGATAAACGAACACGTGAGGTTCGAGCTCAGGCCCAAGTACTTTTTCAATAAGCCTCTGCCAGGTTGCTGGTGCATTATGTAACCCGAAGGGTAACCGCCTGAACTGAAAAAGGCCCCTGCCTGGCACAGTGAAAGCGGTATAGGGCCTCGACTTCTCAGCCACCGGCACCTGCCAATATGCGGATTTGATATCCAACGAGGAAAGGTAATGTGCATCACGCAGTTTGTCCAGAGTATTCGAAACATAAGGTATAGGGTAGCTATCCCTTTCCGTGACCGCGTTCAGTTTCCGGTAATCGACACAAAAGCGAAAACTCCCATCCTTCTTTTTCACGAGTAGGATCGGTGAAGACCATGCACTTCTGGATTTTCAATGACCCCTAACTCCAACATTTCTTCGAGCTCCTTATCGATATGGGGCTGCATGACCGGACTGACAGGGTAATACCTCTGCTTGATCGGTTGGGAAGAGGTAACAATGGTGTGCTCAACAAGATCGGTGCATCCTAATTCAGTACCCATAAGCCCCAAATTCCGTTGCACTAAGACATCCAGTCTTGAGTTCTGCAGAGGAGACAGTACCGTTTGACTTCTGATGTGATCCACCACATCCAATGCCGCAGGGAGTTAGGAAAAATACCACTCATCGTGGCGTAGATCCGGAACGATTCCCATCACCTTCCAAAAATCAGCTCCCAAAATGAGGGTGTGGGGAACCTCCAGCACTACTAGAACTTTCATCAACCTGATGTGGTCCCTCACTCGAAAAGGAACGGTACATTCACCAACACTCTGGCAACTCTGGCTATTGGCGACCCTGCAATGCACCTTCTTACTAGTATCCACCTGCAATCCTATACTCCTGATCAATTCCCATCCTCGACTTCCAATTATTGTTTTCGAGGCTCCAGAATCCAAAAGTCCCAATAGAGTCAGCCCCAACACATCTACCTTGAGATATAGCCGTACATCATTCTCCGCATGGTCCAAAATAAAATCAAGAATTGGTTGCAAACCATTCGTGGTCGACTGTCTTATACCGATGCCTCTCCTTCGACCAGTTAAGAGCGTCGGTTCCCATTTCCCTCTGACGAGCACTTTGGGCATGTTTTGGTGGTGAACCCCTCCTTATTGCACCTGAAGCAGTGAATTCCTTTCGGCATAGCACAGCCTACAGCCCGGTGACCAACTTCGTTACAGCGGAAGCATATAACTTGACGACTAGTTGAGGAGTTTGATGGAGTTGAGGCGATCTCCAAGTGATCGAGGCTTTCCGAAACTTCGACAAAAGCTAGATCCTTCTCCAGAACATTCGTCTTTCGACCTGACGGCTCGGCGTAACTATCAATCGCGTCCCGTCGTGCTTCCATTCTCCTACATAGTACTCTCAATTCAGAAACAGAGGTTGGGAGAGGATCTCGTAGTCGATCTTGATAAAACGGATGGAGATTCCTGATGATGATGGAGAGCTTTGCTTCCTCTGTTATGGGACAGCGCAGACGGTTGAAATAACTCGACATTACCGCCAAATAAACCCCTATCGACTCGAACGGATGTTGGGTCCTTCTCCGCAACTCCTCGAATAAGGCTTCATTATGGATCGCCGAAAGGTCCTCATGACGAAATTCTCCAACCAGACCCTCCCAGGAAGAAACCCTTTGACGACATTCTTTATAGAATTGATAAGCTCTGTCCCCAAACAGATCCAAACCAGACTCCAACAACACTTCTTTGGGGACGTTTCGCGCTATCCTCAATTCTTCAACTCGCTCGAAAAAGGCAGATATGGATACTGACTTAGCACCACCAGTAAACTTGTCAATTCCCCATTTATGGGGTGGTATCATCTAGATAGTTGTCGAAGACCGTGAGACAGGGGACATGGCTCTGGGAGAGGAGCTTGGAGCATGCTGGATACTCGTCTGGAACCGTTGGCTTCCGATAGCATTTTGAATCATGCTCAAACCGACTGGAACCAGATTGCTGGGGTCTGCCAAATCTTCCAGCTTTTTTTGGAAGCCATCATATAGCGTTAGAGCTTCCGCCAACAACGCCTCCCTCTCGGCTATATAGTCTTAATCTTCCCCTGCATTCATATGATCAATCCGTCCGAATACATGGGCAAACTTCGTTTCTATCTTAATGGCTTCTCCACTTTCCTTCCCAGTAGACAGATCCTCGATTCTCTTAGCCAGTTCCTCACCCAACTTTTTCTTCACCGCTGTAACGTCATCCCCAAATTTGTAGGGGTAGGGAGGATATCTCAGACTTTCCCCAGATCTTTCGAACCTGAAAGCAAGGCAATGGCGCATCTCCTCGCTAGTCCCAATCCCAATACCACGTATCTTTGACTCGAACACCAATTCGTCCTTATCCAAGCGATTGACAACCATTCTTCGCGCCATTTTTTTTCCTCACTCCAGTTTAGTAAACAAGAACCCCAAAGAAAGTCGGATAGCAGGTCGCGTCTACTTATTGCTCCATGCAGACAAAAAAACGAAAAAAAAATTTATAGTAATCGATGCCTCCCGTTGGGCGCCAAAATGTGGCTCCAAATTTTCCCCCTCCATAATATTTTAAAGGATTAAAAAAAACATCAAAATATGAGAAATCAGCCGGCCTACTATATCTACCCCACAGTGGTTTCCTGAGCAACTGCCGCTAACTTTTAGACAGTGGAGACGGGGAGGTCCAACGAAATATATTTAATGGGCGCCACATGATTTTAAGTTGCCCAGAATAAACGTTATGTAAAAAGAAAACCCATAACAAATCATGAAAATATGGGAATGGGGTGCAGTCAAATTGAGGCCAGATATAGTATGCTAAAATATATATTTTCACAAAAAAATTGTAGAATACCGAGTTCATAAAAGAAAAAAAATATATATACACATATATAGTTTTATACTCTATATACATACATACATAAATATATAAATGATACCCATTCCCCATTCCATTCCATTCCTATCACTAGGTACTTGCGTGCACCCTGTACTTCTGGTCACTCGACATTCCCTTGATGCTGTGAGGTGAATTCTTTTCCCTTGACGAAGTTTTCTAGAGGGTCAGTGGTTGACTCACAACTTGAACTTTACCAAAAGTATCGTCGTGGGCAAAATCATTTCCTGCATACCACCCTCCTAGCAGTCTTGACCGGAGTCATTGGTCCGAGATCAAGCGGGGAAAAAAAAACCCTTCTGTGAAGGTTTTTTTTTCCAATGTAAAATAACCGAGCTACCAATCAGATAGGGGAAGTGGATATTTCTGATAGTTGTTCCTGTCCTCGGATATAATAAGTTTTATCTCTTCTCATGTAGTGGCGACACTGAGTTAGTCAGTAGAGTCTATCAAATCCCCAAAATGGGTTGTGACCGGCCTTTGCAAAATCACCAAACCAAATAAAACTCAAAAAAGGCACCACGGTCACTCAACACAATCCCGAAAGTGAAAATCCCCAAAATGAGTAATAACGAATATTATTAAACCACTTTTCGGGCGTTAGACTCCCTGTTCCTCACACTCGAGCACCTAACAAAATGGACGGAAATTTTTCTTCGTGAGCAAAGTTGTTCCGATTTATCTCTCGGTTTCATTACCAAAAAGAAAATCCATTCATCGATTCCTGCTAACTCAATAGTTTGGGCACGATCTAATAGGTGACCAGCAAGATCTCTAATGGATTCGTTACCACCGATTCCTGCTGATCTACTAGTTTGGGTCTCCTTCACCAGGTGGCAACCAAACGATCGAAAAGTAGTGACAGGAAATCCCAATAACTACATGAACTAATCGGAAATATCGATAGCAAATGTTCATAACCACATGCTGAATTGAATCAGGTAGCCTAATCACAACGATAAGCCTTTTTTTTACCAATTTGTCGATATTGGAGATATCGTGGAAAATTAAGGAGTAGACACACTAATGACAAATTTTATTTACAAGTACACCGCATCGCCTGAAATTCTGAACAGCAGGGGGGCGGAACGAACTCAAGAAAATGTATCTTTCGCAAATACAGGGTGGCGCGACATTGGATGATGACTGTTCTGAGAGAATCGGGTGGTGAAAATATCGAATTTTGGGTAAATTAGTTAATGTACCCTGACCAACAGGAAATATAAAAAAAAGTGCTACAAGGCATTTGAAAGCAAGGTAAATGTTACTGTAGCAATCAAAAAGCACAGGGGGGGAGGGGAGTTTTTACGGAATAGTATAAAAGCTCAATAACGGGGTGCAAAGCGACAGGTTTTTTATTACAGTTTTTCGACGTGAAAGTGGGTATCAAATACAAGCTTACGGACGGGAGGGAGTTTTACGGAGTAGTACGATATCTAAAAACGGGGTGCAAAGTGACAGGTTCTACATTACAGTGTTCCGACGTGGAAGCGGGTATCAAATACAACCTAACGTACAAGGAGGGGAATTTTTACAGAGTAGTATGAAATCTCAAAAACGGGGTACAAAGTGACATGTTTTTCATTACAGTGTTTCGACGAGAAAGCGGGTATCAAATGCAAGCTTACTGACGGGAAGGGGAGTTTTTACGGAGTAGTATGAAATCTCAAAAACGGGGTGCAAAGTGACAAGACATTACAGTGTTTCGACGTGGAAGAGGGTTTCAAATGCAAGCTTATGGACGGAGAGGGAATTTTCACGGAGTAGTATGAAATCTCAAAACCGGGTGCAAAGTGACATGTTTTACATTACAGTATTTCGACGTGAAAGCGGGTATCAAATACAAGCTTACTGACGGGAAGGAAAGTTATTACGGAGTAGCGTGAAATCTCAAAAAACGGGGTGCAAAGTAACAGGTTTTACATTACAGTGTTTCGACGTGGAAGCGGGTATCAAATACAAGCTTACGGACGGGGGGGAGTTTTTACGGAGTAGTATGAAATCTCAGGAACGGGGTGCAAAGTGACAGGTTTTACATTGGAGTTTTAAGGAGTAGTTTGAAATCTCAAAAAAGGGTGCAAAGGGACATGTTTTACATTACAGTGTTTCGACGGCCCAAGCAACAAATTTGGGTAACAGTTCGTGATGCTTTGCGTGGACCCTAATCTATATATCTCGCTTGCAAGTATTGATACTTCGGATCGTATGGAGGGATACGAGGGAAATGTCTAGCACTTCAATGACCGCATCCAATTTTCTTCCTACCCCTTTACCTTATTCTTTTCATCACCTGAAAAACTACGCTAGATCGTATGAAGCAAGACGCAAGATATGTCTACCACTTCAGTGACCGAATCAATTTGTGCTCCCTACCCCTTCTATCTCATATTTTTATTTCCATAAAAAACTACGCTGGATCGTATGAAGCGAGACGATAGATATGTCCTTCGAGCCCGCTCTGAAATTAGTTCTAGTCGGCATCCCCCTTTCTACTCCTTATCTGACGTATCCACTTGTGCTCCCTCCCTCTCTATCTCATTACCGTGTTACGAAGTTAATCCACAGATCGCACAATGAACTGTACCTTACTGAAATAATGCTCACCGGTTTTCTAGTCCACTTGACAACAATGTAACACGATTTCTAATTTTGGTGGTCGCGCAAGTGGTGGCTCGAGTCGGGTCTCACAACGTACTGAACTTTCTAGCGCGGAATTAAAATGAATCTGGGCCTCTCGCAACTATCGCTTGATCATGCGCGATATTTTTAACCTGATGTATTATATTTACCAAACTGCAAGACTTTCTCCCAAACTGCTTCGGCAACCTGGTCAGCAGGACTCAGATCCGTAGTGGTCTACTTCATTTGCTGGTTCACAACTCGGACGTTTATCGCGCGCGTGACTGCTTGGGCCGGTCTCGGTGAGATACTAATTCTCAGAGCGCGCTCTGAAATGAGTTCTAGTCGGCTTCCCCATCTTTACTCCTTATCTGACGTTATGTGCGAACCGTTCATTTATCAACTCAACAACGATTTTTTATACCTTTTCTCGTGAATGATATTTACCAAGCTTCGGGATCGGAGGTCTGGACTACGGCAACTCGTTCAGCAGATTTCGGCTCTGTATTCTTCGACGTGACGGATGATTTGCACACTTGATCACAACTGAGCTATCCAGAGCCCGTTGTATGGAACTTTTGGTTCAAACCGGCGCAGTTCCAATTGTCCAATATTTTAATCCTTGTTAGTGCTTCGCTACAGCGCGCTACTCCGACCGCGGCCTGGTGTGTGACATTTTATATAATGATTTGGAGGGAATCTATCTTGCTTATCGGGAAAGGTTTAATTCACGGATTCAATTCGAACATGAATGGTATTTATGGTGCCTCTTATTTACAGAGATATGCATGTAAACTTCACAGGGGGCTTTTTGGTTGTCTGATTAAAACTGGGTATGTGTTTAAGATTTTCAGGTTGAGGGTGATCCAATCTAATATAATACAATAACCTGTACAATATTTTTATTCCCATAGTGAGATACTCCAATAAAAGGTCTGAAAATGCAATCTGATTTTCGGTTACTCCTCAAATTGAGCAGATACTAGCAAAAAACAAAAATTTATTAATTTCGATCATTTCCGTATATCTTCGAGTTAGATCAAATTTCTCAAAGCCGTATAATTAAGCTCCGCGACGTAACTTTGCCACGATTCAAATAATTATCTGTCTCTCATAGTTTACAACTTAACAATCCTGTCTAATTTAAATTTTTTTTAAATGAAAATGGGCCGAAACTTAAACTAAGAGTATTTCCCGGTAAGCTTTCAAATCTGTTATTCACAGAATTTCCAATGTCACACATTCAAATGGATTATTTTCTCTCAAGTACATTCGAAGAAAAGTCTGTTCACAAAAAATGTTTTACTTATATTCATTCAACTCTTCCATCCTATCCATGAAAAAATGTGTAATCCGCACATTCGATAACCCAGTTACCAGATTTCAATATATTGGAACCATAAATTGACATTCTTGTCATCACTCTTGAGTTATTTCATTTTCCTCACCAAAAAGCCCTGGGTGCCAATTTTGAATAGAATAGACCTTGAATCACAGAATACGTTCGCCATCTTGGAGCCGTTTTCGAATCATTGAACTTCGCCAAACAAATATGTTTACAAACATTCTCAGATTCCAATAATTCTGAGTAGTTACAGATAAGTCATCAAACTCATTCACACTCTTGGAGCCACCATATTTAAATCGAAACTGATCAACAGTTTGAAGGACCAACATATATCCATCGGAGGAACTTGACACAGCCTCCAAGCGGCTCCAAAATGCTATAATAAAAGCATAGATAAGCTTTATTGTCTAAAATTTTACATTCTGTCGACAAAGTTCATACATTTGTGGTATGTGTATTAAAAGTTATTAACATCATCTTATACTTGAGACATTTACATTTTTGTATAAAAGGTCACATGGTAAGAATATAACAAATACTTTCGTAGTATGTACATATTAAATATTAAAAATTCAAAATTTTCAAAAGTCATTTGTTACTAATTATATTTTTTTTAAAACAGTCAATATAAAAAGTAATGACGAACAACACCCATTAAAAGTATGAATAAACCGCTCTCCGCATCTCACAGTTCACAGAAAGACTAAAACTCATATGCTAAGTATTCCTCTAGAGAGTAGAAGCATTTTCCTTTCTTAACATATTTTCTAAATTGCTTTATGTTATTTATGTCTGTTAGTACCTTGGGTAAATGATTATAAATTTGTTTGCTTCTGTAAATCAAGGATTGTTTCATCAGGGTGGAAGTGGGAAACGGAAGAACAAGTTTCTTCTCCTGACGAGTGTGCCTTTCTACATGTAGTTAGGGAGGTGGCGAGCATTTCGGTATATGATTAGCACAAGTTTCACATCGAGGTGGATTGCAGTTTAGATCACTACGAATTGATTTGGTCCAGTCAATTAAGGTCCTATGTCGCTGCGTTTCCGCGTTACAGCGGGTTGAAGATGCTTAAAAAAGGGGGGGGGTATTAAATCATTTGCACATGTCTGCCTCTGGAGTTCATGGTCACAATCATCCTGGAAACGACGAAAATCGAAGAGGCAGACATTCAGGCTCTGCATTATCACGGGACGGAGTTGTAAAAATGTTAAAAAAAGCTCTATTAAGTCATTTGCACACGGTTCTCATTGCGCCCATTTGTTTCATTATGACTTCCTGGATACGAAAAAACATTTGGCAGACACTTTGCTCACTGATTTTTAGCTGTACAATTGTTTGAATTTCACGGAATCAAGGGAAAGCGGGTATTGCATTGGATTATTGTGATTCTTTATAGTTTTACTATCATTATTTTGTTTAATATTATTCGCTGAACTCACGGTAACAATTCAACTTCTAAAGCTGAAATCTATGGAAATTTTTTTTTTTTAAATGCCAATTAGAAACTATATGCGTTTTATTAGATTGCAAATTTTTTTAAAAAGGAAAAAAGCTAGAATATTCAAGAAGCGTCGTCATCGCTAGCATCCGAGAAACCTTGCCGATCATTCATGTCGGTGTTTTCGTCCATGTCTCCTTCCTCGTCTGAAAAATACACAACGTGTTCAAATTTTTATGGCACAAAATTCACATTATACATCTGTTCGAAAAAATTGTAACGAATTTTTCGTTACTTCCTTATACATAATCAATTTCTCATAACTATTCCGGTTATCTTACGGTGGAACGGGTCATTAGTCACGGCCGATCGTGAACTATGGGACAGCGCCATCATTATCGTCTCGTGAAAATGGTATCGTGACAGTTGTATTCATGTCGTCAAGCTGTGTTTTTCCAAGTGTTTTCAATAGAAAAACCAAGAACAGTTTGTGAAAAAACCCAGGTAGAATTGGTGATTTGTTCGAACCGAAGGAATAATCGATCTCTTTCTTGATTTGAACGTCGAGATAGGCAGATGGACTGAGTGAATTGATTTTGGTAAGATCTATAAGTTGAATAAGTTTCACTGCTGGAGTTTAATTGAGTAATATTATTCTCTTTATCTTTCAATTAATGTTGTAGCTGATTAGCATTTTCTTCTTTTTCCTTAGGCTTGTAATATTAGAATTCTTGGATATACCGCATGGTAATTTTTGAAGGTTAAATATAGATATTTCGGCCATTGTGACAAATCATACATACTACATATTGTGGCTAACGTAACATCTGTTCCGAATATTGGGAACTGATTTTTTTCATTGGAAATCAGTTCTACGCTTTTGCATTTTTTTAGGTACCAGTTAATTGGTAATTTGAATGGACTAGAGCTTATTTACCTCACACAACCAGTGGATTGTTCCAAGGATTCCAATTGAAGCGAAGGGCGTATTTGATTGTTCTGGGACACAGTTTGGAGTGACTAATAGGACGGCTCTCTGGTAAGCAATTTTCTTTATTTCATAACTATATGTTTATGAGAGTAATTTTCTTTTCTCTTGAGAAAGAATTGCTTATGGAGAGAGTTGTACCTCTGGCCTAACAGTCTCAGAACACTCGATTCGATTCAATATATGCCTCAAGCGTAAAGTTGATTTCCGTTTAATAAATTTCTTTTATCTATTACTCCATTCAATTCCCAGTGTAGCTTATTTGATTTTTGATCGTTGCAGAGTCAATTCACTTCAGTTACTACCTTGTCGCCAAGAGCAGGGAGATTCACAATTTTTTTTGAGAATTACCTGTTTATCGATTTGAAAAGGGAATTGCCGCCCTATTTCAAAATTATCTTTATCTAAGAGAGTTGTGCCCACTGAAAGACGTGAGGTCTCCCTCTCCAGTTATCTTTAAAAATTCTTCAATTAGAAGAATTATTTAACATTATCTTTTCCAAAGAGAGTTGTGCCCACTGAAAGACGTGTGGTCTCCCTCTTCGGTTTATCTCTGGAAATTCTTCAATAAAAAGAATTATTTCACTTTATCTCCATCTAAGAGAGTGGTGCTCACTGAAAGACGTGTGTCTCTCTCTTCTTATCTTAGCTGAAGAGTATACTTTTACTCTGATTATTATCTTGGTTCAGAAACCCTATATTTTTTTTGTAGCTTACTAGAGTATTTCGGTTATAACGCTATATTTTCCTTTGGCACTTGCTTTAAAATAAATATATCTTTGTACTGGCAACCTTTAAATATTTTGCTTTAAAATACTATATTTTTCTCTGGTAAAATTTCAAGGATATTTTTTATATTTCTTTTGGAATACCTTTCATTACATTTTTTTACCCTTCTGGTACATAGAATCACCTTATCAAAACTTACTTGTTTCAAAACTTAACTGAATTTGAACATAACGTTTTGGGTGAGGTTTGTTTTGTTTGGTTTTAAATTTTGTTCATTTTTAATATTTTTTTAAATTATTAAAATTAAGTTATAAATTTAACTCCAGAATAGCAGATTGGATTGCTATTTATTATCTTTGTTCTTTTCACTGTAACTTTCCAGTCTTTTATATAGACTGAGATTTTCATTGTATGCTATCATTTGCATCTATCTTTTGACTCTCGATTAAAATTTGAAACATAAAACTTGAGGTTCAAGGATATCCTTCGTTCTCCCCTTTTGTACATATTTTGATTCCTATCATCTTCTTCGCATGATATATACCACGGAGGAACCCATCTACGGAGACGGAAGGACTAGTAGCCTGGGAGGTTTTTACAGCACATCAATATCAGCACTGGTCCGTGAAGATCAACTAAATTCACGCCGATAAGGGGTCTGAAATCAACTATCGAACCACCCAAGACCATCTTCATCGTAACCGCTGAAACCAAGTTCCTCCTAGAACCGCTGAGACCAGCTTCAAGAACTAGCCTTCATCTATCTCGCCAAGATCTCCGAAGGTATATTCGTAGGCACCAACTACTGGAGGAATCATAGGTGTAAATGTTGAATTTTGATCAGAGTCAAAATACTGTTTTTTTTTATAATTTTTCCATTCTTTTTAAGAGAGTTCAATACTCTTCTAGTATTTGTTAAGTTTTTTATATATCTTGTTCAATAATTTTAATTCCAACTGGAATAAATTTGTTAAGTTGATTTATTGCATATTTATTTGCCTTCCCATACAAGCTAGGTAACATTTATTTAATTTTTTTATCGACTTTTGTCTTTATGAAGTCTGGCGCCCAACTCTTGAACTAGTCAAGTTAATTAATGTATAATTTTTTTTAGTGGCAAATTTGATTAACTAGGAAAAGTCATTAATTGAACCTTACTCACGGCCTAACCAGTATCCATCTGAGCAGCTTATCGCAAAGTGATTTCACCTTGTTAAATTTGAATCATATAATTTAAAATCTGGGGTTCAAAAGTAAGGGGTGTTCCAAAATGTGACCTGATTGATGTTCAGGATCTTCAACTTCGGATATGACGTCTGCTATAGCCAGGGGCAATTGTTCTCCTTTGAACCATTTAAATTGAGCGCGTCATCTTCTTGTCCCCAAACCACAATCATTCGGGTTCCAAATCACCAACAGGATCTTTTTCTGGGCATTCTTCCAAATTTTTGTTATATACAAAGTCCTCAGGAAGTGTTCCTTAGTTCAGTGCGATATGGGGCAAATTTGAAGCGTCAAATTGTGGGGTGAAAGTTTGAAAGATGCAGCGGCGTTTGAGACGTCGTCATGTTCTTAAGAAAATTTCGTATCGGCCCTCGTTAATTTTCTTCGTTTTTTAATATTGTACAAACGACGTAGAATTCTTCAATATGTCGAAAACGCTCTCACAAGTGTCAATATCAACATTCCCAATGGTGATAAGAGCTCTTTGCAATTCCCGCACTGTAATAATCGTTCAAAAGGTCTTTTTTTTACCTTTTTCGAAAAAATGCGGATTATAATCACAGCCGGTGAAAACCAGGTGAGGAACTCCGACACGTTTTGATTTTGATTTGACTTTGAAAACATTCCTACAGATTATATTAACTATTTTCAATAATATTATTAGACGTAGAATTTTGTACTCGTAACTTGGCGCGAGCGTCGGGTTGGAAAAAAAAATCAAATGGTCTGCCTTTGGAATATCACAGGCCTGGATGTCTGCCTCATCGATTTTCTTGGTTTTTATAAGAAATCTAAACATAAGTTCAAGAGGCGAACATTGCGCATAATATAGCACACCTTTTTTTTTAATATTTTGAAACGCTGTCAATAAAAACGCAGAGCAACATGCTGGCAGACTATTTTTCCATGGTCCTTCTCATTGTTTTTAATCGAAGAATTCAGGTCTGCCAAGTTTGCACTTTATATACAGTTTTTTAAATCATAAAAATAACTTAAAAAATCAAATACTACAACAGTCAGAGCCCTGGATGTCTGCCTCTTAGATTTAGTGTGTTTACAGGATGATTGTGACTATCAGCCCCAGAGGCAGACATGTGCGCATAATATAGCACACCTTTTTTTTTTAAACATTTTTGAAACGCTGTCAATTGACAACGCAGCGCCATTATGGTGGCAGACGCGGTCCTTGATGTTTCTAAAGGTATAATTCTTGCTATTAATAACGTCTGCCACGTGTGCCGATTATATCGAAATTTTGCTCGCCACCTCCCTAACTAATGGGCATTCACGAACCTATCTCTGTATTTATGTAACAAACAGACTGTCTCTAGAATAAAATAATTCAATTAGGGTTAATATTTTTGTATCCGGAAAAATAGGCCTACATGATTCTCGCATCTTAACTTCGAATATAACTCGCAGAGCTCGTTTCTTAATACGATATACTTTGCAAAGAGACCCTGGCTACAAGTACCCCAGAACGAAATTCCATACCGTAGGTGGGATTCAAAAAAAAGAGTAGTAGGCAGTGAGTGAGGCTGAAAGTCCAAGTTCGCGGGAGATAACATTAATAATATAACAACCTGAAGATAACTTTTTTTCTGGGAGATGTTATGTGACTCTCAAACTTTAAACTGCTGTCAATATGCAAGCCAAGAAATTTTTTACAGGTTTTACAGGTAATCGTTTGTGACTCTACTGTTACTTGTTGTCCCACTTGAATGTTTTAAAGGTTGGTTTTCAGAAATATTCAGAGTCAGCAAATTTGCATTACACCAATTTTTTATTTTCTTTTATATCTTCGGGGATTAATTGGACTAGATCATTACGATCCTCATTGTGCCAAAGAAACTGTAGTATCATCTGCAAACAACGTAAAGTTTCCAGAAATATCAATGCTAGCCATATCGATATAAAGTAAAAAAGAGAATAGGCCTCATACTGACACTTGGGGGACTCCACTCACAATTGATTTTTTTTTCGGAACTATTTTCTCTCCCATTATTACTATTTGATTTCGACCAATAAGGTATGCTCTTGAGCCAATCAAGAGCTGTACCTCGGAAACCATAATGGGTAAGTTTCCGCAACAGAACTTCATGACTTACACAGTCAAACGCTTTCGAAAGGTCAAGAAAAACTGCTGCAGCTGCCTCCTTTTCATTTAGGTTCGTGTAGATTCTTTCAAGAAAGTCGAAAATGGCGTCTCCTGTTCTTTTCTTATTACGGAATCCGAACTGTTTTCTAGCCAATATCTTGTGTCTCTCTAAAAAACCCATTACTCTACATTTAACAAGCTTCTCAATGATTTTAGATAATGTTGATAAAATAGATATTGGTCTGAAGTTGTTGGGGTCATCAAAAAGTCCCCCTTTTGTGAAAGGTATCACTATTGCAGTTTTTGTTGAAGGGAAGAACCGTTGAAAAGAAAGTATTTATAGCCGTTACCAAGGCATTAAGGGCTTCGTCAGTGATTGAATATCAATTTTGCTGACAAGTGGTCTTCACCAGAGGAATTTTTCTTTTTTATATCGTTGATTACCGACTTCAGCTCAGTTAAATCTGTCTCGTAAAGTATAGAAAATTGTGGAGAAATCAATTTCTGTAAATTATCAATGGATCGATCGTTGAAAGGATATTCTGCGTTAATTCATCGGCTATTGAGCAATAAAATTCCGTTTAATAAATTGAGATCTAGATCCAATTCTGGTTATTTTTGTTATTTACCTCTCAACTCATTAGTTATTTTCCCATCTCCTGATTTTTTTTTCTTTTTGATTTAACCTCTCACTATAATACGGAGTCTTTGGCTAATTTTATGGTCTGTTTGTAGATATTACGATATTTATTGAAATATGTCAGAAAAAGTTATTATCGCTTTTCTAACATTTTTCCCAGGCAACGTAAATAATTGACTTTTTTTCAGCCTTTTGTGATCCAGGGTTTTGATTTCTTCTTTTCTTCCAAGGCCGTAGTGGAAATGCTTGGTTGAATGTTTCCACAAGTTCAGAAATTTATTTAATGGGTTCTTCTGCTCCATGTATGGAATTCCAATTTCTTTTTGAATTGTTGATTTCTTCTAATTCTTGATCTTGAGTTTCTCCTGCTTAGTTTTTTTTCTTCTCCATGACTGTAGAATATCTTTTCTTCTGTATCGACGTCGGGATTAGGCATATATTTTATTATTTCTTTACAAAATGCCATTTGCCAGTTCCCCGTTAAACTGCGGACTTTACACCATAGTTTGTTCTGCGTAGTACATTATTACATTCTAGAATTTTGCAAATTGGATACATATTTGCACCACTTTTCCAAATGTAAGTTGTTCTCATAAATAATTTCATTAATGAAATTATGGTCAAAATATAAGGTTCTGTTATAATATTACATTTTGTATTTTCCCATTCGGGAGATGTTTTTATGAATGGAACCTACATTCGTTTTTTACCCAAGATGACGGGACTTTTTTTGAAAAATTTCAATGAGTTTCCAAACGCCGTCTGTAATAAGACATTTGCATTCGCATTTGGTTTCAAAACAGATTGAACCGTGAATGAAACTACTGTCTGCTGAGCAATCATTTGTGTCCTTTTCCATCAGTGCCCCCACGAATAGTATATTTTTTTCGAGAATCATTTTTCGAGAATATTTTGCTTCTTTTCAAATTCTCAACCAAGTTTTGTATTTGCTCCACCTCCAGTATGGGTTTTCAGCAACGGGTGATATATGTGATTATATCACTTATTGGTGTTTCAGTTGATATAAAATGTTTTGACGGTTGGGGATTGGTACCCTTTTTGGGGAAACCACTTCCTGCAGAAATCAAATTGGGCGATGTGGTTTTTTTGTGGGGAAATCCCTTCGTTTTTCTGAGGGTTTTTTTTTTTTTTTTTTTAAAATTCCCCTTTTTTTTTATTGAAAAACCCTTTCCCGTTCTTCAATGCTCTTTTTTTTGGCTCTATAATTCGTTTAAAAACCTCCCATTTGTTTTCTTTTTATTTTTTAAAATCATTTTAACCTTTTTAAATTCACCTTTAAGAATTATTTCCCTGTGGTTTTTTAAAGGCTTCTTCGGGTGCTGTCGTCTTTTTTGTACTGCAACATCTTAAAAGTTTCTTTAAAACACAACTTTTTTTATTTGTTCCCCCGCTCTTTTGGTTCCCAAAAAATTCACCATATTTAAATTCTTTTGCCTTGAAAGGGGATTTTGAACCATTATTTTCCCCACCCCTGAAATCAGTTGAAAAAAAAAAAGGGGAATCCAAAGGGCCGGTGATAAATGCGGGGAAAAAAGGAAATCTTCAATAGGCCAAAATGGGGCACTGAAAACCCAAACGGTTTTTTGGGCAACAGACCAAAAAACAAAAAAAAAAGAACATGGAGGAAATGTGGGGTTACGGAATTATCCAAACCCCCCGAAAGAAATTTGAAGAACATCCAAGGTATGGTCGTTAAAAAACCGCCTGGATACGCAGAAAAAGAGAAAAATAAGTGTGTCATCCCAAAACCCCCTGGAATCCCAAAGGGTTTTTGAAGACGAAATCAAACTCTCAGCTGGAAGGAGTTGTCACTAACCCCAACAGATCCACCCGGGGGGCCTAGTGGGGGAAAAATTTCGCCAAAAATGGAACATTAAGGCTTCGAATCCTTTTAATCGGCCAAAAAAAGGGAAAATTTGCCTTACTAAAAAAAGGGCCCTTTAGATAATGATTCTTGAAAAGTCTGTTCAAAGGAGTTTCATTTTCGGTCACATACCAAAGTGCTGTTCATACCAAAGACTGGGAGACGTCCACCAGACGAATCAAAGTCTTATCGCCCCATCAGTCTCACTTCCTTTCTCATGAAAACAATGGGGAAAATTATAGACTGTTATAAAAGAAGTGAAATACTCTTAGATATACCGCTTTATAAAAAACAGTTCGCCTATCGAGCAGAGAAATCAATGATCTACAATGCTTAGTTGAGAGCATTGAGAAGACATACCAAAGAAATGGCCTTCGATAACACCTCACATTGACTCCCACCATCAGATCACTAGAGGAAAGAAATATTTCACTGATCGGATGGATACATGCAATGCTGCAAAGCAGAATCATTGTAGCTGCACTCGGGGTGGAAACGGTCAAAATGACAGGGGAAAAAGGTTGCCCACAAAGTGGGTCCTCTCGCCTTTGCTGTGAATATTGATCGTGATAGTCTGATAGTGAAGCTACATGACGCCGATGACCGTCACTATTATGGGATGATATCCAATCGCATGCAGACAACCCTAAATATAATCGGAAATTGGTGCGCAAAGGAGGGCTGAATGTAAACCCTAGCAGAACAGTGTTGGTTCTATTCACGAAGAAGCGAAAGTACGAACTGAAAGCCCCAACCCTGAATGTAACTCAGCTAACTTTTCCCAAGGAAGTCAAATATCTGGGCGTTATAATCGACCCAAGACTAATATGGAACAGTTATATCAATAACATTATTTCCAAGACTACAGCGGCAACCTGGACGTACCGCAGAGTTTTTGGCAAGACCTGGGGTTTGAAACCGAAAAGGTATACTGGTTATATCAAATGATTGTCAAATGATTACCTATGCCTCATTAGTATGGTGCCAAAAACACAACAGTACTCGGCGCAAATCAAGCTGCAGAAAGTAGAAAGTGAATCGATTAGACTGTCAGGAAATCACATAGGCAGATTCACGTGCCCCACTACAGTATTAGAGGTAATGCTGAATCTTCCGCCACTGCACTCGTGTGTAATGGAGGAAGCTGCAAAGAGTGCCTTCAGACTCCACTAGGCAGTCTCGAAAGCTGAAAACCTGATTGGACATCTGAAAATTCTGGAAAATATTCCACTAGAATTCAGGTGAAAGCCATCAAATATTATGCACGACTTAGAAGTAAATTATGAAGTGGCTATAAACAACCACCATACATTCACAACGAACGGGCCTCAACTGATGCTTCCAAGATGGACGAATGGGCTGGAGTGAGAGTAACTGGTCCTACTATCGGGCTCTCAAAATCCCTAGGCAAAGCCCCAATAATTTTTCGAACAGAAACCCATGCTAAACTCAGCTTCCATGAAACTGATACGTTTCGCAAGGAAACTTGGGATTCGGGGTCTTGAATAGATGAAGAGTTATGCCCAAAAGATAAAGGTCCAAGTTCCAAGTACAGAGAGGCTGAAGAATCATATCGACCCCCATACAATCTTAAATCTCAACAACTTCATATCCTTTTTTAAATTTGTTTTACTGAATATGGAACAGGTTCTACTTAGTCTACATTCTATTAATCACTTATTAGATCATCTTTGAAATTCTTAATTACATTTATATACCTACACTACCTGCTTCGATTATTTAACAAGTTACATTGTAATTGATAGCTGATTATTATATCCTCCTACTGTATAGCGAAGCAGGTATCGGAGTTTGTAACCCAAATTAGTAAACATCATTTATTAATTTGGGTTAACAATATTTTTGCTATATTTTTTTTTTCCAAAAACAATCTATTTTGCTTTCCATTTTCACTTACAGGGAGGTAAAACCAAAAATAAATGAAAAAGGATATTTTTACACGATAGAACATTTAGGTATTCATCTTTATTTAAATATATAATATTTTCGACTCTAAGATACATAAATGTTAATAATAGGAATCTCAATCTGTAACATAAAAAATGCAAATATTCAGTTTGATCTGATAGCATCAGAATAAACTAGAAAGAAAATGATTAAAGTCAATGCAGCAAATGTTTCTTCAATTTAGTTTCAATTCAAATCATTTGGGAAAGTCATATATAAATAGATTTTTTTCAAAATTCATTTTTATTTTATTAGTGATGAGATTTATGGATTGCTTGGTTAGGTGATTTCGAATTTTGAACATTAAAATTTCATAGGAAATTTTCTTATTATTAATGACAGATTCTATGAATAAAAAGATTCTCAATGTTTTCAAAGAGTTGATATCCAATGCAATAATATCGTTTGCAATATATGAATTTGAAAATACACTGAATATTTTTGTTTTAGTGGACGCACGATCGCACTATCTGTAGTATCTCACACTGATACCAGATATTCAATTTTATGTCCATTCCAAACTATAGAATTGTTGACGTTTTCATCAATAACAAAAAACAATAATTTGTGATATTTAGAGTGAGTTTGTGATTGTTCAACTAAGATATTTTCAGTGATTATGAATAAATTAATGTTGTGTCATGTGCAAATTATTTGATTTCACCTGTAAATTGAGAATTAAAATTGAATTTATGTATATGAGAAATAAAACAGGTCCAAGAATTGTACCCTGCAATGGACCACATGTTTCAATTATAATACTAATTGAAATTCTTCATTTTTCCATACAGACAAATAATTTCATTATTCTGAACGAAGTGAAACACTGAATATTGACCAGTTATTAAGTAGTTGATGAGTAATACAACTTTTATGAATTTTTCATTTATATATTTATAATAAGGCATACATTGAAGTTACTTCTTGTTTATAGAATTCTTGTATGGCCCTTCGCTTCAGTTTCAAACTTGCTGTTATCAATCCCGATTCTGGAGTCCATACATCTGATACTAGCTTCACAACTGCTGGTACTTCAAACTTTTGCAAATTCACTGAAAAAAGTACAAAACATATATTTAACAATCTTACATTGAGTAGTCATAGAGTTTGAATTTTCTGAATTGAAAACATCTCAACTCTCTGCTCTCTGCAGAACCTGAATAATTTTCTCCTTGTATTGAAAATGTTTAGTAAATTTGATTAATATTTTACCATTTATTTTGGATAAAATAATTTTCTTAATTTAGAATAATACCAGAAATAAATTTCAAAATTAAATTCATACAATATGTATTGATACCCAATAGCACGGCCATCTCAAACATGGAAGGACTGCTGCAAAAGCAGTTAATCAAAACATGGCAGGAGGCGTCATGCATGAGGCAATCGAAGCTCCAAATGAAGGAGCGTTCGAAGAAATTGTCAAAAGAGGTCCTGTCACACAACAGACAGGATATCAGGACTGTGACTGGGCTCCTAACTGGACACAATCACCTGAACAGGCACATGGAACTCATCGGGATTACAGACGATCTCATATGCAGATGGTGCCTGGAAGATGACGAGACATCGTCGCACATCCTTACTGAGTGCCCCGCTTTGGCGCTCCAGAGGGAGATCAACCTGGAGAGCATAATTTTGAACCCAGAAGATGTCAAAGAGATTCAGCTGAGGAAACTGATGAGTTTCGTCAGAGAAATCGGCATGCCCAGCTGATCTCAGATCACGTGGACGCACAACGGGCCCAAGTAAAGAGGCCTACGTGCACGGAGTTCTCCGGAACCAGCCCACCATGTGCACAGAAGAAGAATATGTATTTTTTATTCCTTGTTAGAATTTTTTGAATTAGTATATATTTAAAAAAAGGTAATTGTATAGTATTATGGAATAATGAAGTATCTATTATGATTATGATAGTTTTTTTTCACATTCAATGTCTATAATCCATGTACTTACCTTTTTTTGCATGATTCTGAATTTCTTTCAAAACAGCTCTTGTAACAATGGGATCTGCACAGAGCTCCTCCAGATTTTTTCCTTCCATTCCTAGCTGCTTAGCGAGCGCCTGTAAATTATCTTCATGTGGTACGATTATTGCTACAATGGAATTTTTTGTGGAATCCGCCAAAGCACAGATGTTTTCAATAACTGGACAAGTGGCTAGCTGTGACTCGACTTTTCCTAGTGAAACGTATTCCCCAGCTGGAAGTTTCACCAAATCCTTCTTGCGATCTGCAAATATAGGATGGTAGAATACAATAATTTTGACAAAAAACGATGCTTTGATTTTTCAGATTTGTGCTTCCAAATGGACCTACTATGGAATAACTTTGTAATGAGGCATTAAACTATGAAATATATATATATATATATATATATATATGTGTTGAGGATCTCGAATCTTTTTGTATTTTCTTTTCTGTGGGGTCTTGGGGTTGTGGTTCAATGAAGACACTTAAGCAATGCCTAGTACATTTTATTTTAATATTAAGGAAAATCAACGTTTTATATATATATATATATGTTCAGGATAAATAAAAAATGCGGCAACTTACGAGCTAATGAGCGTATCTAGAATGTACAATAAAATATGGTGGTTAGGAATGTTTGTATAGTAGTTGAGTGCGTTAAAACTTACCATCACTTATGCCACAACCCCAAGACCTCACAGAAAAGTATTATATATATATATATATATATATTGTTATAATGAGGTGTTTTTATTTTATATTTATTTATATATTTTCACAATCAGACATCATAACAAAAAATATTTTTTTTACAAACTTTTATACTATTTTCAAAATCTTTTTAACTAGTTGCTGTTAGAATTAAATTTAATATTTCTTGACATGTTTTTTGGGACCTTCTACAGTCTGAAAATGAAAATATAATCAGGAAAATCTATACAAGTGTAGAAAAAGCAAACTAATTAGTTCACCCCGATAAGTTACTGCGTTCACCAAATTATATTTCCTATAGAAAAATGATTCGCTTTTTCAGTAACTTTTCGTTCCCTGAATATGCCTATAAAAAAATTGTAAAAATTCAAAAGTAACTTCTCTATATCTGCCCCCGTTCTCAAAATCTTCTAAATCTCCTTTAATTGTTAGAATAATTTGGATTTTTTCTTGCAGAGTCTTTTTCGCTTTTTCAAGAAACGTTTCTCCCCCACAAAAAACCACATTCATTCAATACTTAATTTAATATGTTGATAAATAAATACCCATATAAATATTTCAAAAGTCCGGCTATGTATTTTACCTTTTTCCCATTGATTTTTTTACCTTATTCTCTTTACTTCAGCTAACTCAATCGGTACGCCTATGGAATCTCAGGAGTCAGTTCTACTGTGGAGCCCTCTGGTAGTTCTTGATGTCAGTTTCAGAAAATGGCAACTTGTTATCGCTCAATCATTGAAAATAATGCAGAAATTCATCAAAATAATAATTTCCTTTATTCAGGAAGACTTACTTTTGCCTATTCTGCGTTAATTAACTTAAATTAGTGCTTCATAGCAAAATATACATGAAAAGTGAAGTTATGTGATAATAAAAAGTGAAATGTAACCTATTTTTGTATGTTATGTAGTCTAGGTACCAAATTATGAAAGTGTTCTATCAAAAGGGTTCTTTAAAAAGGTTTATTTTTGCAATGCACTGAGTTTAATAACTTTTTATGGTTCAAAGTACCTGTGGCTTCTTGAAACGAAAATGTTCAGTGTCTCGGATCCCGTTCCTGGAAATTGCCGTTCCAGTCTGCAGCCCCCTTGTCGACTGAATTCGCCCTCGTAGTGGTATATGTCTCAAATGAGACGGTAAGATTCGTTCTGCATCTGGGTTTTTTATCAGCTACAGTTCTTTCTAGTATTTTCTTGTGTTGTATTGGCAAATAACTGTTTTTGTAACGAAAATATGATTGATTTTTCAAATTCAAATTTCTTGAGTTGGTTCTTCCAAAAATTATTCTAGTCGCTTGTTGATTTTTTTCCCTTGATACCACACATCCTTTGTTTTCTTCTCGAATTTTCGATTTACACGCACTTTTCGTTGCACTTTTCATTATTTTCGTTTATGTGACAGTTTTTATTCACGAATCGTTTCCAAATACCTTACATCTATACACATGATAAATAAAAAATAATTTTTTACGTTTTCTGCTTTTTATATTTTCAATATTCATAATTTTGCATCAAGATCTTTCCTGGCATCTCATTGGCTATTGTGTTCAGATCTAATTTCATATAAAGTATGTTCTAACTTTAACATTTTGTTGTTTGCTTGTGCTCAAAAATATATTGGTAAATTTTGATTTCTATAACTTTATAAATTAAGCCAATTGCTTGTAATGTTGAGAACATGTTTATTTCAAACATAGGTATCGACTTATATTATATGAGGTTTCAGAAAAAACGGTAGAATCTTCAGAAAAACTGTAAAATAACATAGCATAAATTACTAAATATGTTTTTTTTAATTTATGTGCTTTTTCAATTTTCATTTTAGCTCTTTGAACATCTAACACGTACTTCTAAACATAACAATATATATATATATATATATATATATATATATATATATATATATATATATAACTTTGTTTTTCACTTTGGGTTCAATTGATATGATATAGATAAGTATTTTCGCCCTGTATAATATATTTTTGCAATGTAATAATAATTGCTAGCTAACGTCACTGTTCTCTCGTCACGTTGCTGCCAATTGTTATCACTTCTCTTACCACAGCTAAGCTCAGTTGGTACGCCTCTTGTCTCAGATAGCCGGTTCAGGCAATTGAGCCACTAGCCACTGCTTGATGTCAATTTCTATTCAGTGTTTATAAATACGATTGCTGATAATTGTGGAAAATAAGCAACAAAGTATCAAAAAGCAATTATTTCCTTTATTCAGGAAAACTTAAATTTACCTGGCCTACGATCGATAACTTATTCTAATGTCAATCTACAAATTTTCATGGATAATCATGAGAAAAGTTCATGGGTAAAATATACACAACCTCACTTTTACCTTGAAAGTGAAAATTTCTTTAATAGTTCGAAATCAAATGAAATTAAAGTTCTTCTGATGGAATATGAGTTATTAGTGAAGTTGTTCAGTTCGTGATGTGCATGTGCACTAGGAAAGTTTATACCTGTCTGGAACTGTCCCTGTTCAATACACACCAGGATTTGGATTCCCTTTCACTCTAATGCTCTCAGAAACTCCAATACCAAAAAGAAGGAACCATACAAATTCAGAAATCAGCTTTGAATACTTGTACAAATAAGGTAATGTTGGTTTTCTGCTTATTATGTTGAAATTAATGAATTTTTCTTTCTCTCCCAACAAAACGTGGCATTCGTTTTTAAATTATTTTCAATCTCCTCGTAGCTTTGTTTTTCGTTACTTGGATACCATTTTTCCTCATTCCTCTTGATTTGAATTTTTGAATTCGCGCACTATATTGTCACATTTTCACTGTTTGGGGTTATTTGTCAAAACTTATAAATAGAACTATTTTTACTTTCTTATAAACTATATACAATTTCAGTGATAATTGTCTCTGACACTTTCTCGTTCTTATTTTCTCACAATTTCAAATCTTACATTTGACCATACTGTTCCCTGATTGGCTATTGTCATCAAGAAGTTTGCTGTTCTCCCATTGGCTACTTTTAGTTAGATATAATTTCATATACTGTATGTTTCAAGCTTATAATTTTGTGGATCACATTTTATTCAGGAAGATTTTGTAAATCTAGACTTTTTGTTGTCTTTTGAACAATTATGGGTTGTAATCATTATGACAGTGTATGAAATTGATTGTATTATAGTATTTGAATATTTTTATCTATTCATATTATACAGAGGCTTAATAAAGGAAATATAATTTCAAAATTATGTACTAACAATCTACTGAAACTACTAGCTATTTAGTAATTATTCTTTTTGTGAGTTTTTTCCTTTTAAAATATATAACTGATTTTTCATAACATAACAATATATATATATATATATATATATATATATATATATATATATATATATATATATATATATATATATATATATATATATATATATATATATATATCTATATAAAAGTATATTTGATGATTTTTTGTTAGGTGATGAAAATCCGATGAGCTATAAAACCATTTTATTTTATTTATTTCAATATGCATTGTAACCAAATTCGAAGACATAGTGAGTAAAAGATAATATTTTTATATTCATAAAATATTATATGAACGTTCTTATAGCCATATTTTTAGATATAAAAAAAGCATTTGACGCTGTTAATCACACAACTATTTTGGATATATTAAAAAACTTGCGTCATAATGGGTCATACAGAATTGCAGATTTTCAAGGTTTAGATGTGATTCGAATTCAATATCTGATTCATATAAATGACTACAGTGTTGCTCATTTGGGATTGAGGTCTTAGATTGAGAGCCAACGTTTCGTTGATTTATTTTGACATCATCAGATAAGATAAGAGGGGCGAATCAATGTATAAACAGGAAGAAAGAAAAATATACATATAAAACAATATCATCCCTCTTTGTTTATATTAAAATTTATATAAAATAACCTTGTTATAATTTTTCTAGAAACAACTACTGAACATGGTTGGGGTGACTAACAATGGATAGTGATACATAAAACGAAAGAGAGAGAGAGAGAAAAAAAGGAAAAATTTATAACGAATAAATATTTCACTCATCTAAGAAGAGTTTTCCGTATTAAATGAACCATAATAGGTCTCTGTATCGAAATATGTACATATAACATAGGTGAAGACAAGAAACACAACCACTGAAACACGTTGAAATTTGAATAAAATAATCTGATGTGTATTCATAGTGGAACTGATCAAATGTCAGGATTGTTGCTTTGAAAAAGCAAGGGAAATAAAAACAATCAATCTTTATACTGAAGGTCTAAGTTTTTTTTATATTCTTGATATTAGATTGAAATACGCGCTGTTTTACAGGTCTTTTCGATGGTTGACTATGTCGTTTTTTATTATGTTAATCATTTCAGATGAATTTCTTTTGAATAAAGACGTTTCATAACCTAATATTGTCGTGTTTACAAGATCAAATTGATGTTCGGTTGATATACAATGCTCAACTAATGAAGTGGGGTTTCTTAACGTTACTTTCTTCTTAATGTCCCTCTATGTTCTTTGATGCGTGTTTTTAAGTACCTTTTGGTCTGACCTACATCACTTTTTTAGCAATCAAGGCAAGGGATTTTGTATATGACATTTGATCTAAATTCCAGAGGGGATTTTTCTTTTATCTTATCAAAAAGTGTTTTCTCAGGATGTTTTCATTTTTGAAAGTGGCCTTTATATTTGAAGTAGAATCTTCTAGAATAGTACCTCATTTTTCAGAGAGAAATTGAACATATGGTATATGGTATCTTGAAATATTTTTTATTTTCTGATTGATTGTTCTCTTAGACGGTAATTTGAATTCTGTTAATCATTGTGGTCGGATAATTGTTTTTAATTAGATCATATTTCAATTGTTTCAAATTGTCCTCAATGAAAACAGGGCTGCAAACTTTCAACATTCTGTCAGTCAAATTATGTATGATATTCAATTTATGTTTCATAGGATGATCTGAAAATGTAGGTTTATGATTCCAATTTATCAAAAGGTTATTATTTGGTGTTCTTATTACTAAAGTGTCCAAAAAGGCTAAACAGTTATGTTGTTCTAATTCAATTGTGAATTGGAGTTTTGAGTTGTAATGGTCGAAAACATTTATCATTTCATCTTGTTTTCCCTGTTGGGATTATTAAAAAAATGTCATCAACATATCTCTTATATGACTGAACTTGGAAATACAGTTCGGATAGACAATCTTCTTGCAAGTTTTGCATTACTAAGTCAGAGCAAATAGGGGACATACAATCGCCCATTCCAAGACCAGATATTTGTCGATAAAAAACTCCGTTGTATAATTAAAAAATAGTTACTATCAATACAGAATTTGAATAGTTGTAAAAACTCCATTTGTTGTGCAGTGTATGTTCTTCTATCAAAAACCATTTTTGTTGTACAATGTTTATTAGAAGGTCAGTGGGTATATTTGTGAACAGTGAAGCAACATCTAACGAAACTAAAATGTGGTCATTGGGAATTGAAATATTTTTCATTTGTTCAGAAAATTCAAATGAATTTTTTACGTGTTTGTCATTAATTATGAAGGCGTATTTTAGTAAACTACAAACACATTTTGTTAAGTTATATATTGATCCTATGGGTCTCAATGAAACATTGGGTTTATGGATTTTGGGTAGAAAATACATTTTGGGAAAAACTCCCATTATTACATTTTGAGATTTTTTCCCAAAATAGGATCAAATTTATTAAGTGTAATTAGGTTGTCTATGAGTTTATTGTTTTTATTTTGAATAGTTACTATGGGGTCTTGGTTGATTATTTTATATATTTCAGTATCTCCTAACGAGTTCATGGCTTTCGGCTATGTTTATTGCCTTCCTCAGGACGACTGAAATTATAATGAATAACAATATGAAATTGTATAGTATTAAGGTACTTACTAACATGAGAATAAATAAAATTATTTATTTATTTATTTCCCAAACATATTACCAACGGAGTACAGCATGTAACAAATTTGATGAACCATCAACATGGAAGAACAGGACATCAAATTAATAACTTCAATACCAAATCAAGAAAGAAAATTTTGAATATAAAAATTCAAATTACCATTAGTGATATATCTTCAATGACAAATGAGTATCGTAACATAAGAGAAAAATTAATAATGATGATTCCTCAACGCATCACGAGAGAATTCGAACGTAGGTCTAATATTAAATACAACCGACAATTTAATCTAATAAAAAATAGAAATATTCGTAAAATCAATGAATTGAAACGCATTTGTTTATCAAAAATACATTTTGAAAAGAAATGGTTTAGAAATCTAACGGAAGTAGACATTCCTGACGATATTCAAAAAATTTTATCACTTGGCCCCAAATTTAGTGTATCACCTAATAACCGTGACATTAATATTCCACATATTTTAGCTGATTTGGAATATATCATTGATAAAATCAAAAAAAAAACCCAATTAAAATTAAATTTTCCAAAAAAAAGGAATTCAGATTATCTAAAGAATTATGTGAAAACCAAGAAATACTTGAAAGAAAATCCTGAAATCATCATAACTAACAGTGACAAGGGGAATATAACTGTAGCAATGTATAAAAATCAATATATTGCAAACAGTCAAACTTTACTGGAAGATAAATCTTTTTATAAACCAATAAAATCAGACCCCACATGCACATTATAGCAAAAAGCCAACAGAATCGTTTCCAATCTCAGAGATTCTAATGAAATTGATGTCTCCAAAGCTAAATCTCTTATGATATATAATTTGGTGGCTCCTCGTTTTTACACACTTCCAAAAATACACAAACCAACACTATCGATGAGACCAATAGTATCTTCCATTGATAGTCCGACAAACAAACTTTCTGGATTTTTGACTAATATACTAACGAATGCTTATGAAACAGAAAATCCTTATTATGTGAAAGATTCTTTCACATTCAGTGAGTTCATCTATAATTTCCAAATTCCACAAAACTACGTCATTATAAGTCTTGATGTTATTTCTCTCTTTACCAATTTACCCTTCACATTGGTTAAGAAATGCATCACTAAAAAATGGGCACACATTGAAAAGTTCTGCACTCTGGATGAATCTTCTTTTATGAAAATTTTGGACTTTATTTTCGATTCTACTTATTTTGTATTCGATGACACATTTTATAAACAAATCTTTGGAACACCTATGGGATCAAATATATCTCCTATTTTGGCAAATTATGTGATGGATGACTTACTAGAGAATTGTGTTTCACGAGTAAAATTCAACATACCATTTATAAAACGTTTTGTTGATGATTTGATTCTATCAATACCATCTGGAAGTACTGATGAAATTCTGTCAATTTTCAATTCTTATGACAAGAATATTCAATTCACTATAGAAGAAGAAACACAAAACTGTGTACCATTTTTAGATATGAAACTGATCAAAACCCAACAAAATACAATTATCACTAAATGGTACAGGAAACCATTATGTAGTAATAGATTCATAAATTATAATTCGTATCACCCACAAAAAATGAAAATAAATTTAGTGATATCTATGAAAAATAGAATCTTAAAAATCACTCATCCTAGTTTACAACAAGCATCTTTAATCGAACTACAGAGGATGTTATTAGAAAATTCATATCCCAAACACCTAATTAATAAATTACTTTTCAATGAAACTAATTCATTGGTCTTCCAAAGATCCCAGATAACTCCCATAATAAATGAAATAGAACCTTATAATCCAATAACTAAAAAAAATATAAAAACTATTTCAAAATTACACATTAAAGTGAAAAGTCCCATAAAAGATAACCAAAAGTCAAATGTTGTATATGAAATCCCTTGTAAGGATTGTTCCAAAAAATATATTGGCCAAACCTCCAGAAGTCTCAATAGTCGAATTATATCCCATAGGAGTGACTGTAAACGAAACGTTAATTCATAACTGCGCAAATAATCATTTAATGTAACCAAAAGAATTTTCTTGGAAATGGTTCATATCAATTCAAATAGTCAAACAATGAATAAAAGAACTGATTTGAACAATCTTAGTCAAATTTATACATATTTACTGAAATTGAACAAAAATAATGATATATCACTCAGTATTCAAAATTTTCCAACTTGATTTATAATATTATACAATTGTCACTGTCATACGAAAAATATTTTATGTTCCTCATATGTAATAATTTTATTTATTCTCATGTTAGTAAGTACCTTAATACTATACAATTTCATATTGTTATTCATTATAATTTCAGTCGTCCTGAGGAAGGCAATAAACATAGCCGAAAGCTTGACGAATTTCAAAGAGTTTACTTGAAATAAAGCCCTTTAACCTGACTGCATCCCCACAAGAAATCTACTTCTATATTACCGCCAGTCACGAATACCTATCACTATATATATATATATATTTATATATATATATATGAAAAGATGAGGACATCAAATCAATCGATATTAACTCCAATTTATTTAGAAAAATCAGTTTATTCAACCAACAAAATTTTAAGTGAAATATGAAAATAAAAGGTAAACTAATTCATGAAGTCGAACAACATAAATATTTGAGATCGTTAGTTGACAAAAATCTCAATTTTGAGGATAATTAAAATAAAATTAAAATTTCCTTCGGCGGGAACAATGAACTTTGTATATAATTCACTTTAGAATGCACACATTCTTGCTTGAATCTTATTGTAACGTAAATAAACTTAACTTGGTTCTACTAATTTATTTCACACTTAATCTACAATTTAGTTTATATTACTACGCCACTGTATAGCTCGATCGTATGGGCTCGTTCAGACTGTTTTTCTCAACTTGAGGGTTGCCTATTTATCTCCGATACAGCATTCTCGATGTTTCGAATTCTTTCAGTTGGCGACCGGCGTGTTCCAATTGTTTCCAATATTGACCGTTGTTTTCCGCGGCAGAGCGCACTGGATGATTCTCGAATATCTCCGGGGATGATCTCATCGTTGTCGATGGCAACGTGTGAGGCGACAGGTCCGGCCTAGGTTCGTTACATTGCCCCCTTCTTAAAGACATTTCGTCCCGAAATTTCATCCTTGGAGTGTGACGATATCTGCATGACTCCCCATATCTGCACCGTGAAGTTCGATGGAAGTAACACTCCACGGTCTTCATGATTGGTCGTGGAAGAGGGTTACAGCAAACCAAAATCCTGACGCCGCTGGATCTGAATATCGCCTCCAGCATACTTCTTATGACTCTCCAGTCCAACCCATCAATACCACAGGATAGTTTTGGAATTGCTAGATCCGCCAGATTCTGGTCCACCATAGTATCTCTTAGTTTGGTGAGACTCTTCCAGACATCTTCATAGGACGGTTTATCTTGGGAATGCCTCTTGGTAACTAGGTAGTAGATGTTTCTCTGGCCTTTCTTCAACTGTAGCACCCACCAACTTCTGGATTCTGCTCCGCAGTGTTTGGAGTTGACCAAATTTCTTGGAGAACACTACGGCGATGCCCTGGACATTCGAAGATCTTCTGCCACACAGTGCGCTAGTGCGTAGTCAGCAGGCACCTCGAAAGGTCTCGTGACTCCTCTCTAGTAACCCCATGTAGAACTTTCTGCCCGTTTGAATACAAGGACATAAACTTCTCGAACGTCATATCATCCTCCGGTGGCTGAGGGTGCGAACTTGGTCATGGTTTCCAGCGTAAGGGCCAACCTGTTGAAATGGACGACCCTTGGTTTCCCTCGGGGTGGCTTATGGATTCGGTACACAAGGTCGTTTATCCTTTCACGATTTTATACGGGCCTTCCACGAGTTCCGCAACTTTGGTGATAGTCCACGATGACGTTTGGGGTTGTACAGCAAACCAGGTCATCAACCTTAAATCCTCAGCGTCGGCCTTGATGTCATAGGTCTTCTTCATTTTATCGCTGGCACTCTGGATGTTCAACCGGACTCGTTCGTGGATGTCGTCCATTCTCTGCCGAAGTTTGCTGACGTAGTCCTCTCCCGCAGTGTCTTGTCCTGGCGGTATCCCAAACTTCAGGTCACAAGGCAGTCGCAGTTCTCGGCCCATTATAATACTAGCAGGAGTTTGACCGGTTGACTCGTGTACTGCGGATCGATAGGCCATCAGGAACAAATGAAGATACTGGTCCCAGTCTCTTTGATGGTCAGAGACAACCTTGGACAAGTGGCGGTTGATCGTCCTGTTCATCCGTTCCACCATTCCATCGGACTGCGGATGTAGGGCCGTGGTTCTTGTCTTGCGGATGTTCAGCAGTAGACATATTTCTTGGAAAAGGTTGGATTCGAAATTTCTGCCTTGATCGAGTGCAGCTCCATTGGAATACCGAATCGACATATCCACTCTTTCACCAAGACGTCGGCGACGGTGATGGCTTCCTGGTTGGGCAGGGGCATGAGGCTTCCGCCCACTTACTGAAGTAGTCCATTGCCACAAGGATGTATTTATTCCCGTGGTCGGATACGGGAAACGGGCCGGCGATGTCAATGGCGATTCTCTCGAACGGGCTGCCTACGTTGTACTGACGCATCGGGCCTTGGGTCGTATTCGAGGTCCATTGCTAGCAGCGCATACAGCGCACTTCCTGCACCAGTCCTGGACGTCAGCTTGACAATTGGCCCAGTAAAACCGTTGCCTCACTTTCTGCAGGGTCTTCGTCACTCCCAGATGTCCTCCGGCGACTCCATCATGGATTTCCCGCAGCACTTCCTCTCTTCTGTTCCTGGGAACAATTATTTGGCGTCTGTCTTCCCCACCAATATCGGCCTCCAACACACGTTTCAGGATCCCATTGTCCAGAATAAGAGAGTTCCATTGTGCCCAATAGGACTTAACAGCCGGCGAGTAACCTGCGACTTCCTGCCATGATGGTCTTCGATTGCCCTTCTTCCAGCTGACGACTAAGCCAAGGTCGGGGTCTTTCTCTTGGTCTTTCTGGATCTTGCTGTCGTTCCAGTTGTCATCCATTGCCGCGGTTCTACAAAGTGTTGCTTCTTTCTCTTCTGCTCGTCGGCAATGTGAGCAATCATCTGGACATGGTCTTCGCGACAAGGCATCTGCATTCTTATGGCTAGTTCCGGCTCGATGTTCGATCTCGAAATCGAATTCTTGGAGTCTCTCGATCCAACGTGCTACTTGACCCTCAGGATTTTTGAACTGTAAGAGCCATTTGAGAGCTGCATGGTCAGTTCTCAACAGGAATCTTCTTCCATACACGTACTTGTAGAAGTGCTCCACTCCCTTTACAACAGCTAACAGCTCTCGCCTGGTGACACAGTAATTGCGCTCTGGTTTGCTGAGCGTCTTGCTGAAATAACCAATGACCTTCTCCTGTCCCTCCTGGATCTGAGATAGGACAGCTCCAAGTCCCACGTTGCTGGCGTACAGGTGCGTTGATCAAAGCTTCTTTCAGCTTCCTGAATGAGTCTTGACATTCTTCGGACCACTGGAACTTTGTTTGGCCCTCCGTGAGCCTGGTCAGTGGTTTAGCGATGTTGGCGAATCCCAGCACATATCGGCGATAGTATGTGCATAAACCAAGGAAACTTCGAAGTTGGTGAATGTCTTTTGGGATGGGCCAATCCTTAACAGCTTTGATCTTCTGGTCATCCACTGCTACTCCTTCCCCAGAGACAACGTGGCCGAGGTATCGTACTTCTTTTTGGAACAGATGGCATTCTTAGGGCTCAGCTTCAATCCGTAGTTCCTCAGTCGCAGGAATACTTCCTCCAAGTTTTTCACGTGGTCCTCGAACGATCTGCCGACCACAATTATGTCGTCGAGATACACTAGACACGTGTTCCATGAGAGTCCCTTCAGCACTGTCTCCATCAATCTTTCGAATGTGGCGGGAGCATTACAGAGCCCGAATGGCATAACGGTGAATTGCCACAATCCTGTGCCGATGGTAAAAGCAGTCTTTTCTCGATCTTCCTGAGCAAGTTCTACTTGCCAGTATCCACTCTTCAGATCAAGGGTCGAGAAAATCGTGGAACCAGCCAACGTGTCTAGGGTGTCATCTATTCTCGGGAGAGGGTAACTGTCCTTCTTCGTGACATTATTAAGTTGGCGATAGTCTACACAAAAGCGTGTCGATCCATCCTTTTTCTTCACCAGTACGACTGGAAGGACCAGGGACTGTCAGATGGTTCGATAACTCCTTCTTTTCCCATATCGCTGACTATTTTGTCAGCCTCTTCCTTCTTGGCAAGAGGAAGTCTTCTTGCTGATTGCCGGATCGGTCGGGCACCCCCAGTATCAATCTTGTGCTGGACCACATTAGTTCGACCCCCTTTTCCTTGTCCGGTATCGAAGATGTCTTGGTACTTTTTGACTAAATCTCTTAGTTTGGGCTGTTGAGCTGGTTTTATATCTTTGGAAGAGATGGCAACTAATTTTCCTAGTTCTGTGGGCAAGTTGTTGGGTTGGCTAATCGTACCTCGTACACTCCGGATCACTGAGGAAACTGGCGAGCAGTGCCCCAATATTGTTCCTTTCTTCAAGGTCACTGGAAAATAATTGACATTCATGACCCTTACGGGCACAAATTTGTCAGCACGCAACAAGGTCTTCCCTAGTGCAATCCCTCGTCCAATTTTCTCATCATGAAGTTTGGGCTCGAACATCACCACGTTTCCACTGCTCGTACTCCCGTCAGGCGAGCCTCCAGAATGGTTTCAGCCCTCTCAGGTACGCTTACATCTTCAGCCAACAACACACGGATCAACACCTCACTTCTCGCATGAAGCACCAGCTCTTCTCCGTTGACACGTAGGACGCCGTCTTTGAAATCCAATTCAAACCCTCTGGAATTCATGATGTCCATTCCGATGATTGCATCGTTTTCGATGTCCGCTACAAGTGCCTGATGTTTCACTTTAGTGCTGCCCAAATTTATTTTAATCGGTAGCTCGCCATATACAGTAGCTGGCTCCTCTGTTGCTGTGCGTAGCTTCAAGTTGTCGAGTTCAATCCGTTCCGGTGTTCTGGCAAGGAAGGCCGAGAATTGTCCTAGTCGCACCTGTATCTAGCAGCATGGTGCAAGGCTCGTTATTGATGAGACCGTCTACGAAGACACCTTTGTTCTGTCGTTGAAGGATAGCGACATATGCGTTGTTAACCGAGGCTTGCCGGACACATGCCGACGATTGCCCTTCTCGTCGACCTTTTTAGTTTTCCTGCATCGGAGTCGATGAATGTTGGACATTGCTACGCACATGTCCAATTTTCCAATTCCGGCATCTTATCTGTCTTTTCTCAGGCAACACTTCCTTCATCACTTTTCTTATGGCAGCTTCCAAGTTAGCAGGCTCCGGTGAGTCTTCCTCAATCGTTTGAACTTTACTTTGGGTTTTGCAGCATTGTTTTGCTGCTTCGAATTCCAAAGCTCGTGCCAGTGCGTCTACGAGATGCGTTGGACGAGCTAATATCAACGCTTGTCTGGTTTCTTGGTCACGGAGTCCATCCAAGAATGCCTGAACCGCTAATCGCTCCATTACATTTTCCGGTATGGCTGGATATGCGAGACGAACCAAGCGTGCAATGTCAGTTTCAAATTCTTGTAAGGATTCGCCCGATTTCTGACAGCGATTTTTCAGCTGGGAGTGGTATACGTGTTCCAAATGGGCGTGGCCATATCGTAATTCTAGATGTTTAATCAGCTGATCATAGTCCTCCTGTTCTTGGGCGGTGAGAGTTTGTAGAATATTTGTCGCTTCTCCACGTAATGCAAGTGTCAGTGCTACAGCTCTTTCCCCTGCATTCCATCCGTTTGCTTTGGCCGCTGCTTCAAACTGCCGGCGGTAATTTGCCCATGGAGTTTTTCCGTCGAACTGAGGCGGCTTCATGGAAAGCTTCCCTATTTCTGAATTGATCTTGACATCTTTTATTCCCTCTTGAACTTTATCCAAGTTCAAACTCAAGTCCAGCATTGTATTTTCGTTAACCATCTCTGTGGAGGGCGCACTATTATTTCGTTTTTCCAGCTTACTGATTGTTTCCTTTATTTTGTCCATTTCTGCCTCGACTCCATCTTTGATTTTATCTACCTCCGTGTTCATTTGCTCCTTAATTTCATCTATCTCTGTCTCAACGGTTCCCATTCTTTCTTCTAGAAAATTAGCCACACCACACAATTCTTTTTTTAGGCCTTCTGTGTTTTCCAGGAACTTCTCTTCCAGGCTTCTTGCATTTTCTTCCAGGCTTCTTGAATTTTCTAGAAGCTTCTCTTCCAGATTTCTAGAATTTTCTTGAAGCTTCTCTTCCAGATTTCTAGCATTTTCTTCCAAGCTTCTTGAATTTTCTAGAAGCTTCTCTTCCAGATTTCTAGAATTTTCTTGAAGCTTCTCTTCCAGATTTCTAGAATTTTCTTCAAGCTTCTCTTCCAGATTTCTAGCATTTTCTTCCAAGGATTCTATTATCGGACTCAAATCACCTCCGGGAACTTCGAATAAAAATGTTTCGGGGTCCTCACCTTCTTGTATAAGTCCTTCTGCAAGTCTTTCCTGGAGTACTTGCTTTTTACCCGTTGTTTCCAGTTCCCTTTCCTCCAATTCCTGTTTCAATTCCGCTACCTTCAAATCCGCAAGGCGCACTTTTCTTGAACACATTTTGTCTTTGACGAGGTATCAGTCTGTTTCACACGAAAAGTTTATCAGTTTGTTAAAAATTCACTTCACGAATTCTTTTCCACGGGCCACCAGTCTATTGTCTGTTTCACGCGAAGAGTGTATCAGGTTTATATTCCCACGCACAATTGTCCACTTCGCGAAAACCGGGCCACTGTCTATTTTCTGTTTCACGCGAACAGTGTATCAGTTTATATTCCCACGCACAATTGTCCACTTCGCGAAAACCGGGCCACTGTCTATTTTGGGCGTACAAAAAGGTCTATCAATTTATTTTTCTGACTATCCACTCCACGATCACTTGTTTATTTTCAAAATCTCACTTCCGACACCAATTGTAACGTAAATAAACTTAACTTGGTTCTACTAATTTATTTCACACTTAATCTACAATTTAGTTTATATTACTACGTCACTGTATAGCTCGATCGTATGGGCTCGTTCAGACTGTTTTTCTCAACTTGAGGGTTGCCTATTTATCTCCGATACAGCATTCTCGATGTTTCGAATTCTTTCAGTTGGCGACCGGCGTGTTCCAATTGTTTCCAATATTGACCGTTGTTTTCCGCGGCAGAGCGCACTGGATGATTCTCGAATATCTCCGGGGATGATCTCATCGTTGTCGATGGCAACGTGTGAGGCGACAGGTCCGGCCTAGGTTCGTTACATTATATTCAATAACAATATGGTCTTACAGTACCCAAAAACGGAAAGGTAATAAATCGAAACAATTAAAATTTTTTTCAAGAAACCATGGGATACATCTTCTCTGGAATTGCATAGAAATATGCCAAAGGATACATTAATCAAATATGGAAAATTGAAATTGCATATAAAATAACAAAAAAGTAATATGGTGATTAAAAATGAATCAGAATAACGCAATCACAATTTTAGAAATAGGAAAAACATTTTATCCGATTTCAATGATATGAAAACTGAAATGTTTCAAACTTTCTCACACCTACACATCACATACTTCGGACATGTGTAAATGGACTTTGATCCACAATGAATGAATGAAAAGTAATTTATTTTCTGTTTTTCCCAATTTCCTTAAATATAGTTAAAAAATTTCCCCAAGTCCCCGCTGCAGAGTTTTGTGCTCTTTTCAGGGACAGCTGATCCACAAATAATACGCAGGTAAAGTCTATTCGCAATTCTCATTTCTGAAAAGGGAAGTTATAAAAAGTAAATGCTTTAAATAAAGAAAAAGTATATGACACAGGTTCACTGATAATGCAAAAAATAACTAGATGCTATCCATTATTGAGTTCCTATCCATTATTCAGTTCAAATTAAAATATATTATATATTTGCATGGAACAAGAGCATGATGTGATCTTGAATTTTTTTTTCCATTTCACAAAAAAAAAAACAAAAAATATGTCTACATTGAGAATATAAATAATTATGAGAAACTGAATCCAATCAATTTTGAGAACGAGTACAGATATAGTACTAGAAACGTTTACTATTGGAATAGAGAAGTATCGTTTGATTAATTTTGAGATTATTTTTTCTGATGGGCAAATTCAGAATACGGTAAGTATTCTGACTACCGACAAATTGAATCATTTCTCGAAGAAATAGTCATTTGGTAACTTATTGAGGCAAATTATTAACCGACAAAATCAAAAAGGAGGAGGTTCTCTAGTCGACGCGTATATTTTTTTTTAACCATCGAAATAAAAAAGGAGGAGGTTCTCTAGTCGACGCGTATATATTTTTTTTATGTATGACCACTCATAATTTTTTACAGCGCAGTTCGATTGCGATGATTCTTTTTTAATTGGATAGGGTGTACTTCGAAGTTGGTCCCATTTGAAATTTGAAAAAAAAATCCTCCCCTAAGGCTAGCAAAATGGAGGATATTGATCGTTCACCCTCTGAATTTTGGTTCATTAACCGATTCGATCAGGCATAACTTTGTACTGGTATGTCCGATTTGGATAATTCTTTTTTATCATATAGTGTATACCTCATAGATGGAATAATCCACCCTATGGGTAGAAAAATAGGGGATGATTGATTTTTCACTTGTGAACATTGGCACACATAGGTAGTTGACATTGACAGATTGCTATTGTCATTATTTTTGTTCTCCTGCATCCGTCACAATAATAAGATGGAATTATATACGAAGTGCTGAAATAAACTAACCAGAACTATACAAAATAATTTATATTATGTAACAATAAATCATTAAAGTAGATAATCATATTATTTAACGGATAATAGTTGAAGTAAGGTGGGTAAGTAAGTATTTTGGAAGTAATCAAAAATTACATAGGTAGTAATTAGTAGATTTCAGCCACAAAAAATTGAAAAATTAAAACTTTTTAACAAAAAATTAAACCGACGAAAAACGGAACTGAAAAGCAAAAAATAAAATAAACCTTATTAGTCTTAATAACTGAGCTCCTAAACTAATGTAAGTACTAATTTTGAGTCGGCGCCAAACGAACAATCAACGAAGATCATTAAATTACTTCAATTTTTTTTTCAAAATGTAACCGCGCATCTCGATGCCATCATTTTACGCTTTACCTAATTCATTTGCTTGTTTGTTTGGCGCCGACTCAAAATTAGTTACTTACATTAGTTTAGGAGCTTAGTTATTAAGACTAAAAAGGTTTATTTTATTTTTTGCTTTTCAGTTCCGTTTTTCGTCGGTTTAATTTTTTGTTGAATAGTTTTTATTTTATTTACCCTTCTACACTTGCATAAAGTTTTTTTATATACCTACATTTTTTATTTTCAGATTGTGGACGGTAAGAAACCCAAAAACCCATCGAAATAAAAATATGAAGCAAAAATATCTAGGATTATTTATTCTCATCAGGATAAAATTTGATGGCTCTTGAATCAAGAGGTCCATTGTTGATATGTGTTGAGGTATCAACTTGATTCAAACTTTTGTTCCCAAATGATTGTTCGAAACGATTTTTTCCAAAAATCAAATTTATGCTTGATTGGACCATTCCCTTGAATCAAGGCAATTACAAATGTATACAAGAAATCATCCTTTTTTCCGTGTCTCTTACCAATTATTTGAAGACTGCCATTTTTGTGAATTTCACCAATATCTCCAGTTCTGAACCACGTCATTCCATTCTCTTCAAAAAAGTCTTCTTTTGTCTTTTCCGGTTGCTTGAAATAACCAGGACTAACGTTTTCCCCTCCCACTATGATTTCACCCCTGGGACGTGGTTTGTCCGATACGGAATACTGTCCTTCCTCCCAGTCGATCAACCTAATATACGATATTGTCTTGGGGGGACCCACACTCCCAAATGTCAGGTCAAATGCTGTAACATAAAAAAATCCTCAGGATTCAGAAATAAAATTAAGTCAGAAATATTCCACATAACCCTATAGATAACTTTGGGCGCATGTATGCAAAAGTCAGATAACCGCCAAGTAGCATTTCCAGACCTAATTTTCGAAGAGGGCTGAAGGTGTTTTCCAGAAGGAGCTTTTAATTCTATTCAAGATATTCTGGTAGATTCCGTTCCGCCGCTTATATTTTTCATCTAAATAATTAATTGCAAAATAAATTAGTACTACATGAATGGAGACATGAATGCCGTGATTATATGGCAAAAGAATGATTTACAAACGCTATTTCTTAAACATTTTGAATTGAAGGTTGGTTAACCAACTAAACTCCAGTACATCTCAGATATGGCTTCCTACCTCCAATATCAACATGCAACAATACATTTTGGGTCGCAGCAATACTATTTTCTCCCTTCTCATCGCTGCGCCACTGCGATAAATTTTATATTATACTAGCTGGTACCCACGACTTCGTCCGCGTAGAATTTGTTGTCTTTCTATGTTTTTCTTTGTGTTGTTCCATCTAGGTTATCAGACCCATGATAGCATACCGTTCCGAGATATGGTGGCCGAAGACTCAGGCTGGGGCAATCCTGCCTGCCTGCCACGGGAGCCATGAGGACCACCCCAACAGCCGCCTTAGAAGTCTTGCTGAACCTACCACCACTTCATGTTTACATACAAGGCGAAGCCAAGTCAGTCGCCAGTAGACTCACCGGAGGGCAAGCGCCCAAAAGTAGACTGCATGGCAAAGTATATAACGATCTATACAAACAGTTGGAAACCGACGCCATAATGGGAATGCCATCGGACATCGGACGTGATGCTTCCCAAGTATAGCTTCGAAAAAAACTTTAGAACAGTCATAGCAGAGAGAGAGAGAGGCATGGAAGGAAAGGGAGGACCTCCAATTGATGCACAAGTTGCCTGCTACACGGACGGCTCAGAAACCAAAGAAAGTGTAGGAGCCGGAATATATTTAGCCAAGCCAAAGACAGAAGTCTCACTGAGCTTAGGCAAACATGTGACGTTATTCCAGGCCGAAGTTGCAGCAATACATCACTGTGCAGAGGAGTTACAGAGGCAACAGTTTAAGAAAAAGACCATTGCCATATACTCTGACAGCCAAGCGGCTATTGAAGCAATCAGCTCCATGCAAGTTAACTTCAAACTTGTCTGGGACTGCTTGGAAACCCTACGAAAGGTAGGCAGTCAAAACAGACTATCTCTGGCTTGGGTGCCAGGCCACACATACTACAAGGGCAACGGAGAGGCAGATTCATTAGCCCGAGAAGGAGCACGACGTGTCCCAATTGGCCCAGAACCTTTTTGTGGCACAGCGAAAGCGCTGCGAACAACAGAAACCAATACTTGGTTGAAAGAGCAATCTCAATAATGGTGGAACAAGGCGCCGGGCATGAGACAGGCCAAAATATTCTCCATGTTCAAATATCTGTGTATACCAATTTTCATGGCGATTGGTTGAACGGTATAGAAGTTGATGCACTGCAGCGCCATCTGGTGGCGAATTGAAGTAAAATGTTAGCATAAAAATTTTCTCCATGAAAAAACCTCAGATGTGCCAACTTTCATGGTGATCGGTCCAACGATGTCGGAGTTTATCAATCTCAAAAATATATACCAACATCCATTTTTATATATATATATATATATATATATATATATATATATATATATATATATATATATATATATATATATATATATATATACAGAAAAGTATTTATATAATTTTTACAACTGATTCCTCCATGATCCGAACACACACATATTCCTATTGCAAGTCATTACAACATTTTTCAACAAATGGAAATTGCGATAACTGTCAGGATGGAATCATAGTGCTTGCGCGCAAGAACATTTTCTGCAATGCTCGAAATTTTGCGGAGGGGAATCTAATAGTATTAATGATCTGCCGCTGCAGTAATACAGCAGTTAGTTGCTGCGTCATCCACTATAGGCTCTGGTTGTTACATCGCATCAGTTACGTACGATGCTGGACATCACAGAAGTTCTACTGGACCTAATAATTATATACTAACGATGTAACAGATGTGATATCGCAATGTTACCTGACAGTGACATATCAGAGATGTAATGTAACAATTGTTAATGCTGGGTATTTACCAAAACGTAAAAAGATCCCACGAAAGAAATAACAGATTTGAAGATCCATTGTGAAAAAGTAGAAACAATCGTTCGATTCACAATTCAGAAAAAACATGAGTTGTATCCTTTATCGCGATTCATCTATGTTTCAATAAGCAAAAAAGATCTTTCTTTTTTTTGTTCCTACAGAAACTAATGGAAAAATAAATCTAAGGTGTAATAACTTTTTCTATATATTTTTATTTTGAAATATCTATTTCGATTATTTTCCACCTTCCAAATTTGCGGTCTTAGGCGTCTACTCTGCCCTTCACGACGGTTATCTGTGAGGAACAGATATGTTCTGTGCACGTTTAGGCCACATGTGAATACCTCTAGGATCTACTGGCCGCGGAATTAATGACTTTAAACTCGGAATTTCTGAAGTTGAACTCGATTATTTACGTCAGTCCTCTTTAGATGTACTATACTCCATTAACTGATCTCAGCATGAGGATCAGCAACTTCAATTACTATGGAAAAATTACAAATGCATATATTACTTTCCATTTTCAGAGGCGACTATGGAGGCGTAGAAAACAATTATAATTAGAATATGTTGTTTCATACATTAGATTGAAATGATAGAAAAATTCATGGCCCTCAAACTACATAAAATGTTTTTTTTTGGTCAAGGAAAAAATTAAACAAACTTTGGAAATCGGTCTATTTCTCATAATGGATAGAATACGGGCGTTTTCGTACTAGATATCTAGTGAACGCCCGCACAGTGATTGGCGACTCCGGAATCCAACCAGAATTGAAATTTACTACTTTATTCATAATTGCAAGTAGTGATTCATCTTGTCTTCTACTCTTCAAAACACGCACGGAACAGCTCGGTGTTTAGTTTTGAGAGCCAGCAAAAGACAAAGACAATAATGTTCAAATTGATTCTCCTGCACATCGCGTACTGTTTTCTGATTGGTTGCTAATTACGTTATTTTATTCACCAGCCTATCAGAAAACTTTAGTAGAATGTAACAAACCTTTGTTCGTAAACCGTGCATGCGAGAATCTTGCTTGTCAACAGTGTTCAGTTCACAATCATGAATCATTACAATTACAATAGCCGAGAATTTTGAAAACAATATGCAATTGCGAATGAATGTTTCCCTTTTCAATGGTGTTTGTGTCCTTTATTTCTTACCAGTGACTTTGATAATTATGATGAGTGCCTCAAAGCAGAGTATGAAGCCAACTGACTTTATCATCAGTTTGGGTATAACAAGGTTAGATGGTTTCTCCACTTTGAAATTGAATATTTATTTCAGGCAGGCTGCAATGTATACATTTACCACACCTTCTTCTTCTACCTTATTCAAATGTCGAGTTAAATGTTTATTGCATTCGGCAATTGCTGAAGTTTTGCTCTGAGCAGGTCACCCGAAATTGGGCGAGTGGCCCAACCCAAAATGTTGTCGAATTTTACAAAGAACAAAACATGTTTTCAATTCTTTTTTCAGATTTTTAACCACTGTAATTCGTTATGAAATGGCATTATACACGCGTCATTCACGGGTGTGCAAGAGGGTAGATTACACCCTACACATCTATAATTTTGGTCATTTCACACACACACACACATATATATATATATATATATATATATATATATATATATATATATATAACTAGGGATATTGGGGTGAGCAGCAATGAAAAGGTAAACTCTCTAAAGTTTATCCAAGCTTTCGGCAATGTTTATTTCCATCATCAGGGAAACTACAATAGATGAAAAAACCAACATTCCGCACATCTCTCCTCAATTTAGAGGCCCATGAGATAAATTTCTCCATATATAGGCGCCCGCCAGTTGCCTAACCCAATTGTAATTTACATCAGTATGCAAGAGGTAACATTATTGCATTAACATTATTTTTCAACTGGAAATATTTTTAGTTTGAAAAATTTTATTATCTCGTATTTTACCAAGATATACTTACTTTCAGTATTAGTTGCACATGAAGACGTTTCCGTTAGACCATAACCAGTAAGAATGTGCGTGCAAAGACAAGTTTTCACAAGTTTATGAGTATCCGCTGTCAAAGGGGCTCCTCCTGCTGCTATCAGTCTTAATTTTCCTCCCATAATCTTTTTCACTGCACCAAAAATGATCCTATTGAAACATATTGCCAATGAAATATACAGGTCATTGATATTTCCTTCCTCTCTTGATCTCAGAGTGAGTGCCCTCAATACTGACATCCTATTCTTTTCAAATGCAAATGTATTCACAAAACTAGTTTTTTCTACGACAGCTATTGAAAAAACAATGAACTAAGTGTATATGACTACCAAAAATGCCTGATTTTACATGACAGGTCGAAGAACGTGTGCAAACGTTTACACACACTATGCGTTATGGGAAACACACGTTCCCTACTAGTTTACTTGACCGGCATCCCCCGGGAGGTCAAGTAATGTAATTGTGCGAAAAAAAAACCGTCTATCTGTCTGTCCGTCTGTCTTCCACGATAATTGTTGAACCGTTTGACCAATCGAACTGAAATTTGGTATGAAGAGTTCCTGCCCCGAATGCGACCATTAGTTTTTGGCTGTCATCTGTCAAACAGAAGTGTCACTATTAAAAAATTACAGAAACTATAGCACACGGAACTTGACTTGCAATATTCAATTATTCAAGATCTATCCGATGGATGGGAACTAAATTCGGCAGGGAGCAATTAAATTAAGTCTGCAGTTGGAGCTTTCCACCGTTTCCCAGTCTGCCGCTACGAATGTTTTCTCCTGGGCGTTTTTTCGGTTTTATTTGAATGTTGATGGCATGAAGATTTTTTAATGTGGATTCCGTGTAAAACGATACTAAGCGAAGCCTCCCTTAATCAGTGGTAGCTGAAGATGTTACTCTTGATGAAAAGAAAGACATTCGCAATACTAGTGTGAAGTTAGCAGCCACTTTTCATCAGACATTTTCTCTCCAGCAGCCAAACGACCAGTGGCAGCGGTTATAAATAAAATAGTATTGAACAATTGGGAATGAGTTTATCATCGCTACGACACGCGATATGTGATGTTCATATACATTGCCTTAAACATATTTGAACCATTGATGAGCAGTTATACTCTGAAATATTTAAAATAAAAACGTTTTTTTTCTGTGAAGGAAAAAAATATCCGCGAACGACTTCGATTTGGGAGGGGTCCAAGGGGTGGTTCCACCCCCATGAAATCTTGAAAAATCGATTTTTCAGGGAAGGAACAAAATTGCCGCGTTTATATTTCTTAGAGAGTGTTTTATATATCAGAAGAGTACACTGTATGAATGACTTCGATTTGGGAGGCGTCCAAGGGTTGGTCCACCCTCATGAAATCTTAAAAAAACATTTTTTAAGATTTCATGTGGGTGTAACCACCCCTTGGACGCCTCCCAAACAGGGTACACTTCTGATATATAAAACACTCTCTGAGAAATATAAACGCGGCAATTTTTTTTCTTCACAGAAAAAACTATTTTTTGAGATTTCATGAGGGTGGAACACCCCTTGGACGCCTCCCAAATCGAAGGTACCTTCCGATATATTAAACACTCTCTAAGAAATATAAACGTGGCTATTTTTTTCCTTCTCAGAAAAATCGATTTTTTAAGATTCATGAGGGTGGAACCAACCCCTTGAACGCCTCCCAATCGAAGTCGTTCATACAGTGTACTCTTCTGGTATATAAAACCCTCTCTGAGCAATAGAAACTTGGCAATTTTTTTCCTTCACAGAAAAATCGATTTTTTAAGATTTCATGAGGGTGGAACCACCCCTTGGACGCCTCCCAAATCGAGGTGTACTCTTCTGATAAAAAAATATATTTTTTAAGAAAGGGAACAGGCAGCTTACAATGAATTTATGGAGTTGAGAAATGTTGGGTTATGATGTATGTGTTGAAAAAGGAGGATTTTTTCGATAGAACCGACTGTCGTCAAATTTTGCCGAAAATTTGTGATTTAGTGTTCGTAGTCTATGCTGTTTGAAGAAAGAAGTGTGTGATTTTTGCGCGAGAAAACGGTGCTTGAAAATAACGTTTTAGAACAAAAAAGAGGATATAACTCCGAAACGGGGTAAATGTATAGGCGTCGTGCTCAGGCTTCCTGAAAATAGCTGTAAAGCTTTTTTTACGTGTTTTTGTCTCCGACAAGAAACTCGGAAACGGGTAAAGGTGGCGTAAATGGGGACAACCGGTATTTCGATAAAACTCTCACAGATGCTTCAAAACATGATAAAATCACCTCAGCTATCGAAAATTTGGCGCGGAAAAAGTATCTTTGGGAATTGTCTTTAGAGTTAAAAAAATTGCCCATGGAAACGTCACTATATAAGACGATCCTGGAGACTCTTACTTGTTTTATTTTCCAGCAACACAATAACTGGCCACTATTTCACTTGATTATCTGATTTTTCTTTAAAAAAATGCATTGATATAAACACCATTATACTTTCTAGCTTTGAAGAAATGCACTCCAAACTAGTCCGAACGCCAATTTCATTACTTTTGGCTCCATCTATATAACTTTCAACGAAAACGAATCAAATACTAGTAACAATGACTTCCGTGGGGCTCTGTTAGTTACAGTGTTGCCACATGAGTTGGCACTTACCAAACAAAATATAGTATATTTCACGAAAAGGGCAGGAAGTTAAAATTTCCTGAACGATTTATATAACTCTGCGATCCTACTTTATGTTTTCCGGTGGGGTCTACTTTAGCCTTTGCTTTCGACTCTGGCCCGTTTGAATGTTCTTCCCCTAAATAAGATTATTAATTAGGGTACTATTTATAATTATGTAACGAGTTTGTACATTATGTCTTGGCATTACGGCTCTAGAAAAGTCTCCAAATAATCCTTGTTATCTTCACCACTGAATAACTTTGTCTGACAGCTTCCCTTCCATAATCTGAAGAAGCTCTTCATCGGTTATGGGTCTATTCCTGTTCATTTTAGATAAGTCCGCAAGATTAAACAATATTTAGTAAAAAAAATGAGATTATGTTCACCTGTTTTCAGTTATCTCTCTCTGTTCATGTTGGTCAGTTATACGTACCTTATTTCAGAGGAGTATCAGCCTAAAACGTATATTTTTTTTATAATGGTCTTTATCAATTTATAAAATAGCACTATATTTTACTTTACCAGAAAATAAAATCCACGCCATTTGTCAATCTGATCATATAGAAAATGAATCTGCAATACAGTATTCTACCGGCTGATCTATTTTTAGCTCCGCCTAAAAACTGTATTTTTTGGTACCTATACTACTGAATCATAGATCGCAGCACACTAGTTCCAGTGAAATAGATATTCGTTTTGTGTACCTGTTTTCAATTATCTCTCTATTCACGCTGATCAATTATTAGTATAGAATTTCTAATCCCAATTGGACCGACATAAAATGTTTCGTGGCCGATTTCTCTTTCCAATTGCCGCCTTGACATAGGCGTCGGTATATTATTTTCCAGTGGTATTTTTTCAGTTACTTATTCTTACAATCATAGCAATTGATCACCCCATGTGAAAGTAGACACATGTTATCTCAACTGAATTTTATTATTTGTTTCGAAAGGTCTCCAGAAAGCCATATTAATAAAATTATTTTCAATGGATAATTCCTAACCTCACCAACACACGGCCCTGATTAAGGAATATTGTGAACTGGGTAAATCATGCGGCTTCAGATAACAGATGTCCAATACAGCTAGCCGAGCTTTTATTCCTCAAATATATTTGATATCGCCTTTTTTCATGGATTACATGTGATTATTGGCACAACATTTCTATTAATTTGTTTAATTCGCCATTATTTTAACCATTTTTCATCTAATAATCTGGGCAACTAGGGGCGCACCACTTAACTTTTTTATGATTGTACCAGGAACGCTTTGAAAGTAAAAACACTGGTAGTATATACATTTTCCATTTTCCAGGCAGTGCATATGAACACTCCTCGTAGTGCTCTTATTTTTATTGCCGTTCCAATTGGAATTGAATAACTATACCTTTGTATATAGACTATATATACAATGTTAGTACTTCATTTTAGAGAACTATTACCCAAAAAATTTTTATTTTTTAGTGATGTTCTTCACGAATTTGGAAAATAGCAATCTTTTACTTTATCAAAAAAAAATCACCATTTGACAATCTGATTATACAGTGCTAGTCAAAAGTCCCCTCCCCCCCCTCGTATCTTTTGAACGGGTATACTTATAATAATGAAATTTGGAGGGTGGAAATAAACGGATGTAGGCTTCTCAACTGGTCATAACAGGTGACGCAATAGTCATAAATGACGTCACAAGGCCACTGTGACCAATAATTTTAAATGGGACCCTATGGCAAGTGACAGCTCGTTTGAAAGGTATTGAAAATACCTATTCAGTCATACCAATTTTGTTTGGGTTTCGGCTGATTTTGATTGATAAATTGAAGAAATACGAAAATTATAGTTTCGCATTTAATTAATAAAGATTTAAGAACCAGTTCTTATAATAAGTGTTCAAAATGTGCTCCATCTACTTCCTGGCAGTAATGCATCCTATTGCCAAACTCTTGTCGTACTCGTCCCAGTCAGCGGAAATTGCCCTACATTCTTCAACAATTCGTTGTTTCAGAATGGCAATACTGTCAGGTGCTGTAGCGTAAACCTTAGATTTCAAGTACCCCCATAGAAAAAAATCTAATGGTGTAAGGTCCGGTGACCGAGCTGGCCATTCTATCGAACCTCGTCGTCCAATCCATCTACCACGATATTCTTCATCTAGGTAACGTCTTACTGCACCGTAATAGTGTGCAGGAGCACCATCTTGTTGAAACGTTATTTCCAAGTTGTCGAATTCATCTGGATTATCTTCTAGAATTTCAAGAATTAACGACTCAATATCATTTTGTAACATCTCCAGATACAATTCACCGGTTAAGTTAGCATTGAGAAAAAGAGGCCCAACTATGTGGTTTCCCAAAATACCTGCCCAAACATTTACTTTTTCTGGAAATTGAGTATGTTTTTCACGAAAGATGTGAGGATTTGTGTCACTCCAATACCTCACATTTTGAGTGTTAACATTGTTTTTCACGAAAGATGTGAGGATTTGTCGTCACTAAAACAAATTGTCTGTATGTAGCCTGGTTGTTGGTTCATTTTATTGGACATAGTTTCACAGAATTCTAGTCTTCGGTCGGGGTCATCATCTGAAAGTTGGTGCACCATTTTTAATTTGTATGGATGAAATTTGTTTTAGCCAACACCCTATGTACTGTCCTTTGACTGACTTCACAGATAGACGCAACTTGGGCTGTGGAAGAAGTAGGGTTTACTACCATTTCTCCAATTATGTCAATTTTTTTGTCATCACTAATTGTTGGTCGACCAGATCGTTTGGCATCTTGAACACTACCTGATGCTTCAAACTTCCGAAGAAGCTCCCTCAAATAAACCCTCGATATAGGGCGATCGGGGTACCTCTCATTAAACAGTCGTTCCGCTGCATGGAAATTGTTTCTACATTCACCAATTATTAAGATAGCTGCTACTTTGTCGGCTACAGTACGTACCATTTTGCCTATGTAAACACTTAAACGTCTCGTTAAACAATAGCTTAGGTAAATTTTCAAGGTATAAACACTTTTGACAAGTAGAGAATTCAAAAACGTCAACCTTTTTGACAATTAACCAGAGGCGTACTTTAAAATCTTTATTAATTAAATGCGAAACTATAATTTTTGTATTTCTTCAATTTATCAATCAAAATCAGCCGAAACCCAAACAAAATTGGTATGACTGAATAGGTATTGTCAATACCTTTCAAACGAGCTGTCACTTGCCATAGGGTCACAGTGGCCTTGTGACGTCATTTATGACTATTGCGTCACCTGTTATGACCAGTTGAGAAGCCTACATCCGTTTATTTCCACCCTCCAAATTTCATTATTATAAGTATACCCGTTCAAAAGATACGAGGGGGGGAGCGGACTTTTGACTAGCACACAAAATTAATTTGCATTACAGTGTTCTACCAGCTGGTCCATGTATAGCTCCGCCGAAAAACTGTATTTTTTGGTACATATGCTACTGAGTCATAGATGGCAGCACACTAGTAAAATAGACATTCTTAATATTTGGAGAAGGACAAAAACCAACCAAGTAGAGACCAAAAATTGCGGAAACCAACGCACTAAATTAACCATAAGTGAAAGTGTTAAAAAACATCCAGTTGGATTTTCTATTAAGCAGAAATAACAACAATTAAAAAAATGCGTTCAACTTGGATAGCAATGTAAGTCAAGTTAGGTTAGGTTATATTCCTTTCTTATGTTAGAAAGTGATAGTTGGATTTCCTTCTACTTGAAAAAATGGATTACCTTCAACTTGGATAGCAATATTAGCCAAATTAGGTTAAATTGTGTTTCCTACTTTTACATTAGAAAGTCATCAAGATACATTTCCTGAAAGGTAAATGCTATGGCTATTTACTTTTCATTAAAAAAAATATTGTGTACTACTTGGAAGTAATGTTATCCAAATTATGTTAGATAGGTTCCCTTCTTTTACTTTTGGAAAACTAGAAACACTGGCGTATCTCGTTCACCTTAAAATCGAACTCAGTCACGTGGTTGTGATATTAACTCATTTCAACCATTTTTTGACATCAGTTTCCTAACTGATAAACGTCCACCTGTTTCGTTGAAATTAATTTCAGAAATCTGTTTTGTAACATCGTAAGAGGATGAAGGTGTGTACTGAAGGTACCTCCCCAGCAAGCTATACCACCGTAAGTGGCTTTCTACAAGTGCGTAGTAAAACATAATTTTTAAATGAAGCCACTATCATTAAAAAATTCTGTTTTACTACGCACTTGTAGAAAGCCACTTACGCTATGGTATAGCTTGCTGCAATAGTTTTCTTAGGAATTTGAATTTTCAAATGATGTATCGAAGTTTGCTAGAAATAGACCTGTTACAATTTGAATAATTGAACATAATCCTAATAATGATCCAAAATTTCACATGATGCTGATATTCGAAGGAGTGGGTAGATCAATTAGTGAATTATTAATGATTTTAAATAGGGGGCTGGTTTTTCGAATGGGAATTTTCATTAAAAAAATGTACGTAAAGGTCCATAATGAATGTTGGTAATTTTTACTACTATAATTAATGTAATAAATAAATATAGAATTATTATAAATATAATGAAATTGTTAGGAACATTAATATATTTATTTATTGATAAATAGTTTTTTTCAAAATTATTTTTGCAGATATTTTTTATGTGAGCATCCCATTTTAGGTGGGAATCTATAATCACTCCAAGGTATTTTACTTTTCTGTCGGGGAGAATAACTTGTTCGTTACCCACGTTTAGGTGTGAGAATGTAGGTTTGTTTGCGGCATTATAACTGAACGGAAGGTACTGGTTTTTTTCTAAATTTATTGTAAGTAATTCATGATCAAGCCAATTTTTTATAATATAGTCTAGTTCTACCATATTTTTTAATTCTTGCCAGCTATTTGCCTTGTAAAATAATCCGTTTATATATATGTTGAATAAAATTGGTACGAGGACCGTACCTTGTGGGACACCAATTTCAATCTTTTGCCTGCTGCTAAAGACTTCATCTATATTTACACTTTGGTGTCTGTTGGTGAGATAACTCCTGAATAAATTTAGTGCGATACCCCTTATACCAATATCTTCCATTGTTTATAGTAGTATTTCGTGGTACACTGTGTCAAATGCCTTTGATAAATCTATGAAAACGCATTGGCTCGTATTGTTTTCGTTAAGAGCTAGTATTGCGTCTTGTGACAATTTTTCGCGAAATCCAAACGGACGTTCAGAGATTAAATTAAACTTTAAAATATATGTTTTAAGTTTTTTTTATGATTTTTTCAAAAATTTTGGTTAGATATTGGGCGGTAGTTTGTGATGATATCGTCATCGCTTTTTTTATGAAGTGGTACTACAATTATTTGTTTAAAAGCTGCTGGCCAGTAACCTGACTCCATAGATATACTAGAGGCTCCTCGATGTACTGAGAGATTGGTTTCAATATATGAGTTAATTCCATTAATGCCACTAGATTTTTTGGATTTTAACCTCATTACTATCATTTGAAGATAAGGTAAATGAGTTCAGGACAGTTGTTTTTTTATGCGTATAATTAGGATTTCTGTTTATTTTTTTAGCCATTTCTTTTCCCATTTTGGTATATACAGAGTTGAATTCGTTAGCTATTTCTTCTTTGTTTATGAGAGAGTCCCCTTCTACATTTTTTATTGATGTGATAGGTCGCTTGGTCTTATTCGTATTGCTTATATCTTTGATTACTTTTAATAGTCTCTTGCTGTTTGAAGAATTTAAGTTTATTTGATTTTGATAATATTCGTATTTAGTTTTTCTTATTGAATTTGTCAGTTCAATTTTTAACTCTAAGTTTGTATGATCCATTCTTGTACGTTTAAAAAGTTTATTTTTTGTTTCTATTGCTTTTACCAAGCCTATTGTTACCCATGGAGTGATTTTAGTGTTTTTTCTCTTATGTTTCACGTAAATTGAGAACTGTTCTATAGCAGTTATTAGAGTATTTATGAATGTATTCATTGCATAATCAATGGTAGGTGCGTTGAGAATTGCGTAAAAAGACAGTTGGAACATGCGTTTTTTAAGTTTGCCCAGTATGGGTTTTACATTTTTTACCGGCGAATTCATTGTTACGTTGTTGATCAAAAATGATTTGTAGAGCCGTGGTGAAGTGATCAGAGATATTGGTTTGAATTATGAGTGGAATTATTTTTATTTGTCCATTGCTCTGTTTCTGCTTCGATGAAAATATGATCTATACAGGATCCGTGTTGTCCTTGTATCCGAGTTTCATTGTTTATTATTGTGCGTAGCCAAAAAATTATTGAATAGGTTACTATTATAGAAAGGTCGGAGATAATTGACTCAAATTGGTTTTTTAACCATACTTCATCTCTTGTGGTCGCTTGTAAAAAAAATATATTGAGAAATTTATGGAGAGCACAGACCCATATTGAGGAAGGATGAAGATGAAACTGGTAGAGAGTTTGTATGTACTCTGTATTTTATTATGACGATCTCTTTCAACAATATTGGGACCATTATGGATATAATAATTAAACACCAAATTAAGTAGGAATATGTTGCAAAAGAATAAGATGTTTCAGAAAAATATTTCCATTTGAAATTATTATACAAACACACTTATAATAAGCAATAATCGTATAAGGAGATATGACGAATGATTATATTGAATTTAATAGAAATCATACAAAAATGAGAAACAAACGTTGTAGCTACTTCCAAACATCAAATCACTTACCTGAGTCCTATAATGAAACAATTCTTTGCAGTCATTTAGGAAAAAATCAAAGGTTCAAAAAAAAAATGAATGATGGAAAAAGACTCTTTACTTAATAAATAGAATATAATTTTTCCATTTCACTTTCTTAGCAATAGGTCTACCGGGAATTTAATTAATCCAAAATTATAGGTATTATAGTTTTAATTATAACTGTTAACGCAATGCCCTAATGTATAAGCACAAGGTCTAACGTTTTTTTATATAGCTTTAAATTATTTGCTGTAATATTATCTTATGCACCTTTTCTCGTCTTCTAATGTATATGTAGTTATAAAAAATCTTTCATATTTTTTTATTGTGTTCAGGTATGGTTTTATCTAAGATCACCAAATATCTGTTTGTAGAACGAAAAGGTAGGTAAATTGTTGCACTCATAATTTTTTCATGTCTTGACATGTGAATCGCATTGACAGAGATATAACCATAAACCTCTGTTCCAGTTGGCTCACTGCTGATACCTTCGACGTCTTAGCGATTCGATAAAGAGACGCTGTTGCCGATATGCCACTCTGAATGCATGCTATTTTATTCAGAAAAATAATTCAGGTGATTGTAATTTGCATTTGAATAAAATGAAATTTGACAAGCACTTGTCCATTCTTTCATAAAAAGTGAAAAATTAAAAATGAAATAATTACCAATCTACGAGAGGTGTTGAAAATCCGCGTTGTGTCCATTTTCTTTTATAATTGTATCCAAAATCGAATAGTACCCTTTTGACACCACTGCTTTTGCCAACCTTTTCCTGGATATTTTTGGATATTCTGTCCAGAATTAACTGAAACGTGCAGTACCTCAGAATTTGGTCGCTTATAGGCATGAATAACAAGTGAAAAAAGATAAACATCATATTGAAGATATGATATAAATGTGAACGGTCAAAGTAGGAAGGAAATTTGGAAATGTCGGTAAATCGAGTTTTATTTTTCTCTATTCTATCATCATACAGTGCCTTCATTATGAATACACGTATTCATTGAATACTTCACAGGATGTTCAAGAAAGTAGATCGGGTTACTGAAAAAAGTTAAAAAAAACATGGTTTAATTCTATTTCAAAAATGGAATCGAAATCACCTCGATTTCATTTTTTTGTCGTCTGTCCCCTTTAATCTCTTTAATCGGGAACTTTAAACGTTTTCAGGAATTCAAAAATGTTGAAGAAACAACAGCACCATTCTTTTAGCGACATTATTGAATTCCTAAGACCATTCAATAGTTTTAAAAAGAAGTAGTCCCCGAAAAGTCAGCAAAGGGAAGACAAGACGCCAAAATTTAATAAACTCACCGAACGCGTATAATTTTGGGTATATTACTTTTTCAATAAATAGAGTATATGTGGAGTATACACGGAATAAAAGTTATATTAGACGATTACCTACTAATAAAACTGGCAACATTAATACAATTCCTGAGGAAACTTGTACCTAAATGTAAATAAGGCTTTATGAAGTTGATAAAAATCGAATAATATGGAGAAATTAATGGAACTCCTTTGGAAAAAACACTAACAAAACTCTTAAGACAATTTGAAAACAATGAAATATAAAACACCCGCGAAAAAGATAGAATAACTTTTATGATGATGGTTTTTTTTTCACAGATACCGATGTTTCTTCTTAATAATCTATATTTTAATTTTTAGACTCTTAAAACATGAGAATTATTGAAAAATTGATAATTCGAAACCCTATATGAATGTGCTCATTTCAAATTATGTTCTCAAAACTAAAGAGAAATCGTATTTATATCCACCGGAGAAAAAATGTAGAGGAACTAGTAATTTGTGCTTACTCACTGGTACGCTTGTCATGAATGTAGGCTTTAATACTGTCACATCTCCGGCAGTTCCCTTTTTTATTTTACTCGAAGAATCCAACATGGTCAACGCGCTAGAATAACCTATCCGTATGCCCATGAAAATAACCGCATTTTCTGCCAGTTGTTCGAAGACATGTGCTAGCGGTAAATAACCCACGACGACTTCGGTTTTTGCATACATCGGTGTCGAGTCTAAGAAGCTTTTGATAGAGCTGACCATATTTCTGTGTAAAAGTATGACCCCTTTGGGTGCCCCTGTAGATCCACTGGTGTACATTATGATGGCAGTGTCGTTGGGGGTTGGTGGCTGGTCCACTGAAATAATATAACAATCAATGAGGAAAAAAATAAAAAATATCTGATTTCAAATGATAACTTAGTCATAAGCTTTATCTGAATTTGTTAAATCATGGTCCATCAAACTATTTTGTCTAGTAGGACTAGAACAGCTATAATTACAGAGTAAAAGGATACAACTATATTAGATTTATATTTGTTATTTTCAAGATGGTTGATATTGATGTTTCTTATGAATAATTCCAATAATTTGTTTGTTCTCTGAAATTTTTTATTTTATTCAGATATATATTTTATTAGACAGTTTTTCATGTGATGGTTTGCCGCACATAAAGAACATATTTGATTATTATAGCATTATCTTGTTTTATGATAATAACCACAGCAATGTTGACAAAATTCAATTTAGAAATCTACTTTCCTTGACATCGATCTCATCCTAGGCTTCTCTAGGTACTAATTTTCCAAATATTTTCCGGATATTTCAATATTAAAAAAATATAGTTTGAAAATACTAAAAAAACTCTTATATAGCAATAAGGACTGAAAAGTTTAAAATAATAAGAATAAATTAATTGACCAAAAAATTTTCTCTCTAAAAAAAGCGTGGGGTCAGTCAGTTAGTTATCTTAATATCATTAAGAGGAAATTCTTTATCAATATTTTTTTGTATTTTTTCTTTTGTTCTTCTAGTGTTTTGTTTTTGCTTAACGGATTGGAAATTTTGTAGGTGAGTCAACAGGATTCCCGTGGTTCATTGCTCCTTAATGTATCACTATTTCGATTTCTTATATTTATTTTGTCAAAGGGACCATCTAAGACGACCTTTTAAAATTATTTTCATTCATACAGGGTGCATCATTGATGCGTGGCTAACCAAAGTTGTTCTTTTTCAAATGAAACACCCGGTATATTTTCATATATTCCGATTGGCTGTTCCATTGGCTGCTCAATGATTTTTGCAATTTTGGATTCCGTTGCGGCGTTGCCGAGTTATTCAAAAGAAATCTATTTTGTAGACTTCTTTTCGAAAAATTACCTATTTCACATTTTGAAATATTTAGTAAAGATAATTGGGGAATCGTTGGTCGATATGATGATGTTCATTGAGAATACCAAGAATTTGGAATAAATTGTACAGGATGTTCGATACAACAACACAAACTTAGCCATTTTCAAACATCGGTATTTTGCTTTTTTCAAATGGAACACCCTATATATTTTCATTTAAATCGAGTCCTTTTCAATAACTCTACACTTTTCATCCTCTATGTCATGTAGCTAAAACAACTCGTTTCCGAGATATTCTACATCCAAAAGATGGATATTTTTCCACAGAAAATAATGACAATGTTCGCCTTTGGTATCATATTTGGAATTAAACTTTGCATAAAAATCATATTTATTCGAATCAAACAGAAAATAATAATTAATGCAGCAATTGAACATTTGCTGCCTGCCATTTTCACCAATACACACTCTCAATCTGTTTCGAAAATTAGTATCCACATGTGCCAGCATGTTTTCTGAAATTTCCCTGAAAGCAGTACGAATTCTTGCTTTCATATTTTCAGGAGTTGTAGGCGGAGTTTGATAGACAACCCATTTAATATATCCCCATAGAAAAAAATCCATTTTTGTATGTTCCGGTGACCTTGGAGGCCACTGAACTGGCCCTCCTCTACCTATCCATTTTTCACGGAATTCATTATCAATGTATTCCCGCACATCAGTGTGGGTAATGTGCAGGCGCGCCATCTTGTTGTAGCCAAATTCTCTGCCTTATTGCCAATGGAATATCATCTAGTAAATTTGATAACTGACTTCGCAGAAATCTTAGATATTTTCTTCCATTGAGATGTCCGTTGAAAAAAAAGGGCCCAATTACACGCCGTCCAATGATACCTCCCCAAACATTCAGTGACCAACGTTGTTGGTGATTGACATATCTAACAAAATGAGGATTTTCAGTTGCATAATAGTGCATATTATGCATGGCCATTGTTGTGAAACGTGGCTTCGTCCGAAAATAGAACATACTCAAAAAAATCAGGTTCTTGGTTGATTTTATCTACACCCCATTGGCAAAACCGCATTCGCTTTGGAAAATATCTTTCAGTCAGCTCTTGCATAAACTGCATATGATATGGATGATAATTGCATTTTCTCACCATCCGAGAAACACTACTTTGAGATATTCCCAACTCCCTACTCAAAATACGTCTACTCACATGGGGATTCTCGGTAATATGCAATGCAATATCAAGAGCATTTTCATCATTCGTTACAGGACAAGCACGTTCAAACTTTTTGTAAAATACTTTTCCGGTTTCCTCAAATCTTGTTTTGAGTTCTCGAAATGCTTGCTGGTCTGGATGTCTTCTCTCAGGAAACTTTTGTTCGTATAATCTAGATGCCAGTAAGCAATTGCCAACACTTTCCCCCAAAGCATACACCATTTTAACCATGTCCTCTAAACGATAATTCATAATGCCACAATAATTTTCAACACAACTGGATTGTAGTTTGACAGTTACCTCTATTTACAAATTACGATAGTCATTTTTTCAGCGGTAGTCATGGATAACTAAACTAGAAAATAAAAATTTCTTTTGCTATGATAGTTATTCATGAGTTGCCAAGAATGCTTTTGAAGATGGAAAAAAATAATTGAAACATCATTCAGTATCAGTATTTTCTAAGAACAAACATATAGATAAAACAATCTATAGAAATATTGATTTGATATTGAATAATTCCTTTAAACCAGAATATCTCGGAAACAGGTTATTTAAGGTTGGGGATGGAAAGTGTAGAGTCATTGAAAAGGAGTTGATTTAAATGAAAATATACAGGGTGTTCCATTTGAAAAAATCAAAATACCGATGTTTGAAAATGGCTAAAAAAGTTTGTGTTGTTGTGTCGAACATCCTGTACAATTTATTGCAAATTATTGGTATTCTCGAAGAACATCATCATATGGACCAACGATTCCCCAATTATCTTTACTAAATATTTCAAAATGTGAAATAGGTAATTTTTCGAAAAGAAGTCTACAAAATAGATTTCTTTTGAATAACTCGGCAACGCCGCAACGGAATTCAAAATTGAAAAAATCGTTGAGCATCCAATGGAACAGCCGATCGGAATATATGAAAATATACCGGGTGTTTCATTTGAAAAAGAACAACTTTGGTTAGCCACGCATCAATGATGCACCCTGTATGGATGAAAATAATTTTAGAAGGTGGTCTTAGATGGTTCCATTTGACAAAAAAAATATAAGAAATCGAAATCGTGATACATTAAGGAGTAATGAACCACGGGAATCCTGTTGACTCACCCTGTATTATGGCTGAGTAAGTACCTGGAAGCGTGTAACGATATATCTGTTACATTTCTTATTGATATTCTCAGAGATATAAAATAATTAAGAGAAGCTTAAGTTATCTTATTAACTCTATTCGACGAATCCCTATTGGATATCTTAGCGCCATCTAACGGCGAACAGTCATTAGAGCTGAGAAGAATAGGAACAAACGCGAGGAATCTGACAGAACAGAGGTATTAAGAGAGAGGCGGCGTGCCATTCTCGTCCCTTATCGATCTTGCTGTAATTGAGATATCTTGGGTTCTGAAGCTCGTCAGTCATTGATTGACGATATAGAATATGTTCTTGTAGAAATAACCAATTAATTAGAGCATTTTCCTTTCTTCTGCGAAAGTGATTTCAAATCAGTGAATTTCGAGTGATATCAAGGTATGTAGAAATTATGTATTGACCAATTTTTTTTAAATATGTCACGTTCAGACATTTTTTAACGAGAACGTGGAATATTTCTCATCCATTTACGTTGTTCAGTAAACAGCGATTAGATTTATTTAGGTCAATCCGATAATTGATGACAGTGTCGCGCCTTATTTATTTTCCCAAATTAGTGCAGACGGAATTTTAAAAATCACATGTGATATATCACTGACAAGGCTTCATTGCGGTTTAAAGAGAGTTTTTCAAATATATGGTATCACCGTATTTGGACATATTTTTGGTGTCAATCACAAGAGCTGTGTTATAGTTGAGTATTATATATTTTTCATGAGTTTTTTGGATATATCTTTGATATGTTTTTTTATTTGGTGATAATTATCACAGAGCTGTGATTTTGCTGCTGACCTAGGTGAAGTGATTATGATGATTATATATATATATATATATATATATATATATATATATATATATATATAAATGTACATATTCAATACTTGGAGTTTGGAATTTTTGTGAAGGAGTATTTGACGATTGGTCAAAGATGGTTCTTATAAACTTGCTCTGGATATCATTGAAATTGAAGTCATTTTTGTATATCAAATTCTGATTTTATTCTTAGTAAAATAAAGTCTTGGCTGATCAAGATCAGAACAATTTATCTTTTTTTTTGTGTATAGCAGAAATCAATTTTTGTTTAAATCATAAAATTTAATCTTAATTCTTCAATTTCACTATTGAATATTACTGACAAATCTCAGCACAAGCTGATTTGTATGCTCAATTGATTTTGAGCAATAATCTCTTGATGAGATTACACTCATATGTAACAACTATGCGTTGAAGAGTGCATTGAGAAATTCCAAATTTCAAGAAGTTGAATTCTCGTTTATCAAATTCTGACACAAGCAATATTGTTTTTCATGTTGCATTGCTGAGAACTAAAATGCAATGGACAAGAAGCTGATGCTTTTAACTTCCACCTGATCGATCGCCCAGCAGCCATAAGTACCCCCCGCCCCCCTGATTACGAGCCACATGACTACGTGAAGTCTAGCTACGAGCTACACAATCCATAATCAGAGGTACTTCGTCGTAGATAAAACTGACAGGTTCAGCAAATAAAAACAATATTTCTTTTTTTTTACCGAAATAAATTTGTCATACAGCAGATATATGATACATATTTGTCAAATAACTGAAAATTATGTATATTTGTAAATATACTAATATAAGTTTGGTTTTTGTTTTATTGTTGTAGTTATTTACAGAAGGAAACGTTATTTGATTTGCAATTATCATTGAAAAGGAAATTTGAATTTTTATCCCAATTTAACAAAAAATTCTGGCGCCCATTCAAATTCACAATTTTAAGAAATTGTGAATTTGAATGGGCGCCTTTGCTTGAAACATAAATAAATTTGAAACTGGCAAGGCGGTCCAAAGAACTTCACACCGCTCTTCACTGAATAGTCTGGGCATTCTATTACAACAATTAACTTGTTTTTCATTACATAGTGTTCCAACAATTTATAAAGCCTTCATCTATTTCTTTGCTTTGTTTTTTTTCTAAATCTTTTTATTAAATATTTTATTTTCTAACTCATATATTGCATTATTTTATGAAGTTTGGTGGTTTCTTCATGAACTTAATGAGTTTCTACTGCATTGTTGATTTTTTTTATATAATTTTACATTTCACACATGTCCATTTTTTTTATTATGGTTAGGTCCGACTTTTCGAAGCTGATACATTTCAAGCAGTACCCATATCAGACAATTAGAATGTCTCACTGAATATGTCTTTTTATTGAATAAAGAACCGCAAATAATACATTTTTTCTTATTAATGGTAGAAGATTTTATATTATAGGGTTCGGTTTCCCCGAGATCTTGAGATGAAATATAAAAATTATTAACATACTCCAAATAAATATCATCCATTTCGTGGGTATTTCTTGATCTGAATCAAATTCTAGGTTTTAGTTCACGGATCATATCTCTCTGACAGATTCTGAATGATATTATTTTTTGCACGTCATTTCAGTTCAAGAAATGAAAAAAAATTAATATTGGGTCTTTAATAACTTTATATTTTATGTTCTTCTGATAATCTTTCACTTATATTCCTAACGGCGTTTTATAATACTATTAGAAGAATCTCACCCAACTTTCATTATTCAAATAAAAAAAATTTAGTTTGTGAGATCATTGCTTTTCAAGATTGAAAATATGCTAAAAAGTGGCGGAGATATAGTCGATTGGATAATTGAATGAAGTTGGCATTGAATAGCGAACTGAAAACTCGGTAGTTTATACAAAAAAATCCTCTGAATTTTCCATATTTGTTTGATAAGATCTCTCTGTATTCTAAAAGCATCAGGTTTTTGAATGAATGTTAGTAGTGGGGCTATTTTCAAGGTCGAATTGCTGTGCTAGAACCGCTATAGGTATTTGAGGTGGTTTGGGGTTCGGCGACGAGGATGGTGCAATCATGGGTGGTTCGTTGTAGTAGGGATCGAAGTCAGCCATGTTGTGAATGGGTAAATGGTAGCCGCCTGCCAATAGCCGCCATCTTGAACCGCCAGCCATCAATCGCCAGTAAATAGCCGTCATGAATGACGGTAATTTTTTTCCAAACCGTTTCGTGTATCAGGTGGACACTTTTTTCGGTTTGAAAGGGGTTGTTTTGGAGTAGAGTTCATATATTATTGATGAATCTTGCAGAAATCAACGATGTGATAATCTATAGCTATAAACAAGCAATGGCATTGCCCCCAAACCAACCGAAAAAACTCTTGTCAAAATCAAATACGGAAACACCATCTTTGCAGATTCGAAGGACGTATCAGTTTCCTTGCCAAGAAGAGTGCTGGAAGTCTTGCAACCACAAATCAAAGATAAACAGCCTTGACTCTATTCGCTGGTTACCAGATCATCTACGACGAAGGCTGCAGTATTCGAGTTCATCGAGAACTGAACTGAGAAAGATATATATATATATATATATATATGCATGAGCTTTTATTTTTCTCGTGTTTCCTCAAAAAATAAAAAACTATGGATTCCGAACAAATTGCTGGTCTCAGCGATTATATGATTATCAATTACAGGGAGGTTCAGAAACTTCTCGAACAAAAATCCGGCCCAATATAACAGGAATCATGGTTAAAACACCTCAAATATAGCATTCGACTTTTTAATAAGGGTATAAAAATTTCTGTCAAATGATTGTATTGGGATATTACGAAAATCTGAAACAAATCTCAACCAGTCGAAAATTTCAACAAAAATGCAGGGGTCGGGGTCACAGATTGAATGGGAAAGTAGAGTCATGTGGGAAGAATTGAAATCGATGTTCCGGGGGCGTGTACCTATAGGAACAATCATAAATTAAGCGCATAAAGACAGTAATCGATTTTGCAAATACTCCTTCAGCCTTTTCAAACATCGAATCGCTAACATATTGAAAGAAATCCACATGCCGAAGGTGAACACTTGTTTTTGAAGAGAATTCGTCAAAATGAACAAAGAACAACATAATTTGAAGTATATCAATACTAAGAACCATGCGATTGTTAGGGGTACAAATTTACAGGAGTGGTTTCAGGAAAATATTGTAGATGAATTGGAAGAATTTTGCGGTAAAGTGGATATTATTCAGTAGGGTTTTGGTAAAGGGGTTCATCTGTCATCGTGCTTGTATCAACGTCAGGAATACAAAAAACGATGGTTTCGCATGGGTGGTCGTGTCTGCCTTGTATTCTGTACCACATGGGCATATAGACAATTGAGACTTACCAAAGAAAAATTGAGTCGACAGGACAACCTGCTCAGTAAAATTGAACGATTACGAGGCACCATCGGAAATTGACGACGATGACGACTGAGACATAATACTGGATCAAAGACCTTTCCCGATTATTCAATTACCAGATCAGTTAAGATGGATATGAAAAATACATTTGCGACAGATGCTTGAATTGAGTCCAAACAAATTGAAGTCATACTGTTGACTGCCAGAAGACGAATCAGTACAAAATTTCTTTTCCAAAATATGACCATGTCGAGTTCAAGGATTTTGTACACGAAGAAATGGTTCCATTTATAATTTATGCGGATTTTGAATCGATTTCGGAAACGTTCACTGATGATGAAACTTAATTCAAAACGTCGAAATACCGAGAACATATACCTCAAACACAGGTTTCTATTTCAAATGCACATACGAACAGTCTTCTGCATTTCAGTAGTAATCGAGGATTGGATTCCATGGAATCGTTTGCGGAACAGATGAAATCCATTGCGAAATTCGTTGGATTTTTTTTATATGGTCCCCAAATCTGTCAATCTTATTCGTTCGGATTCGACTTGCCATATTTGCGAAGAGACGACAAAATCGTAGCAGACCATAACCACTTTACAGGTGGATTCAGGGTTGGGCCCATCTCGACTACAAAAAGTCCTATGTGGTTCCTATCGTATTCCACAATTTGACCGGCTACGATAGTCATTTCATTATTCGGGATATCGCGAAACGAGGCAGGGTGAGTCTCCTACCGATAAACACGGAAACATCCATTCCTTTCCCGCAACACGACGGAGACACAGACATTAAATTTCGATTCATTGACTATTTTCGATTAATGGGCGTAAGTCTGAACGAGTTGGTGCGCACGCTCAGAGTGGAAGAACTTGAGCGCGAATTTCAAAATTTAAATGAGGAAGAATTTGCGCTGCTCTCGCGCAAAGTGGTATCTCCATGCGATTTCGTGGATTCTATGGATAAAATAGAGATGACAGCATTGCCAGAAGGTGTGGTAATTATTGGCATCGTTGGGCGATATCCTACTTTTATGCGACGTTTTTTGAAAATTTCAATTGGGTCACGCGACTTATAGACTCGATCCCGCTTGGTACTACACCATGTCTGGCTATTTGTGGTCATGCACAGTACACAAAGTGTGAATTGGAATTCATCAAAGACGTCGACATGCTCCTTTTCATCGGGAAAGGGATTCGGGGGGGTATAAGTCACTGTTGTAACCGATCCTCTCCAGCGAATAACAAATATATGAAGGTGAGGTACGGCCATGAGGAAGTATCTACGTTTTGGAGGGTTCAAATGATTCAAAAACTTCGATTCATTGAACGTTTGGAAGGTATCGGATACTTCAAATACCGGCTACATCTTCGAAGTCGATTTGAAATATCGCGAGAGTGTACACGAAATTCACAAAGATTTTTCACTTTGTGCTGAGCATCGAACTCCTCCCGGCTCAAAATTACCAAAATTGATGACCACCCTGTACAATGAGAAACATGACGTCGTACATGGCCGCACATTGAAACACGCATTGTAAAACGGCATATTCTTAAGAAAATGTACAGGGTTCTGCAGTTTGACCAATCGGAATGGCTGCTTCCCCATATCGAATTTGCGCGCCCAAGCAACGACTTCTAACGGTAAAAATAACTACAAATTGGCCATAAACAGTACTTTCGGCAAAACCATTGAAATACCGAGTAGTAAAAATGGTCAATAAATGGGAATGTAGATATGAGGCGAAAAATTTGATAAGCAGTCCAAAATCACGAAAGTTGATGTACATACTGTTCTTTATTTAAGTCATCAATCGTTTACAACTCTTGTTCTACGATAGGAAAGGCATTCTTTCAATGCATTAGATAACATACTGTCTAGAAATTTTCCCGAAACATTCGTGCAGTTGATTGAAGAAAAATGTATTTGCACCCTCTTTTATGTTATGGTAATAATCACAGAAGTTCATATTCTCCAGCATGGCCCCTCGATTGGACACCAAGTTTCGGTTAACTCGTAAGAGCTGTTCGGCTTCGTCCTGGTTGAGGAACGAAATTCATTGCGTGTTTTTTCACATACACCCATTTGGTTTCTTCGAAAACTTATTGCGTAACTCCTCACAAAGGTATTTCACATCATCATATTCATCCGGATAGGTTAGAGGGGGGGTAAAAGAAGTCATCCATGATGGTTTGCAATTGTTCGGTGAGCAGGGCACATTCGTAGGTGCAGAACGATATCTTGCTGGACTGGCACAACACACTTGAATGATGGCTGCGCCGAAAGTTCTCGCAGGGGACAATCCAATTCTCAGCACATATCCAGTCATGGAAAACGACGTTTTCAATAGGTAATGCTCCTTCAGTTTGGCTGTCAACTCGTACCACACTAAAATTACCATCGATTTCACGATGATAGTTTTCGTGTGGTCGCGGTGAGATGGTTGACATATTACCTGAACAATAACCATATGCTCTGCCTTGGAAGTGCGTACGACGCATTTTTCCAACGACTCGCGCTATAAATTCGTCGTAGAATATCCTTTTCGTTGGATTTGTTCACTTCATCAGGTTTACATTTGATATTGCTGTGCTTGCTGTCGTAGTTTTTTGTGATTTCTGGCAGTATTTCTATGCATTTGTATGTACTATTCAAAAGTATTTGTATTGGTTAGAATTTAACGTTCTGCTGATGTGCTAAGCTATGAAGGCTTTCATGAGCGTATGCATATTTGGAACAACTCGTAGTTATTAGTGTATTCTTGTGTTTTATACGTTGATTATAAAATAATCTGAAACTTTCAGCAAAAGAATGGAAAACTAAGAACGCACCTCGTAATATAATCTCCACTAAACGCTACTTATCGCTTGCAATTATATTCAAAAGCAAGCCTAAGGATAGGCAACCAGTAATGAAACTCCTGGTTCAACGTTTAGAATATGACAATTACCGAGAAGACGGGAGAGTGCAACAATTTGTTACAAAGTAGTCAAGATTATTATGTCTAGAGTCAAACACAAAGACGTCTTTGAACGGTCCAGAATTTTCTCACAGCTGTAGAAGTGACGAGATTAACAATTTTCGTAAGCGTAGGCGAAAGCTTCTGATCAATGGAGGCTCTCAAAAAGGACGTTGGTTGGTTTGTGAAGCTGCATTTGTATGTAGTGTTCAAACTCAAGTATTTGTATAGGTCAGACTTTAACATTCTGCTGATGCGCTAAGCTATGAAGGCTTCCATGAGCGTATGCATATTTGTAACAACTCGCAGTTGTTAGTGAATTCTTGTGTATTATATGTTGATTATAAAATAATATGAAGCTTTTAGCAGAAGAATGGAACACTATGAACGCCCCTCGTTATATAATCTCTACTAAACTATGGTCATATCGCTCGCAATTATATTCATAAGCAAGCCTACTGGTAGACAACCAGTAATAAAACTCCCGGTTCGATGTGTAGAATATGACAATTTCCGAGAAGACGGGAGAGTAAAACAATTTGTTACAAAGTAGTCGAGATTAATATGTCTAGAGTCGAACACAAAGACGTCTTTGAACGGTCCAGATTTTACTCACAGCTGTAGAAGTTTCGAGATTGACAATTTTTGTAGGCGTATGCGGAAGCTTCTGACCAATGAGGCACTCAAAAAGGGCGTTGGTTGGTTTGGGAGGCTGAAAAAGATGAACTGGTATGGGAAGTCCGCGTCATTCCTCTGACAGGATCAGAGCATTTGGTTTTTGTCTTGGGATTTCAAAAAAACATTAAAGTTCCATCCAGATAGTTTTTCATAGAAATTATTTTTCTCTTAAAAAAATTGAAATGAAACAGAGAACGGTCAAAAGCTTGTTCCCCGTTGAAATTGGTGACAGCGGTGGGATATTTGAATAACTTTTAAAGAAAAAAAGGTGGGATTTTTAGAAACTTTTCTAGGTGGGTGAGTTGACAACTTTTTTCAAGAAAAAAATGGATGAGGAACCGATTTGCGTTCCACAAAGTAGGTACGCAGAGTTGAGGATTTTCCTTCACCCACAAATAAATAGGAATGTTGAATTGAATAGCTAGAGAGATCGGAAATTATTTTGGGAAGAAGTTCAAACAAAATTTTTTTCCAGAAAAAGTAGGTGGTGCCAAAGTCGATTTTACCGCACATTTTCTAACACATCAAAAAAAAATTTATGGGAATTGAACAAAAAAGCCAAGTGAAGTGAAATATATAAGAAAATAAAGAACTCAAAGTCTTCACAACGGAATCAATATAAATTGAAACACAATTGGTAGACCACAAGTGAAAAACAACTACTTTCCTGGCAAATACCACGCAGAACGTTGAATGATATTCTGTAACGATATAACGACATTTCTTATTGATATGCTCAGAGATTCATTCATTCACTCCAATCGACGAATCCCTATTGAAAATCTTTGCGCCATCTAATCGTGGGCAATGGAATAATCATTGGAGTTGAGAGGATGAGCGACAATTCATTCTGACAGCACGATCATATTAAAAGGAATGAAGATGCCATCTCGTCCTTATATAGCTGTAATTGAGATAACTTGTGTTCTGAAACTGTCAGCCATGATTCAATGAAGTAGAATTTGTTCATGTTAAACTAACAAATGAATTAGAGCATTTTCCTTCCTTCTGCGAAAGTAATTTCAAATCAGTGATATTGTGTGACATCAAGATATGTGGAAATATTTTTTATCAAATGAGATATAAGCCATCTTGGAATATATTTTTCAACGAGAACGTCAGATAGTTCTTCACAAAGAGAATGATATCTCAAATCATCTATCTATGTTGTTCAGTAAATAGCGATTAGATTTATTTAGGTCAATCCGATAATTTATCACAGTCCCTACCCTATTTATTTTTCCAAATGAGTTCAGGTAGAATCATGAATATCACATGTGATATATCAGATTGAATCAAGATATCAGTGTTCTGTATTATCTGATTAGATTGCTTTCTCTGACAAGGCTTCATTGGGATTTCAAGAGGGTTTTCAAATATATGATATCACTTACACTGTATTTGGACATATTTTTGGTGTCGATCATATGAAGTATGATATAGTTGAATAATATATATTTTTCATGATTTTTTGATTATATCTTTGGTATGGTTTCTTATTTGGTGATAATTATCACCGAGCTGTGATTTTGCTTTTGATTTAGGTGAAGCGATCACATATATATTTATGTATATATTTGATCCTTGGAATTCGAAATATTCTTTGATTTTATAGAAACTTCCTGAATAAGTATTTGACGATTGGTCAAACATAGTTCTCATATACTTTCTCTTGAATATCATTGAAATTGAAGTCATTTTCGTATATAAAATTCTACAAACTTGATTGTGCCGAATTCTGTTTTTTTTATTCTTTGTGAAGTATAGTAAAGTGAAGTAAAGTATTTGATTCGAGTGTCCACTGACGGCTACCGAGGGAAATGGGAAATATATCCGAAACTGGGAGAAAAAATGGGAAATACAAGGGTAAGTCGCTGGCTTGAGTAGAAAAACTAACTTGATGCATAGCTTTCAACTATTGATTTACGGGGGAAACCTCATGCACAATTAGTAACAATCAGGGGTATTCATTACAGAGTATACAGGGTTTTTTTGTACATAGATGTATTGAAGTTGATTTTGTGTATTATTTTCTCAACCGAAGTTGAGGAAAGGGAAATTGAGTTCAATCAAATCATTTCAATTGAGAGGCAAAAGTCATTTATTGAGTTCTGTTTTCACTTGAATAAAAGTTCTTCGAAACAAAAGACAAAAAAGTACCATTCTATATAATGTAAAGAAAAGTTAATATAAAAGACCTCGCATATTGAGCCTAGGGCAACGAATCTAAGTCCAATGGACTAGTGGTGACCAAAATAGCAGTGCCCTATATTATAGTATAGAAACACTATCAAAATTTTCTCTGCATACACCCTGGTGACAGCAGCTGCCCTTATAATATGTAAATATTATATGTAGGAAAATTTTTAGAAAAAAAGAGTGTGACTATACTTCACACGAGGAGTTGAGATAATATAAGTAAGTATGGGAAATTTCATTATGTTGTCTAATCGGGCGTACGAGTTGAATTTGAGTTCGTCCATGTATTTATCATTTTTTTATGAAGCAAAGGAATGACCATCAAAGTTCTGTTGGTACAAATGGTGACATCGGCGAAATAGTTTTTTTTTATTTATTTTTTCCTGAAAAAAAAAAAACATAGACCGGTCAAAAGCCTGTTTTCCGTTACATATTCGACTGATTGATTTTGTATTTTTTCCTCAAACTTTGAAATTAGGACTTGTAAAATTTTGTAAGCAGTACGAAATTCCAAAATTCGGTGAAAATCTCATATCATCTCATCTCAAATTCAAATTATATATCTTCATGTTGTTCATGTCAACATCACCTTCGGGGGTATGCGGCAGAGACGTCATCCGAAAGTATTCTCCTTCACCGCTGTTGCTTTGAGTATTTGATCTTCTTCTTGCTCATTTTTCTCTTCAACTTCAGGTCGCTCCTCCTTCTTGACTTTGAGAATGGATTTGTTCAGGGTTTTCGAGTTCTGGGCAATTTGTTGCAGCGGTTGAGATATCGGTTTGAATAGTTCACTTATGGTGTCGTCTCGTTCGTTTTTGCCGAGTTTCATGGCCAGGTACGTTTTTCGTATGTCTCGTCGAATTTCTGCCATTTTTCTGTTGAGCATAGCGGTAACGACTCTATCGCCCGACAACTCAAAGGTGAATGACGTTGCAACGTCACGTGATTAATTTTTATAAACATGTCGAAGCCTTTGCGGTATCTGCCATTGTTCGGGTCAAAGTTTTTGGCTGTTACGAGGGCATCGTATTGACTGTTGGATCAGCATTCCGAACACACCGATGATTTCATCGTTGTTTCTGTACGGAAAATAACCGATTCCTTCCACACCACTCAGCACTTATTCGAGAAATCGAATCTTTGGCTGATACAGGGATTAGGACCGCATATAATGGTTTACTTTCCCTACCCCTATACTCGTGTTTAGAAACGTCAAACTCTTCGATGGAAAGCGCGTGATCTTGTCGAACGATCCCCATGTTCTAAATGGAATCCACAGAGTGCTCGTCATATATATTGTGGTTGTCTTGAGTGGTTGTCATTTTTAGTCCTGTACCCTTCTTCTTTTTCTCTTCTGTGGTGGAAACAATTTGCATATATTATTTTTATATTTGAATGACTTGTTAGCGTTGATTTTCCGTCGGGTAGCTCGTGTGCTTTGGTAAGCCTCAGAATATATTTATAGTTTTGAATTTATGGATCGGTGAAATCTACCGGTCTATTTTTGGTGAGAAGCTGTTGGTTGGTTGGTTAGTCCATCGGTCAGTTCAAACATGTCTCAACCTATTCTCAAAGTATCGCCTTCAATTATTATGGGTTCTTTTTCTATGAAAAACCTCAACCCGTTAAGATTAATACCATAACAACCGGAATCAGATGAAATGCACATGTTGACGCTTCGAAGGTTCAACTCCAACTCTTCTCCTTCTTCTGTGCACATGGTGGGCGGGTTCCGGAGAACCCGTGCACGTAGGCCTCTCTACTTGGGCCCATTATGCGCCCACATGATCTGAGAATCAGCTGGGCATGCCGATTTCTCTCAGAAGTTTCCTCAGCTGAATCTCTTTGACATCTTCTGGGTTCAGAATTATTCTCCCAAGTTGATCTCCCTCTGGTACACCAGAGCGGGGCACTCAGTAAGGATGTGCGACGATATCTCGTCATCTTCCAGGCACCATCTGCATGAGGGATCATCTGTGATCCCGATGAGTTCCATGTCCCGTTAGGAGCCCAGTCATAGTCCTGATATCCCGTCTGTTGAGTGACAGGATATCTCTTAACAGTTTCTTCGAAGGCCCCTTCATTTGGAGCTTCGCTTGCCTCATGCATGGCGTCTCTTGCCATGTTTTGATAAACTGCTTCTGCAGCAGCCCCTCCATGTTTGAAATCGCCATGCTATTGGATATTCCCAAGATTGGTTCCGGTCCGACTGGAGTCTTTCCCGATCCAATCTTGGCTACTCTGTCTGCCTCTTCGTTCCCAGGAACACCTGTGTGTCCTGGTACCCATATGAGGCTGACTTTCCTTGTTTTTGCAAACTTTCTATGGCGTTTCTACACTCGGATACCAATTTGGATGTGATCTTGTTTGATCCTATCGCCATGATTGCTGCCTTGCTGTCCGAGTAGATGAGAATAGGTCCCCGACTTCTGTTGTCGAGGCTTTCCTGATTGCAGGTGTATATAGCATATACTTCGGCCTGGAACTCTGAGGCGTATTTGCCTCGAGGAACTGAGATTTCTCTCTTTGTACCTTCCTTGTATACTCCTGCGCCAGACATTCCCCCAAGTCTTGATCCATCTGTGTACCAGGTTGATCCGTAGACAGGGGGTCTACCGGGCGCAGCGTCTTTCCATTCATCCCTCGTGGGGATAATAATGTTTGATCCCTTCTCAAAATTCAGAACCGGCGAGATGCTATATGTTTCCATTTGTAGGATTGGACAGCCCTCCTTTGCCTAGTTCCAAATATTGGAGTGTCCATGGTCTGCATCCGTGCCAATCCATTGGCCTGTACCTTGGAGTCTGTAGGCAGTTCAATGACTAGGTGCAGAGATGGCACTCCTAGCAGAACTTCTAGAGCTCTGGTAGGCGTCGTCCTCATAGTACCTGTAATTCCTAGGCAAGCCAGTTTTTGTACTTGATCTAGTTCATTTCTGGACTTGCTGCTTGTGGTGCCGGACCACCAAACGATGGACCCGTACGTTAGCGTAGGGCGAATTATCGCCGTATATATCCAATGTAGGGTTTTTGGTGTCAAGCCCAACTCCAACTGACAATCAATAGCAAATCAATCATGTTTATAGGAACAGTCCAACCTGGCACAACCTGGCCCACTCCGTCCTAACCCGCCCTAACCTGGCCCAACCCCGCTGAACCCGGCCCATCTCTGCCCAAGTAGGATCAGTGGGAACATCTATGCTGTGTGGTGGAATCTATATAACTGGGCGTCAGTCTTCATGTTAGTATGCAAGGGTGAAGGTGTGATCAACACTTTGATAAACAAGTTCCCGTTCGAAGGATATCAGTACTGTGGGCGGAACTTTTTTTTTTTTTTATGAATACTTTTGGGAAAAAGGTATACCAATGCATCACGTATTCCAGCTGAAACAAGGTTACAAGAGTGGCTGGCACGAGGCGATCCCGGCATTAATCCCTTGGACATTGATTGCAAATATCACGAGCAAATCGCTCGACGGCAGACATAATACCGATGAAGTGCTCAAAGATAGAGCTTGGGAACGAGTCGAGGCAAGAAATTTGGCATTTGGAGAACATGCAAACGCTCTTCTTGTCACCGGATCCATGAAATTTAAAAGAAATCTCGGTATGGGCATGCGTCGCAGTCCAGTCTCATCCAAACAATACGTTATCGGAGAAATCGCCAAGACTCTGAAATCGTCCACTAAATTGAAACCGGCCCCATCGAATGCAATGAAGGCGGCCCGAGTGGTATTAAAACAATTGGGCAAGAAACGACGCATCAAAGTTCTCCTCATAATAGCTTGAAGCAAAGTCGGCGTTGTCCTACCTCTGACACCACTAGTCGACAAAATAAAAAACTCCCAAAGAAGCAACCCGATAGAGCACTGTACGACATCGATCTCTTACGATATGCCAAACATTCGAAAATCCCGCATTCTCGAGCAGTCCTCAGAAGAACGAATCGTCAACATAGACGTAACACGAAACAGCGGTACACATTGGGTAGCATATAGAAAAACCAACGACAAAGTTCGGAAATTTGAAACCGATGCTGGAACAACCACCGATATCAGACTTATAATCGAATCAATTGCGGTCATCTCTTCTTGAAATTTCTAATGTCTTGATAAGTAGTTGAATACAAACGAAAAAACAATGGGTGTATATAAATGCTTTCACCTTATGGATATCGTCATTCATCATGTTGATGATGCTGAGAGTGAAAAGTCACAAGAGTTTTCCTTTTGCCCACGAACGTCTATCGAATTCAAGGCGAAAAAAGAATATGAGTGTTTCCAATTACAATACCACGCCAAACATGAAGAGAGGCGGAAATTCCGCTGTACCATTTTTTTATGATGGGGACGAATCTTGCAAAACTTCTTATACCGCTCAAGCACATTCTCAATGTTTTCAACAATTATCCGATGATAACGTACGGGCGACAAACTCTACGATTGGTCAGAGCACGAAATGAGAATGATTGCGTCATTATACGTTAGATAGGTAACAATGCGGTGGGAACAACTACGGCTGGAGTTGTGATCGATAGCAAAGAATTGAAAGTCAAACACGAATGCCAAAATAAATGAAAAATTTATCGAAGTCAATACAGATGGACAGACCTATATTGATACCGTTCAGAAAATGGGAACAGAACGAGCTGCCTTCCATTACGCAAAATGCTCAACGGAAAATATGGTCGGTAAAGGTGAGCACTAATGTAGAGGAGCCAGTCTACGTCATCGTATGTTTCCAAAAGAATGTACGAGATGTCGTTTCTGCCGATCACAACTCTTTCAATCATATCAACATTCAAAAAATCCGTTTGTCCCTGAATATTGACCCAATCTACACTTGAAATTTCGATGGAGTCCCCACTGGCAAAGAACTTCTGTATTTGAATGAAAAACATATTAATCTGTGTCGGAAGGAATTAATATACCGCAATTATGAAAATGGTTTGTTCTTTCAGGTCCTTTGTTTATGCTTGCTTAGAATGAAAAATCAAAATAATATATTTTCCTTCACTCACCTACTTCAGACTTGGCACCTCGATCTAGAACATCATCGAAAGATATTATCTTCACCTTGTCCTTGAATGTATCTTTCACTTCAGGCTCTTCGTTATATTTGAGCTGATCCTTCACGTAAACGATAGTTTCAATCCCAGAAGCCAGCTTCAATATGTTATGGAACTTGGACAACAAACTGAAGCTGGTGATGACCGTCGTGACTTCGGTTTCGTTGAAGGCGTGCGCTATGGCGTCATCTCCGAGTGTTACGTACACCGTCACCAAGGGAATACTTTGCTTGAAGAGTCCGTGGGCGGCAATCATCCATTCGGCCCTGGTCTCCGCCAGTATGGCGATATTTTTGTAGGATTGGTTGCCCATTTCTCGGAGTCCTCTGCCAAAGTGAAGGGCCATCTGGTTGACCTCGATGTATGATTTCCATATGTAGTTGCCCATTTGGAACTGCAAATAGAAGCTATTGTTATATTGGAGAATCCTGAAATATTGAAGAACGAACGAACTTTTTTTTCTCTTCTAACATAACGGTGATGCATGACTATGTATGAAACTTAAATACAAACTGTACGCTTTGAATCATTATGCTTGGAATAACAATTCTGAAAGAGCTCATTCTGCTTCAATATTATTATATTATGTGTTTGGTAGACTGACATCTGAAACATGTGCCAAACGTAGCTACTATAAAATGCCACAGGCATTGTGCACAATCTTCATGTAACTTCAGATTATATAAAGGTCGAGGAACGGAAAGGCTGCAGAGCCATTTCAACCCCCCCCCTCACAACTCCAAATTATGCTTTATCAAGAGATGTCATACCTCAAACAGAGGAAACGCAACCAGATCCTTCGCACCAGCCGCTTACAACCAGCACTCGAAATCACTCATGAACCAGAAATTTGGCTTCAAATGAGTCACCACAAGAGGCACTAGACCTAAACAACATTAGCAGTGATCCGCTTCCAACTTATATACAAATTATGGTTCTATCACTCCTGGCAAATGGTTGGACCCAATCTATCCAGCATCCATCAACATATCATGAAAGGAACAACTCGCAGGAGGACAAGAAGCTCAGCCTCAGTGTTGGAAACTGATACAACATGAACAATTTGAAGAAGCAAAAATTAACAAAAACAGGAAGACGTCATCGATAATGACTAATGTGTCGGATACGGCGGGGAGTGTTGATTAGATTAAGTGTGTGCGGTGCGATCGTTGTTGGTTGAAGTTCAAAATATGGGAACAACTGTGGTTCCTGAGGATTTTTTTTACTGAAGACAGGTACAAAATAATACATAAGGATCATCTATCATCATCTTACCCGTACATCTTTCACCAACTAACCTATAGTATACAGTGCGGCTTTTTATAGTCCACCCCCCCCCCCTGTTAACTTTTGAACGGTTCAACGTAGAACGTTTTGAATGATCATCGAAACTAGTTTTACCTGTCCCGGTGTCAGTCTGCAATCAAATTTTGCAAGTTAAATTTGACCCACTTCTAGTTGTCCGATTAACGTGAGATGTGGCAGGTGTTCACAGTTCCCGTGACAATGCATTATGGAATTTTTTTTAGAGAAAAAACAAAATATCTGCTCTAAGATTGGGGACGAGATTTGTGTTTATGCTCCGATTCGACTCAAAATTGGAACGTAGGGGTTTTGGGGGGTCGAAGATTATGAATTTGTTGACAAACTTCATACAATAAAAATGGCGGCTCCAAGATGGCCGACGATCTCTGTGATTATGGTCAGTTTCTATTCAAAGTTGGTATGTGGGGGTTTTCGGTGTCGGAAATTATGGATTTTTTGTCAAAATTTATAAATTCAAGATGGCGGACAAAGTTGGTGAAATAGACCGTTTCTATTCAAAATTGATATGTCGAGGTTTTTGGGGTCGAAGATTATGAATTTGGTCGAGGATTATTGATTTTTTGTCAGAATTCATAAATTGAAGATGGCAGCTCAATGATGGCGGACGAGTTAATTTTCAGATGGTCTTCCCATTGAAGAACTAAATAGCTCAGAACTTACAGGAAAAAGGCCTCATAATGACGATGCATTAACAAAAATGCATAGATTAAGGCGTACTAATTTTTTCGTCGGTTTAATTTTTTGTTAAAAAGTTTTTATATTTTTTACATACTGACGGAATACAAGTCGTCCACGCCAGTGGACCATGGACTCAAGTGAAATGTTTTTATCAGGATAGTATATGTCCGACATTTTTTTGTTAAAATAATTCGAAAGGGGCGAAATTCTGAAAGGCGATCATTTGGTACAGGCTCCCCTGCAGCAGGATTTTCCGTGAAGTGAAAGAATCTCAAAATATTCAGAAATCGATCCCGGCCCATGTGATCATGAGTCTCAAAAAATATTGCAAAATAATGAATGACAATATAATAGGTAACGGGATATGCCCATATGTTATTACAAAAGACGTTTCGTACATATAGAACAACCATTTCATTATTCCTAAGATAATTTCAGTTGTTCCATTTTAAAATTGTAGATGTGTATATACTAAATGGAATTTCAGGATGAACACTACCAATTCGCAAAACATATTCATTACTAGAATTATATTATATATTATCATAACTAAACTTTTAATTTCTTCGAACGGAAAAACCATATGACGGGGTAGCAAAAAAATTTGATGATATGATCAACGCACAAAAAAATAAGATAGAATCAGTGCGCCTAAATAACTTGTCCCTTCCTACAAGCGTCCTCTATATGAACGAGAAGCATTTTACGGATACCTTATGTACTGTTCATGGCGTGCATAGCCAAGGTTCCATATATCACTTGCCTCATGAGCACAACATCCGAGGGTCCTGGCTCCAGTTTTACAAGTGCAATGATTATATAAGTCAGTAAACAGTTCTTTTGTAAGCGTGACAATAGATTTGAATTCATCATCAGAAAAACTATTCTCGTCTACCTAATCCTGTCAGAGCGTAAGGTCTATCGATATATCTTGAACCTATTTGCAGGATTGGAAATAAAAACCCATGATGACCAAGTTGTAAATCTTTGCAGATAAACTATAATATAGTCACGTAAGCGGTTTCACGTCGGGATGAAAGATAATAAGCTTATAAACTCGTATAAATCCTTGTTTTGACATTTTAGAAGTTCGGTAAACCTCTTATAAAATCTCGTGTTCGCGTTTTAAGATTTTCAAGGTCAAATTGGTTCTTCGTAAAAATCTTGCTATATGCTTTAAATATTATTTGCGTTCATCATTAAAGTTGAAGAATATGGAATTCTCTACAAATTCTGTTTTAACAATTTTTATATACGTTTAACCGTTTTTGAGATGGAGGGCGAGGAGTGCGGAGTGCTCAGTCATACAAGTCATAACGCAAAATCAATTCCTACATAGTCGGCTTATAAACTCAATTATCAACTAAAAAAATTCTAATTATATAGAAACCTCAATTATAAACTATTTGATACAATATATTTATAAATATTATTCATAAATCAAATACTCGTTTAATAATACCTACTTCATATTAATAATAAAATAATAAATATATTTTAATTATATTTTTATTTAGCAATTATGTATATTTATTAGAATTTAAGTTCATATGGGGGAGGATTTTTTTTAACTTTAATAATATCAGTAGTAAATTTATCATTAGTAGTAAATATGTGTCTTAATTGTCTTCTTCTTCCGGTCGCTCAAGAATTTCCAATTCATTATGATCATCCTTGTTATCAATTATGTTCGTCTCTAGATCTTCAAGGATTTCAGGGTTATATGCATTCATCGGGATCATTTTGATACGATGAAGCGTTGAGACATGCTTGTCCATTACACTCGCCACAAGCAGAAGAACATTGTAACCCCAATTTTCTGCATCCACAGCGCGAACCTTTCTTGCAGTTGCAAAATATTGTATTGAGCAGTTCATCTGGTGCTGGTGGCAATAAAGTTGTTGTCGGTTCCAGGATTTCATTTTGTAGTCCCAACCCCATACCTGGGGTTCTAAATCGTTTCCCAACCAAGTTTGAATCTGGTAGTAGACACGATTTATATGATGATGAGCCAATAAGCGAATAATTAACTTTATAAACCTACTATGTATTGGGATTCATGGTTGACGTTGTGATATGACATATATGACTGAGCGCTCCGCACTCTTCGCCCTCTATCTCAAAAACGGTTGAACGTATGGAATAGCTCGAAACAAAATTTGTAGAGAGTTTTATGCTCTACAAATTTTATGATGAATACAAATATCATTCAAAGCATAGGAAGTGAGATGACCTTGAATATCTTAAGACGCGGGCACGAGATCCCAAAACAAAGGTTTATACGAGTTTATAGCTTATTATCTTCCATTCCGAAGTTTAACCTTTCTTGGAAACTATTTCGTTGCATTGCAAATGAGACACGTGTGCCTTGAGGTTTGCGTTAAAATATTCAATCTCAAGCATCCTGGATCTTCTTGAAGGTGATGAATCTTTCGAATAATTGATTGGTTGCACGTCATACAATTTATTTTCCATCAATTTCTTCGACATGTGGAAGTCTTCGTTGGTCGTGTCTTTCAGAAGCAATTCATTGTTTTAATTCATTCGGCTCTGCATCAAGTCGCACCATATTTTGTGCACTGAATAGAAAATCAGACGTTAAACAATTCAATCGCGACGGTTACTCCTTTCTTTCGTATATTGATATGATAACACTGAGAACTTAACAGGTGTAATGATTGCAAAAGGACAAAATAGTAGCATTTGTCAAAAAAAATTATATGGTTGCATTATGCCACTTCATTATTATTCGAACCACAGCCAATCTGATAAATCTAAAGTAGCAACTAGTCCATCTCCTCTCCAAGTGCCGGTACTTTTCCAATAAACTTAGTGTCGAGGGGGTAGAGTATAAAGCACCTACATGATACGAGTTAAAGTGAAAGCACTTAGACCGGAACATTCTAATACATTTTTGGCTTGAGGCCCTTCTTCACGTTGGCCAATATATGTGGCACACATATTGGCCCAGAAATTGGTGAAGTTGTCCACACGTTGGAAGGTCGTTCAGTTTGCATCGGTTCAGGCCAATGTGCGGACATCAAAGCTAAAATGGAAATCGAGATGCTAACGGCTGCTGCGGTTTTATTTATTTACTGCATATAAGTACTACCTAAGTGTGTACAGAAACAGAGTGAAGTGTACAGAAATCGCGTGCGATCACTCTGGGAACCAGGTTCAACTTCCAACTATTACTAACCCCACAGGTTAGGGAGCTAGTTAGGAACAGGCGCCGCTTGAAAAAGAGATACCAGAGAACACTGGCCCCCAAAGATAAGAGAAGAATGAACCAGGCAGGCAGGCAACTGCGGCTAGAACTCAGAGCTCACCAAACACAACAATGGACAAACAGAATGACAGAAATGAGCACAGAAGACAACTCTGTATGGAGGATGCACTCCACGGAGAGAAGGGCCTGGTCTACAGTGACAACGAAAAGGCAGAAGCATTTTCGGACGCCTTCGAACGCCAGTGTAGAGACAACCAGGTCCACCTAACCGACGAGGTGGAAGACATGGAAATCCAAGCCAGTCAGACTGTCAGGAGAATAAGACGGATCAATGATGCCGAGCACGTCCTTGAACCAACTTCGCCAGAAGGAATCAAGGACATCATCCGAAACCTTGCTACCCGCAAGACACCCGGACCAGACCAAATCCCGAATAGAGCCTTAAAGGCTCTACCGAGAAAAGGAATTGCTGCCTTGACCAACATCGTCAACGCAGTGCTCAGGCTCAGACACTTTCCACGACCATGGAAAGGAACCACGGTCATCATGATCCCCAACAAGAACCCTGCGATACCGCAAAACCACCGACCCATCAGCCTCACACCCTTGATGAGCAAAGTGGCAGAGCGAGTCATCCAGAGATGATTGGTACCACTAACGAAAAAACTCAACGTCTTACCAGACAAGCAGTTCGGCTTCCGACAAGGACACTCTACGGAAAAGCAGGTCCTGAGGAGAGTGGACTTTGCCGTAGTAGGCTTCAACCTGGGCACAGGAGCCTTATTCCTAGACGTTTCCAAGGCCTTCGACAGTGTCTGGCACGATGGCTTGATCACCAAAATAGCAGACCCCGTATACCCCACTCCCATAGTGAAGCTGATAGACTCCTTCCTGCGGGGACGGCGGTGCTAATGTAAAGTTGGCAGCGAGTTCTCAGCAGTGAGGACCCTAGAAGCAGGAGTAACGCAAGGCGCAGTCGTGTGTTGCGCTGGATATACAACCTTGACTACAGACATCCTTGCAAGGAATGCTTTATCAAGTTCAAAATAATGACTTCGCCATCAATCTATATCTACAAAACTTTATTATACCTAATAAATAATATTGGAAATTTCAGTACAAATTTTAACTTTCATACTTACCCCACTAGACATGGAAATCTACTTAGACTCTCAAAGCACTCAACAGCTCTGTTCGAAAAGTGTCCAAATTATATAAGTATCAAACTTTTTAATCGACTTCCTGATTGTAGGTATTATATAGGAAACAAACAAAAATCGCTTTAAACTCAAATTGAAGGATTTCCTTACGGAATCATGGTTTTGTAGCATAGATGAGTATGGAATATAGATTTTTGGAATTCATATGTTATTCTACTTCTTATATTTTTATATATTTCATTTCATATGTTTTTCTACTTTCACCCTTAGGTATATATTACTCGTATGTGTATACGACATGTCCTACATCATGAAACGTGATCTTAGAGGATGAATAAAATATTCTATTCTATCTAAGACACTAATGAAAAATGAGAATAAAAATCATGTTGCCACATCATTTAACCTCAAGTGGTCCACCAAATAATTTTTTTTCATACAAGAAATGTTTGCAAATTATTCAATCAATATGCATCGAACTTGAAAATAAAATATCGTTTTTCATTTCTTGGATCGATATGAGACAAATACTGAAATGTTATTATTCATTAATAATCTTGAAAACAATATGTAGCCACTGTTGCTTTACTGATATTAGCAAAGGGATATTATACACCACTGATAGATACGTTTTAATATTGAAGATGTAATTCTACATTTAGGATTGCAGATTGTAGGGGGGTCGATATGGCTCTTCAGCCTCTCCGTACCTCGACCTGTAAGGTCTTTTGTACATTAGCCTTCATATATTCGAGACCCGGGATTCCAAGACTCCTTGCAAAGCGTATCAGTTTCCTGGAAGCTAAGTTCCTGATATCTGAGGGCGTTAGTGAAACCCCTTCTAGAATCTGAAGCCTTTTGCAAAACAGCGCTTGGTAGTCGCAAAGCAAGTGTTCTGCAGTTTCAGCGGAGTTCTCGCAGTAACGGCTAAGTTTACTGTCGGATCTAAGTTTACTGTCGTTACCAGTTTCAAGTCTTTCTTGTCCAACTCAAGAAGCTGTTCAGCTTTCTTTGGCGATGGGCTCAAAAGCATTTTTGCCCTGGAACCTTATTTTAATGGGTTTCAATTTGGTCAGTTCTCCAGCGCCGGAACTCTTTGTTGATGTGGGCTTTAAAAAGACCACAAAAGGGTTCCGGGCCAGAAAATTTAGTATCTGCGCCTTCCTTGGCAAGGCTGTCGCTTCTTCATTGCCTTCGATTCTCTTTTGACCTGGCACCCACATCAGAGTACCCAAGTAGCACATAGAGGTCATAATTCGGTTGTACAGACGTCTACTAGACCTTTCGCAGAAGTCCGTGACGTATGTCTTGTGATATGCCAATACGACAAGAAGGCACACTCTTGCGACGTAACATCGACGTTATAAAGTAGTGGTAATGACTTGCCAATATAGACTTCGCAAAAGGATTGGATTGAATATTATTATTACGTCGTTCTGTGGTCTTAGTGTAGTCCTTAAATCATTATGCATGAAGGTCATAATCTTTCTAATATAGTATTACAATATGTATACCATATCAAAAGATTTTATATAATATCAATATAATATAAAATTCAGTCTTCCTTTACATATTCATGATACTCTGTGGTAATGTCCTATATCCACTATATATACTAACAACAAATGACCCTGATAGTTATCGAGTAAAAATGATTTTTATTTATGTGTCTTTAAGAATTGTTCTGAAACTCTAGTGACCAAGCGAATCCATTTTTACGATCAAAATCTAATTCTACTCACTTAAAATTCATGGGCCTCGAAAATGAAGAGAGATACATGTTTATTTTCATTTCAGAAAAATATACTTTGAATTTTTTTCTCATTAATCGTTGAAGTATGTACACCATATTACGAAAGATACTTGATTAGCACATCTCCAATGATTTTTAAATTGATATAACACCCAGGGTCTCATATTGTTTATTTTAAATATTTTTGTTCCAATATGGCTACCAGAATGATGTTATCAATCAATCGAAAAACATGGATGCCGTCCTTCTAGTGTCGAAAAGTTGTAGTTACTCCGGTATGTACTACCATAGAATAGTTTACGAGTGTCTCAAAGACATCGGAATATCTTACATGAAAAAGTTGTAAAGTGGTCGCTGTGACCACAAGTAGCAAGTTTTGTTGTACTAACGTCGTAACGCTATCAAAACAGAAAAAGATATACACTGAGTTGACGGAGTGCATAAGCATTCCGCTAGTTCCGCCTAATGGAAAACGCTAGAATAACTGACATTCACAATAGAGGTTATGTTGATGTTGAACAGTTATATTTAAATATTTTTTATTTATCACTCATCAGATCATTCAATGCAGTGCGTGAAATTCTGTGAACTAATACCCACTTCCACAATTTTTCTTTGAATACAAAACATTTTTCCAAGTGTGCTTCATCACCTTCATCCATACTTTTTCCTTTAAAAGCACTTTCCACAGTGATACTCTCTGTGGTTGGCTCTGAACTTGTTCCAGGTACATTTTCATCTGGGACTGGATGAACTCCATTTTTTTGCAGTATCCCGATACACTGATTTATTATTTCAGATGTTAATTTTGGGGTAGGTACTCCTTCCTCTTTATATATTTTTTTTTATTTTTCTATACGCTCCAGTTCTCTTGTAAGGCAGTTTGGATTTTCGTTTTGGCATTTTAATTATTCATACGGAACTGAATATTCTACATACATAACACAATATAACTAACCAATAAAAATAACATAACCAACAAAAATAATACAACCATAGATACATAATGTAATCATTATGACCAAAGTTCATCAGTTGATGAAACCACCTTACATGAGTACAATGTGTAGTCGTAGAAACGTTTAAAAAATCTATTCATTAGAACCACATATGTTCATTGTCATAATAACCTAACAGCAACTGCTCTTAAGTTCTACTTAACGACACATACAATTTATTTACATACAAACCACAGTACAACTTCATATCGAGAATTCTTCATTGTACTCTCGTTATATCTACTGCACGACGTCATAGCAACGCCTAAAGGTTATAAAACGCACATTAACTTTTTGGTTCTAAAACATTACAAATACGTGGTCTTTAAGATGGTATAAGAAGTCATTATGGGAATTTTACGACTCTGTGCTACTTGGGATACCATATCGAAGGTTTTTATATAATATCAATATAATATATAATTCAGTCTTCCTTTACATGTTCATGATACTCTGTGGTAATGTCCTATATCCACTATATATACTAACAACAAATGACCGTGATAGTTATCGAGATAACAATGATTTTTATTTATGTGTCTTTAAGAATTGTTCTGAAACTCTAGCGACCAAGCAATTCCATTTTTACGATCAAAATCCAATTCTACTCACTTAAAATTCATGCGCCTCGAAAATGAAGAGAGATAAATATTCATTTTCATTTCAGAAAAAATATACTCCATCAAGTTTTCTCATTAATCGTTGAAATATGTACACCATATTACGGAAGATACTTGATTAGCACATCTCCAATGATTTTTAAATTGATATAACACCCAGGGTCCAAAATTTTTCATTTTAAATATTTTTGTTCCAAAATGGCTACTTTGTTGCTGTATCAATCGAACGAAGAACATGTCCTTCTAGTGTCGAAAAGTTGTAATTACTCCGGTATGTACTATCATAGAAGAGTTTACGTGTGTCTCAAAGACATCGCAATATCTTACATAAAAAAGTTGTAACGTAGTCGCTGTGACCACAAGTAGCAAGTTTGGTTGTACTAATGTCGTAACGCTAGCAAAACAGAAAAGGATATACACTGAGTGCATAAGCATTCCGCTAGTTCCGCCGAATGGAAAACGCTAGAATAACTGACAACTGACATTTACAATAGAGGTTATGTTGATAAGTTATATTTGAATATTTTTTATTTATCACTCATCAGATCATTCAATGCAGTGTGTGGAATTTTGTGAACTAATGCCCAGTTCCCCAATTTTTCTTCGAACACAAAACATTTTTCCAAGTGTTATTCATCACCCTCATCCATACTTTCTCCTTCAAAAGCACTTTCCACAGTGATACTCTCTGTGGTTGGTTCTGAACTTGTTCCAGGTACATTTTCATCTGGGACTGGATGAACTTCATTTTTTTGCAGTGTCCCGATAGACTGATTAATTATTTTAGATGTTAATTTTGTTATATTTTTTTAAAATGTTTCTATACGCTCCAGTTCTCTTGTAAGGCAGATTGGATTTTTGTTTTGTCATTTTGATTATTTATACGGAACTGAATATTCTACATACATAGCACAATATACCTAACCAACAAAAATAACATAACCAACAAAAATAATCTAACCATAGATACATGATGTAATCATTACGAACAAAGTTCATCAGTTGATAAAACTACATTACATGAGTACAAATGTAGTCGTAGAAACGTTTCAAAAATCTATTCATTAGAACCACATATGTTCATTGTCATTCTTTATTGTACTCTCGTTATATCTACTACACGACGTCATAGCAACGCCTAAATTTAACTTTTAGGTTCTAAAACATTACAAATACGTGGTATTTAAGACGGTATAAGAAGTCAATATTTTAATTTTATGACTCTGTGCTACTTGGGTATATCACCTGATTGTTCGTAGCCAGTTGTCCTAGGAAGAGTTTGAAGTCTAGACTCACAAGTTTGTGACTTTAGAGCTTTCAATACTGCTTGGCTATCTGATAGGATATAGATCTTTGCCCCCCTGAAGCCTTTTCTAAGGCATTCTTGGGCGCAAATTTCTATAGCATGGGTTTCTACTTGAAAAACTGTTGGGGCTTTGCCTAGGGATTTTGAGAGCCTAAAATTAGGACCCGTTACTCCTACTCCAGCCCTTTCGTCAATTTTGGAACCATCAGTATACCACACTGATGCATTCTTTTCTAGTTGAGGCCCGTTCGTTGTGAAAATATGATGGTTGCTCATAACCACTTCCTGATTCACTTCAAAGTCGTGCCTAGCTGGCATAATATCTGATGGCTTGTACCTGGATTCTAGGGGAATATTTTCCAGAATCTTCAGATGTCCAATCAGATTTTCAGCCTTCAAGTTTGATACCTGGTGCAGTCTTAATGCACTATTTGCAGCTTCTTCCATTACGCACAAGTGCAGTGGCGGAAGATTAAGCATTACCTCAGTGGGGCACGTGAATATTGCCCCGATTCCCTGGCTAACCGCTGCACTTTCTGCAGCTTTATTTGTGCCGAGTGGTTGGGTTTCAGGCTACCACACTAATGAGGCATAGGTGACCATGGGTTTGATAATCGTTTGATATAACCGGTATATCATTTTCGGCTTCAAACCCCATGTCTTGCCAAAAACTTTGCAGCACGTCCAAGTTGCCGGTGTAGCCTTGGAAATGATATTTTTAATATGTTTCTTGTTAGTCTCTGGTCGATTATGACGCCCAGGTATTTGACCTCATTGGAAAAAGTTAGCTGTGTTCCATTCAGGGTTGGGGCTTTCAGTTCATACTTTCGCCTCTTTGTGAATGGAACCAGCACTGTTTTGCTAGGATTTACATTTAGTCCCTCCTTTACACACCAGCTTCTGATTATATTTAGGGCTGTCTGCGTGCGATTGGATATTATCACGTCATGTTTGCCCCGAGAGCAGCTACAATGATTCTGCTTTTCAGCATTGCATGTATCCATCTGATCAGTGAGGTGTTTATATTCCTTTCCTCTAGCGATCTGAAGATGGAGTCATGTGAGGTGTTATCGGAAGCACCCTCTATATCTATGAATACACATAGATATATTGTAGTATTAACCAAGTATGTCTTTTCACAGTTGGTCAGTTTGGGTATCCTATATCCTTCGAAGCGGGTTTCCGATGACTCCAAGTCGAATCTTAAATGTTGATGATCCGACATCGAGGAGTCACCAGATACGTGCCAGTTGTGAATGTAGTTTGTTATAAATGAATCAGCAAGGGTTAGGTCAAGAACCTCTTTTCAGATCGCATTTTTAAAGGTGGGTTTGTTACCTCTATATTAGTCGCAGACAATTATTCTACATTTAGGATTAGTTAGGCTGGTATTCCACCAATATTATTATTGAAATATTGTTTTTTTAATACAGAGCATATTTAATCAATATTATTTTTACATTTACAATATATCTAGATTGACCCAATGTAGAATCGGGATTCAGCCAATATCATACGCTATATGGTAGAAAGGCGAAAATATTTTTTTTTCGCACATTTCAAGCAGTTCTGAAAAAATACTGTAGATTACTTATAACTTGAAACATTTCTTCATATAACTGACAAGAAATAGAAAATATCCAGAGCAGAACCCTAAAAAGTTCCTTTTTACAAGTTGAGAAAAATACAGAAATATTGTGTATATGATTTTACCCCCACCCCTTGAAGGACGAATATCAAAATTTTCAGAAATTCTCACTTATATCGCGAAATAATAAAAAACGATTCTTTTACTCCTCTTAGAGTAGGAATTTATCAAAATTATTGTAGCGATACTACATGATCTACAAAATTTCAAGTTTTTTAACTCAGTAATTCATTATTTAGCCAAGATTTCACCACTCACCCAGGTAAGTTGATTCATGATTATTTTTCTTGGGATTTGAAAATGTTTGCACATATTTCTACCGATTAAATTTAATTTTAATGTAATATGCAACAGTAGACAGAAGTCTGTAGTAACATATCGATAGCCCAGCTATTATTCCATTAAAAATGAAAACCGTCCTATTCCTCAAGACTGCTGACTACAAATACCTATACAATAGGTGTATGTTGGTGGAATATCCATAAAAAAAAAACAACTACTTTCCTGGATAATACCTCGACGGACGATGGATTACATCCAATGGATAAACGTGCATAGTCCTACAAGGTACTTTGCAAATGTTTGTTGCGAAATGGATGAATATTAACCTTTACACTCAGGTTGACCACCTGTATACCGGTTTCGGGGTATTTGACCCTCATCAGTACAAGCTAGGCCAAACAGACAAATGACTACCTGCGTACCTGATTGAAACAATTAAAATCCATCCACTTCATAGTATTCGTTGGGAGCAGACATATTTTGTAAATCATAGTATAATGTTCTGCTTGCCACTAAAATTATTTTTTAGCTGTTAAACAGGGGTATGGTCTTAAGATAAATTCTGGAATGTTCCCAATGGAAGACATAATGCGTGTGTATTAGTCGACTATTTTATTGATATTATTTTGAACTAATGAAAATGTCGTATTTCTGACAAAATTCTTGTTTTATTGCGATTATCACTGTTTTTTCACTTTGCTGCTCAGAAAGGAGTGTCCTTCTTATGACAAATATCGCAATTATACGACAATATTATGTATTCTTATGTCGAGTCATTTGAATTGTCAACTAACTACATCTTTTATGAAACAGAAATCGTTTGGAAAATAATAGCTTTAGATCAATTACACCTGGTGGGTCAATACACATTTTATCTTTAGCAAATGGCGTACAAGTGTATTTCGACACAATTTCGATTCCATTTTCATCTTAGTAATCGCTTTGTATTTCAATGAATATTTTTCCAATATTTCTTCACACAGTATGTAGTTTATTGCTGAATGGATTCCTGGAGAAATGAATAGTTCGATGGTTTAGGAGTGAAATTAAGTGCTAACGCTTTGAGCAAACATTCATGAAAGGAAATGATTCAAGTGCGCATTGAAAGAATATGTTAATTGTTCCGGTTTCTCTTATCTTTCGAATATCAATAATCTTTTAAATTTCGGCTTATCGATATCAGAGCAATCACATTAATTATGGAATTATATTTACAATCCAATTTTCTCGTGAACTTTCATTGTTTTATTTTAAGTTATTTTATCTCTATGTTGAGAGATTTCAGATATCTATCGTAGATAAACTATATCTGTAACGAATTAAATCACTCAAAACGAGTTGAAATTGACAGAATCTATTGAAATTTGATAATACATCATTTTTATTCTGTAGTTTGTAGATTGTGGATGACTATTCACTAAGGTATTTCAACTTGTATGTTGAGGATTGATTCAAATAAAACAGGTTATGCATTGTACGTCGAACATCATCTGAAAAATAGAATTGTACAAAAACTCCAAATTCCAAATGAAACCCAAGACAACTTAGAAATATTCCAACTCATTCAATTGTTTTCATACCTCAAACGTATGAACGACTGCCTACGGGTGAGAAGCTCTATTCCTGACACCATCCGCACTAACTGAAATCACGAGCATAGCCTCGACAGCCACGATCTGTCAATTGACAGAAGAGAGTCACTACCAAAGGTGTATGTTAGAGCTGAGACGTATACCAACCCTAGTGCTTGCATTAATTAAATATTATTGATATTTTCGATGGGACGCCACCTGTTGCTCATACCAGAGCTTTAATATCTGTGGTAGATGTTTGTATCCTCTCTTGATGTCAAAACTTGAATTTTTAACATTTTCATTTTATTTGAAATTATGTTCTGTGTTTTTTGTTAGTGTCTATGCGTTTTTCTTCAACTGATGTGACATCTTGCTTAGCTTATTTTTTAGTTAGTACTCCAAAAATCACGTCGTTTATTAGTAAATTAATGCGGAGGGAAGTATTAATTTTCGAAGCCCTATTTGTATTTTGTGTGGAAAATCTAAAGCTCCAGAATCAACTATTCGACTTTATTCAGTTCCGAAGGCAGGTACCGGGCTATTCACTATAAATCACCCCCACCCCTTATCATCGTTATTATTCCCTTTAGAAAAAAAAGTTGTGTGGTTATGACTGAATTTTCATAAAATGCTATCAAAAATAATGTAGCGTGCAGGGATAACTTTTTCTAAAAGGGATACCCTGTATACCATTGAATTTTTGGAATTTTTTTTTTCCTGATTTCAAAAATATACCATGTGTTACCCCTATCTTATACAGTTTTTGAGATATTAAACTGTAACTGTATGTTACTATATCCTATGAAAATTAACATTTTTGAAGAAGGCTATGAAAATGACAACTATATTATGTTTGTTGAGTAACATTTCCTCAATGGAATAATCAAAATGCTTTTAATTCTAGCTTTGCTAGGTCGAGGGCCCACAAATTATAGGTGTCACCTCTATCATTTTGTGCATTTCACATTTTCATACTTGCCGGTAGGTATTACTCTGAGGGACCACAAGCCGTCCTAATGATTGGGAAACCATGAAACAGCTGTAGGCGGATGGTGGCTTTCTTGGAATCGTAACAAATCTCCCTTTACTTCGTTATTTGTTTTGCGTTACTCTGAACGCACTAGGAGTACGACTTTTGGTATCGTGGATTGGCCTAAACTAACATCTGTTGGTAACCTATTAATATGCACGAAATTTCGTGTCGCTGAATTCCACGTCATTAGGTCTAAGCTTCACCCCACAAATTATAGGTGTCACCTCTATAATTTTGTGCATTTCACATTTTCATACTTGCCAGTAGGTATTAACACTCTGAGAGAGTTGGTATGGATTTGAGAAAGACCACACAAGCCGTCCTGATGATTTGGAAACCATAAAACAGCTGTAGGTGAATGGTGGCTTTCTTGGAATCGTATCAAATCTCTCTTTCTTTCGTTATTATTTTTGCTTTACTCTGAACCCGCCAAAAGTACGACTTTTGGTGTCGTGGATTGGCCTATACTGACATCTGTTGGTGACCTATTAATGTGCACGAAATTTCGTTTTATTGAATTCCACGTCATAAAGTCTAAGCTTCATCCCAAAAATCATAGGTGTCCCCTCTATAATTTTTTGCATTTCACGTTTTCAAATTTGCCGGTAGGAATTAGATTTCTGAGAGATTTGGTATGAATTTGAGAAAGACCACAAGCCGTCCCAATGATTGGGAAACCATGAAACAGCTCTAGGCGGATAGTGGCTTTCTTGGAATCGTAACAAATATCTCTTTCTCTCGTTATTTGTTTTGCGTTACTCTGAACGCACTAGGAGTATGATTTTTGGTATCGTGGATTGGCCAATACTGACATCTGTTGGTGACCTATTAATGTGCACGAAATTTCGTGTCATTGAATTCCACGTCATTGGGTCCAAGCTTCACCCCATAAATTATAGGTGTCTATAATTTTGTGCATTTCACATTTTCATACTTGCCGGTAGGTATTAGCACTCTGAGAGATTTGGTACGATTTTGAGAAAGACCAAAATCCGTCCTGATGATTGGGAAACCATGAAGCAGCTGAAGGCAGATGGTGGCTTCCTTGGAATTGTAACAAATCTCTCTTTCTTTCGTTATTTGTTTTGCGTTACTCCGAACGCACTAGGAGTACGACTTTTGGTGTCGTGGATTGGCCTACACTGATATCTGTTGGTGACCTATTAATTTTCGCGAAATTTCGTGTCATTGAATTCCACGTCATTAAGGCTAAGCTTCACCCCCCAAATTATAGGTGTCACCTCTATAATTTTGTGCATTTCACATTCTCATACTTGCCCGTAGGTATTAGCACTCTGAGATATTCTGTTCGAACTTGAGAAAGACCACAAGCCGCCCTGATGATTGAGAAACCATGAAACAACTGTTGGCGGATGGTGGCTCTATGGAATCGTTACAAATATATCTTTCTCTCGTTATTTGTTTTGCGTTACTCAGGTTATGACCTTCAAATTTCACTATAATGTTTACAAAGATTGGAGGTTAGTTTACCCCCTTCTCTTCGATGTTTACATCTGTCTGTTGAATATCAGATGACTCCTTGATTTTTCTTGAAGTTTACTGGCAATTTTTGATTATTCGAAAGGATTTTTCCTCAAAACGTTTTTTTAAAGCGATTTGGCGGATATTGACATACACGAGTTGTTTTGAAGTATTTTGAAGTGCAATTCGTTTAATTTTGGAGTTAACTCATTTAGCATTTCTTTTTAATTCTGCATGTTTCTATTATTCTAATTGAAATTGCATTTTTCAGTTCTAATTAACTTAGTAGTAGCTTAGTCCCATAGAGTTTATACACAAGATGGGTGGTAGTAAAGGCACTAAGTGTTCTATCAAAAATTGGCCCAACAGCTTCTATTCCAGTACTTCTGAGATGATGAGATTCATCAGATTTCCAAATCCGAAAGATACTGAACGAGTTCATGGATGGAAACTGGCTTGTGGCGATGAAGAAATCATGAGAAAAGATGCCTTAACGTTATACTCAAATAACAGAATTTGTAGCATACATTTTCAATTTTTTTTAATTAATAACCATAAGTTAAATCAAACTGCAGTGCCTACATCGAATTTGTTTCAGAAGTCAGGAGTTTTAGTAGACAATGGTACACAGACGGAAGTTGAAAATAAAGTTAATCAAGGAACACAAACAGATTTTCCAGAGGTTTCACATTGTCAAACACAAACATCTAGGAATTGTTGTTCATAGACGGCAGTTAAAAATGAAGGGAATCAAGGAACACGACCAGATTTTCAAGAGGTTTCACATTGTCAAACGCAAACATCTAGGGATCTTTCTTCACATACACCAAGAAAACAAAGTTGCGGGATTTAGTGGAGATAACAAACAAACAAAAATTCAGAATATTTTTCAGATCTTAAAATTTTCAGTTCAAATCAAGTAGAATAAGAGAAATAGAGACTGAAAAAGCTAGATTGGAACAATCCTTTGAGGAAATGAAAGCACAGGATGAAGATATTTCCAAAGAATGTTTCAAAAAAGCTTGCGACAAGCACCTTCCGCTGTTTTTGGGAAGTACTACCAAGATTGTCAGTGACCTGAAGGATAGGAAACTGAAGGGAAGGAGATACACTGAAGAATTCAAACAACATGCACTTTATTACACTGGACCAAAAGCTTACAGAAGAATGGTAAAAAATTATCATTTTCCTTCTGTATCACTTTGAGGAGAATGACACAAAATATTCAGAAAAAACCTGGACTCAATGATTTTGTTTTTATGAGCCTCAAATGGAGATTGCAAGGAAAAAGTGAATTTGATAAAATCTGTATTCTCTCAATGGATGAAGTTTCTTTGAAAACTGGTATCCAGTATGATCCGAAAATTGATGAAATTATCGGGTTCCACGATTTGGGTTAGTAATCCCTTCAATATTTTGTTTCCTAAAGATGGCTTTTTATTTGAAAAATTATTAAATTTTTCAGGTGAAGGAAAGGATTTTATTCCAGCTAAAAATGACTTAGTATTGATGGCCAGAGGAATCCACGATAATTGGAAACAACCATTGGGATCTTTCTTTCTGAGTTCAATATGTAGTGCTTCGGATCTCAAACCAATAGTATTTGATTGTATCACCAAAATAGGAGAAATAGGACTTGATGTTCGAGCTCTTGTATGGGCTCAAACTTCATCCAATTTTCAAGTGAATTAGGTGTGCATGTAAATAACTTTACATTTCAGGTGGACGGCAAGAAGATTTTCTTTATTTTTTATACGCCTCATTTACTTACATTAAATCTCTTGAGGAAACAAAATAGTTTTGACATTGGCCTACGAGACAGAAGTATCAATGTACAAATTGATTTCCCCGATATTTCAAATGACGCCACAGATAAGAGGGAAATTGAGGTATGCTGATTTTTGAAGATAACATAGATGATGTCACGAAGGCGACGAGAGAAAACAATCTAAATCAGCTTTTCTTTTAATTTTCAGTAACACCCGCATGAGATAATCGGAGGAGTGGGATCTAAACGAAGCAGTTGGTCGGAGGAACATGGCCCACTCTCACGATCGATAACGCTACTATTATTAGTATAATTATCACTTTCTAATAAACACATGAGTTTCACAAGTAAGCGTGGACTTTTCATTCTATGAAGATATATTGATTTTAGCTAGTAAATTCCGAACAATCACAGAGTGTTCCATGGCTCTTTAGAAAAAATTATCCACTATATTTAGAATTTTCCATCTCCAAATCAAATATACTTTTTGTCAGAAGATTGTCATCTCATGGGCAATTTTTTTACAAAATTAAATATAAAAGTAATGATAAAAATATTTGACTTGATTGTTACTGAATAAATCACAACCACAAGTTGAAAAAAGTTATTACGAGGGGCAAAGGTACTTCAGAGAAGATACAAATTAATTTATACATATACGAGTCATTTTTCTATGAGGATCATTTGAATTCTAGCGATAAGATAGTCGTATTTTCTGCCAAAATAGTGAACATCTCTTGATTTGCCCAAAAGCTGAGAGACTATCAGTATTCACAGTTTGGGTTCTTTTACTCAGATAGGACTCAAACCAATTGAAGCTTCGTCCTCTGAAGCTGTAGAGATGAAGCTTACGTAACAGTAAAAAACTGTAGATATATCACAAAACATTGCACCGCTCACTTCCTTCAGACTAGAATATAGATTTTTCAGAAAGCGAATTTATTTATTGAATTTTAGATCCTTAGCAACTCTACTAGACATACTAGAATTAGACCGTTTTCAAAGTTATGTTCCGTTTTGTCCCTGGAAAACTTAGGGCAAAGTTTTGCCGCTGTCATAATGACAAAAACACAGCCCCTTATGGGATTTTTTGTGTATGCATCAACTTGTCTAGTATATAAATCACTACACTCAACAATAACCTGTTTTCATAACATTTTAGTCAAGACCAGCGAAGCATCCATGAAATAGGTAGCTTGTTATGAAGAACTTAGCAAGAACCATAAAAAATATAATAATGTATTTATCTGAAACCGCACTTTGAATAATTACAATCTAATGTAGACCTTTTTGGTTCGTCAATTGCAGATTCAGTGATCCAGTCCTTTTTGAGAATTTCATAATTCAATATAAATAAATTGACTCAACCTAACCAACAAAAATGGAGCCCATATCATTGTAGACAATGTCCATATTATATATCCATCGTCATTAAGTGAAACTCTTCGACGCATTCTGAAGACTAAAACAATCATTCATAAATCATTGAATGTTGAAATTTCAATTGTGTCAATCCATAGAGTCAATTTCATGCCTATATAAAAGAGATCATATTCTCTTAATATTTCATCCCATTCGAAAACCTTGATATTTCCTACATTTTTTTTATACGAAAACTCCCGCAGCGTTTCCTATTGCACGATCCCCGACACTTGATGTCACATGACAGGCTTTCTTGACTCCTAATTGGCTAAACCCAATCTACACCCAACTCTGATTTTATGAATGAAATCAATAGTGACAGCATTTGGAGGATTTTGAAACGATTTTACTATTTCATTCATGAATAGGGTTAGTGATTTCTCTTATTACTACTCTACTCTTTGTTTTGGTGTCGTGGATTGGCCTATACTGACATCTGTTGGTGACCTATTAATGTTCACGAAATTTCGTGTCATTGAATGATTGGGAAACCATGAAACAGCTGTAGGCGGATGGTGGCTTTCTTGGAATCGTAACAAATCTCTCTTTCTTTCGTTATTTGTTTTGCGTTACTCTGAATGCACTAGGAGTACGATTTTTGGTGTCGTGGATTGGCCTATACTGACATCTGTTGGTGACCTATTAATGTGCACGAAATTTCGTGTCATTGAATTCCACGTCATCAGGTCTAAGCTTCAACCCACAAAGTATAGGTGTCACCTCTATTATTTTGTGAATTTCATTTTATGTATATATATATATATATATATATATATATATATATATATATATATATATATATTTATCTCTACAACAAGATGGGTCAAATTGGCCAAGTAGTTTCAAAATGGTTACTATTGAAAAGAAAATCTCAATCTTTCATTTTTCATATCAATATCGGCAAACTATTGATCTTTTGATAGAACTTTATGAGCTCTACCACTTCTATTATTTTTAATTTTTCTCCAAGATGTACACACAAATGAAAAATCGCTGAAAATCAGCATTCATGAGAATTAATATTTTTTGTTTACCCTGTAAGCTCCTTCCATTTGAGGTTCATTCGCTTCGCACGTATCAATCAGATACTAATTGAGTTCCTCCGCCGACAGACATTTTTTTACAAGCTTTTATTTTTAAATTTTGAATTGAAGCGGACGATACTTGTGGAAAATCCATATTAAAGTGAACAAAAGACACTCACTTCACCAAATGATTTTCACTAACCTGGGTTCACAAAACCCCGATATGTGCTTCGCTACAATAGCTTTCTCAAGTGGAGACAATACTGTGGAAATAATATGTATTATCTCCACTTTAAAAGCTATTGTATAGCGAAACACATGTCGTGGTTTTGTGAACCCAGTTTGGTGAAAATCATTAAGTGAGCGTCTTTTGTTCACTTTCACTTTACCAAGTGAGTACTATCTATATCTTTGTATGCTGATTAAACTTCTTTCCTTTGATTTGAGTCTGATCACCAGAAATATTACAAAGTATTCGGGGGGATGTCAATCCTTCCTTTTGATTGGAAAGTTCGAGTTTTATACAAAACTAGAAATGCCGGTTTGGTTTCTGACACATGATTGGTTAGCTTCAGAATCAATAAATAAATAAATCCTGAAATCTACCTTTCCGACTTGCCGCGCCATCTGTTTTTTAGTGTATGTTTTTTTTGAAATATGATTATGAGAACCCCGATGGCCCGGCCAGTCGGAAAGGTAGATTTCAGAATATATTTATTGATTCTGAAATTGGCATCAATGAAGCTAACAAATCATGTACCAGAAAAAATTCGAATTTTTCATTGGAAACAAAAACAGAATTCATATTTTTGTATAAATCTTAAACTTTTTATTCAAAAGTTGGTGAAGGATCCAAATCTCCCTAAATTCTTCCCAATATTTCTATGTAATCTGACTCAAATCAAAAGAAAGAAGTATACCAGCAGACAAGGATATAGACAGTACTCACTTGGGTTTCAAATTTGTTAACACTTAGAAAAATAATATTTTCTAAAGAAAGGAATACACGTGAAATTTTTTTATTCATTCTCATGAATGGTAATTTTTTATTTATGTGTATATCTTAGAAAAAAAATAAAAGAGAATGAAAGTTGTAGAGCTCATATATATCAAAAGACCTAAATTTATCAATATGGTATGAAAATTGAAGATTGATTTTTATAAATCTTCCAACAGCCGCCATTCTGAATTAACTGCACCGATTAGGCCCATCTTCGAAATTATCCGGGACATTGATGAAAAATATTTTTCTGCCGAATTTCGTTCCATTCGGTTGAAAAATGTGGCATCAACTTTGTTAACAAATTTCGTTATATCCCATATATATATATATATATATATATATATATATAATACAGGGTGTTAGTGAATAAGTACGACAAACTTCAGGGGGTGATTCTGCATGAAAAAATAATTACAGTTTGCTTTATAACTTTTGTCCGCAAATGCTTCGTTTTCCGAGATATGGGGTGTTAAAGTTTTTCTTAAAAAGTGACCATTTATTTATTGTTCTGAAACCGGTCGAGATATGCGAATGAAATTTGATGAGTTTTAGGGGGTAGTTATTGCGCATTTTTTGACATGAAGTTGAGAATTTTATGTTCATCATTGGCGCGCATACGGGTAATTATCTCAATGTTTTTAAAGAAAAAAATAGTACGCCACTGAGATATTTCAAATTAAAAATTATTTTTGGTATTTCTCCTTCAATTTGTGACAAAAAATCTCTTCTGCTTTTTTTCATATGGAGCGCCGTTTTTATGCAAAAAAATAAGACATCTTAACGCGTATTTTTCATTTCTTTAATACATTATCAAGAACTATCTAATGCAATAACGTTAAACCAGAACAATAACAGGAATAACACTTATGAATAAATAGGCGCAAAGCTACAACAAATGTTCAAAATGACCTCCCTCAGACGGGATACAAGATTCAACTCTTCCCCTCATTGATTGTCGTATTCGCGCAAATATTCCTGGTGTATTTCTTGTCTCCTCTCAAAGGCAGAAGAGATTTTTTGTCACAAATTGAACGAGAAATTCAAAAATAATTTTTAACTTGAAATATCTCTGTGGCGTACCATTTTTTTCTTTAAAAAAATTGAGACCCGTATGCATGCCAATAATGAACATAAAACTTTTAATTGCATGTCAAAAAATGCGCAATAACTTCCTCTCAAAACTCACAGAATTTCATTTGCATATCTCGACCGGTTTGAGAGCAATAAATAAATAGTCAGTTTTTAAGAAAAACTTCAACACCTCGTATCTCGGAAAACGAAGCATTTGCAGACAAAAGTTATGAAGCAAACTGTCATTATTTTTTCATGCAGAATCACCCCCTGAAGTTTGTCGCATTTATTCACCTATATATATATATATATATATATATATATATATTAAAGTAATAATCTCATGAAGAATTTTGAGTTTAGTTGGAATCGTTTATTCCATCATCAGGGAGAATCTATCTTGAGGATGTTTACATATAAGTACATAATCGTATATAAGATACATTATTAATAGAAAATGACTTCTAGCTTTTGGATAATTATACTTTTTGATAATTCATTTCAAATGTAATTTGAAATGAATTATCAAAAAGTATAATTATTCAAAAGCTAGAAGTCATTTTCTATTAATAATGTATCTTATATACGATTATGTACTTATATGTAAACATCCTCAAGATAGATTCTCCCTGATGATGGAATAAACGATTCCGAAAGCTTGGAAAAACTTCAAAGAGTTTTCTTTTACAGTGCTGCAGACCCTACTATTAGTTTTACTCTTAACTAGTCAGCGACTACCCTCCTTTCATATATATATATATATATATATATATATATATATATATATATATATATATCTAATATATAAAATTCTCGTGAAACGGTGTTTGTAATTAAACTCCTCCGAAATGGCCCGACTGATTCTCATGAAATTTTGTGTGCATATCGGTTAGGTCTGCGAATCGGACAACATCTATTTCTCATCCCCCTAAATGTTAAGGGTGGTCCACCCCTTAATTTTTTATTTTATTTTTCAGATAAAAATCTTTTTCTTTATTTTTTTATGATACAGCATTCAAAAATACATGCAACCTTGAATTTTCACCCTTCTACGATCAACCCCTATTTTTCCATCGCGATTTTTATTTTATTTTATTTTATCCACAGATCCGCAATAGGGTTGCAAGATGGCAATCGAATATAATAATTGTAGTACGATAAATTGAGAACGTGACAACGAGATAAAGAAAAATCGGGATAACAGGACAACGGGATAAAGGGAATAACGGGATAACGAAAAAACGGGAACGGGATAACAGGATGACAGGATAAGGGAATAACGGGAAAACGGAATAACGGGATAAATAAAAAGCGGGATAACAGGAAAACGGGATAACGGGATAACGAAAAAACGGGAAAACGGGATGAAAGGATAAGGGGATAAGGGGAAAACGGGATAATGGAAAAATGGGATAACAGGAAACCGGTATAACGGGAATAACGGGATAACGAAAAAACGGGATAACGGGATGACAGGATAAGGGGATAACGGGAAAACGGGACGGAATAAAGAAAAAACGGAATAACGGGATAACGAAAAAACGAGAAAACGGGATAACGGGATGACATGATAAGGGGATAACGGGAAAACGGGATATCGGGATAAAGAAAAAACGGCATGACAGGAAAACGGGATAACGAAAAAACGAGATAACGGGATGACAGGACAACGTCTGTCGGGTCAGCTAGTATATATATATATATATATATATATAAATATATATATATATATATATATATATATATATATATATATATATATATATATATATATATACATTCGAACTGATGATATTTTTGGGTTCTGGAGGGAACACTGATCGGCGAAGATATATCAAAATTTTTTGAAAGTCTTGTTGTCACCAATAGGTAGTATTCCTATTGAAATCTACCTAAAAAATGCAATTCTTCAGCGGAACGTTATAGAATACATACTTGTTAGATATTCGATGGGGATTTTATGTCCTATTGACCAATAGTAAATGGGATGGGCATACGACCAGTACGTAATCGTATTGTTTTTGGGGTTTTTGTATAATGAGCAAAATATAGTTCCAATCTTTCCCAATCAAACTATTCAAACAGGGAAGGAGAAAACCCTGACATTTCGAAGTCTTGTAAAAAATGATTCAATAGAATTCTCAAACCTACTTTTTCAACGGTGTGCTACTTGACCTTCAATACCATTTAAGGTATAATCTATTGAGTGTGAACATGACAATAATTTCAGATAAGGTTTTCATTCAATCGTAATAAAATGGTTCAAAAATTAACAGAGCGTTTACGTTCGCAATGTAAACAATAACTAGATGTTGAAACGTGACGCTGGACATTGAACTACATTTTTAGATATTGAGAAAAGCCCCTTACTCAAAAGAAAAAATCTAAAAGTGAAAACTTGCATTTTTATTCAGATAGTTATTTGATTTTCTATTCCAGTCTTAAATTAAGAACCCATATAGATGAATGAGGCAAAGAAAAATACTTTCAAAAGGGAGTACTCACCAAAAATCATTTGTAACATTGATAAAAGGTCGTCAATACATTTTTGCCGACGAAAATTCATTCAACCCTTCCACGATCATCAGAAAGACCGGAAATTGGGAAACACCTTTTCTAGAAGAATTGTATTTTGGTCAAAAATAATTTTTTCTAGCGTATAATTGCTCTCGTTCAAATTATCCGATCACTGAAATTGTTTTCAAAATGCTAAATTGGCCTCATCGAGAATTTCATTAAGTACCTAATGTTGAGACTGGAGATATACAGGGTGTTATTTATTTGAAAACCACACCCTTGCATACCAAATGTTAAAGCCGGGGAGAGTTGGGGAAGTAAATACCCCACATCTGACCAACCAAATGTTAAGCCCGGCCTATACAGGGTGTTATGAATTGACAAAACACACATGCAGCACCAAACTCGTTGTTAGATTGAGAAAACAAGCAACAAGAGCATCGACTGTCTGAGGATGGTCGAACCGAGATTATGGCACTGGAGCAGTTTACAGGAAATATATCTTCCTCTCTATGCTTGACCGTTGAGTTGTTTATCCAGGAAATACGTACCGTTTTCAGAATGATTCAAAGAAAAATAATAATGCACTCATAAAAATAGTAAGAATATACATATAAATTTTATCAGAATCAACAAAGTGTTTCATCCGTTCTACATACGGATAAAAAAAATACAATATTCCATGAATATAGTGTAGTTACTTGAAGTTATTTTTCTTATCAGTCTACAAATTAATAGATTGACTGAAAACAATAGTGACATCAATTGTTAAAAACGACTGTTGCTAATTACCATTCGAAAATGTTGGTAACAAAAATGTATGGAGGTATATTTAAAGACACATTATAAAAGATTCAATTTGCCCAAACCATAAATACAGAAAATACATATGAACTTACTCTAGATCAGCATGGCCAACACTTTTCACTTGAGAAGGCTTTTGACCGACAATTAGTTTAATTGTATTATTATTTGGATTAATCCCGCGAAAAAATTTTCATTTTATTTTTAAATCGCACGGTATATTAGATTCTCGTTGTATGAATACGGTTTTCTATGAGGTCATGTACTTTTGATTTGAGGTTTTTTCATTGACTCATCTCGTTCTTGAAGCGTTGATAAACAATAGGTGATTTAAAAAAATTTACTGGTTTACTCGTGAATTCACTTGGGTTGACTATAATTTTTCTTAATGGCTACTTAATTTCACTGCCTGACGACTATATTCGTACTATTCTCATCTTTATTTCCCTATGTTGTACTCGAATGAAATGTAACACCATTTTGATAATACATGTTCTTTGTTTCACTGCTGAACACCGAGAGAGTTGATCCGTAAAATCGCGCCTTTTTATAACCCGTTACCGGATCCATGGTTCATCCATGAATTACATTCCCACACTAGTTATCTTCCCCTTGTCAGCGGCTCAATGATTAATGGCTTGTTTCTGTCATCAAAAATATATAAAAGAACAGATTTATGATATTTCGTAGCCGGAATGCCATTAGGCGAGCTGTCAACAGCTATGAATTTATACTTTGTTTATCAAGAACTTTTTTAGATATGCGTAACTAGGAGGTGATGATTTATCAATAGCTCTATCGAGAATAGGGTGATTTTTTTATAGGAATTCTTAAGTGCATTTACTTGTCTTCAGATGATGAAGTATTTTTAACGGGCAGGTGCCATATCAGTTTCAGTCGCGTATTTGACTTTTGAATTTATTTTTATTCTCATTGAATTTTCTGGCTATAACGTTCATATTAAGGAATATCGTGTTGTTTCTTATGAATGACAGTTTTTCTGTAATTACTAACACAATGATTTAGCCCAGAATAACTGCCGCGGTGAAAACATAATAATAAAATATTCATTAAATGTTTATGGTGCTATCGATGAACGACATTAACAATGAAACCATACAAGAAGAAAATAATTTTTATTTCCGTAATTGTGGTTATAGGATGACAAATGGTATAACTTCTCTCAATGTAATAATTAATTACAATGCTTCCACGATTGTTCTACAGCATTGTATACTTTTTCAATAACTATACGACCGAAGGGCTTGTTACAGTTATTGCATTTCAACTGGCAATTATCATTTTTTACATGCTTTCTCAAGTCGTAGTAACGCTTATATGGCCGCATGCACTCACTACACTCATGAGTAACGTTCATGTTCATTGTTTATTGAATGCTTGAACTGGGATAATTCGTACCTCTGCACGGAATAGGAGGTCAGGTTTCGTCGTATAGTGTCTCCCTCACCTTTACTGGGATCATATGCCTCTGATAACTCCTCACTATTCCATTGCCAGTCTATGCAAAATTTCGGAAAATTTTTCATAAAATGGATGAAATGTTTGGACCTTTACGTTTGTCTTGTTACCAAAATAAATTTGTATGAAAATACCTTTTTGAACACCCTACCATTGGGTTGTTCTTCATCTTCCTCTCCTAGAATTTCCCTCGTACCCAAACACCTCTTTTCTCCGTGTTTTCTGCTGGCATATTCCAATAGTTTCACACAAGTATCAATCTTCTGTTCATTGAATTCCAGGTGAAAATGAGATGGTTTCTTCGTGCTTTTCATCGTGATAGATCCAGAACTTTTTTCTATTGGAACTCCCTGCAATAAAATCTTATTAATTGATATTTCTTTCGATTATTATTAAAACAGTGACATAGGACAAACTCAGATTATATAGTGCTTCTCAAAAGTCCCCTCCCCCCCTCTTATTTTTGGAACGATTATACATAAACAAGTGAAATTTGGAAACTGAATATTGAAGGTTGTAAACTTCCCTACTAGAGATGATAGATGACGGAATCGTCAAAGATGACGTCACAAGGCCATTGTGACCAATAATTTTAAATGGAACCCTACGGCAAGCGACACCTCTTTTAAAAGGTATCGAAAAAACCTATTCAATGATACTAATTTTGTTTGTCTTTATGGCAGTTTTGGCAACTCGCTTTTAAAAAACGCAAAGCTGTGATGAATTCAATCAGTTAATACTAAAATTCAAAATTCAAGCTCCGCCTCTGGATAGTTGTCAAATAAGCTGACGTTTTTGTTAGTCTCCCTAATTCGACGTTTTTGTAATTGTCCAAGTTTTTGTACATTTAATAATTTGTGTATTGTTGATCGAACGTTTTACTGTTTTAGCAGCTTTTAGTACTTTTAATATTTTTGTACATTTCGAAAATTTGTTAAACTGTTGTGAGCCGATCATTTAAGTGCTTCAAGAAGCAAAATGGTACGTGCTTTAGGTGATAAAGTAGCAGCGATCCTAATTCTTGGTGAAACTGGACAAAATATTCATGCAGCATTACGCATTTTCAATGATAGGTTTCCTGATCGCCCCGTTTCGAGGACTTATTAAAGGGAGCTTCTTCGTAAGTTTGATACAACGGGTAGTATTGATGATGCGAAACAATCTGGCAGACCACAAATTTCTGATGAGAAAAAAATTGATATACTGGCAGAAGTAATAGTTAATCCTATTTCTTCAACAACTCACTTTGCGTCTACCTGTGAAGTCAGTCGAAGTACAGTACACAGAGTGTTGAAAAAAAACAAATTTCATCCATACAAATTAAAAATGGTTCATCAACTCTCAGACGACGACCCAGACCGAAGACTAGAATTTTGTGAAAATATGGAAACTAAAATTAACCAACAGCCAGACTATGTCAAAACAATTTGTTTTAGTGACGAAAGTACTTTCTATCTAAATTGAAATGTAAATACACAGAATGTGAGGTATTGGAGTGACGCAAATCCTCACCTGTTTCGTGAAACACATACCCAGTTTCCCCAGAAGGTGAATGTTTGGGCAGGTATCCTGGGAAACCACATCGTTGGGCCTCTTTTTTTGAATACTGATTTAACTGGCGAGGTTTATCTGGAGCTGTTGCAAAACGCAATAGAACCGTTAATCCTTGAAATTTTGGAAGATAATCCAGATGAGTTCGGCAATTTGGAAATAACATTCCAACAGGATGGTGCTCCTCCACACTATTAAGGTGCAGTAAGACGGTATTTGGATGAGGAGTATCGTGGTAGATGGATTGGACGACGAGGTTCAACGGAATGGCCAGCTCGATCACCGGACCTCACACCTTTGGATTTTTTTCTGTGGGGGTACCTTGAATCGGAGGTTTACGCCACTGAACCTGACAATATTGACGTTTTAAAACAACGTATTGTTGCAGAATGTGAGGCTGTTTCCGCAGACACATTTGCAAAAGTACGAGAAGAGCTTAAAAATAGGATATTTCACTGTCAGGAAGTAAATGGAGGTCACTTCGAGCAATTTCTTTAAGTAGATACTGATTCTTAAATCTGTAATTAATATCATACTGAATGGAATTTAAATTTTAATGTTTACTAATGAGCCATTAAAACTGCCATAAACACAAACAAAATTAGTATCATTGAATAAGTTTTTCGATACCTTTCAAAAGAGGTGTCGCTTGCCGTAGGGTTTCATTAAAAATTATTGGTCACAATGGCCTTGTGACGTCATCTTTGTCGATTTCGTCATCTATCATCACTAGTAGGGAAGTGTACAACCTTTAATATTCAGTTTCCAAATTTCACTTGTTTATGTATAATTGAACCAAAAGAAAGGTTGTAATTATCCATTTCAAATGATAACTGGCACGATCAACTAAAAAGAAAATTCGCGTTCCAAACTTTTCTCCACCATGAAATTTTTTTGTGTTATTGGAAAATATGTGAGTCCGCAATTTTTCTTAGCACCCCTAATTTCAACTATTTACGTCTCTTATAAAAACGGTTGTGACAGAAAATGTTTCGTAGCAATAGGTAGTGAAAAATAAATGCGTTGTTCCAAAGAAAATGAAAGAACGGGATTTGAAAATATACTATTTATTCTCGAAATTGAAAATTGTTTTTCAGTTGAAAAGCGGCAATATGAGATGTACATTATTTAACGAGTGAGGGCAAAAGATACTGCTAATAGTGACGCGCTCCTGTGTTTTTTCAGAAATTACATCGAATCTTCAGTATCACATCTCAAGCTATCCATAAAAAACAAAACTGTAAAAAAATTATAATGAATCAATAGAACAAAGATGGCCTTGATTCATCGATTCAATGACTAGATGACAATTTTTCACGATGAATAAAAATCAATTAGAGAAAAAATAATAGTATTATCATTAACTATAAAAACGGAGAAAAAATCAATCGAGCAGTCAGTTCAAATTTTCCAGTTCAAAATCTTTCAATGAAAATAAGTTCGTGAAGAAGTAACGATTATTGAGTAGGGACGTCTGGTTCGGCAGTGAGTTCGAACCGATCGTCAGTTCAATTCGATCAGAGAGTTCAATTATGAGGTGGAGACAGTCAGTTAAATTCTAATAGTATTCAGGATAATTCTATCAGTATTCGGTAGTGTCAACGACAATTTAGTTAAAAATTAGATCATATTGATATTCAGATTATCAATCAGTATCATTCAGTTCGGGTATTTCGGTAATTATATTAATTAAAAGAAAAATTAGAAGCTGTCGTTGGGTCGCAGTTCTAGGGACTCACTCCACTAACAGCCGCGCAGGATGGGAATAATAGTAGGGAGTGAAACCGCTATAAAATTACCTTTTCTATAGTGCCGAAATAGTAGATTATATAACAAGTACGCAAAATGAGACTTTTGCGGACGAATCGTAATGTAATACAAAGATGCATACAATATTTTTTTGTACAAGCTTTCCAAAGAATGTTTCATGTAGGAACTATGATTTTATTTCTGCTATCAAAACGCAAATATATTTGTAGGCAGCACCGCAGAAAGCCGTGTGAAATAACGAAACTGACTTTTTATTACCGACGTATCAAATGTCAAATATGTCAACTAGTCAATAACATTTGCGTTTGTTGTTATGTTCTTTAATTGTGTTTTAATTAATTTTTTCCAGGATCCAAATATACTAACGTATTATGGGGAAATAAATAGTTGAATATAATAAACTTGTAAGAAAATATGACAACCATTCAGAAAAATACTCCAAATTTGAAAGAAAATTGTAAATGTATTCAGTATACAGCAAAATCCTGTTCTCCCCTAGTTTGACATTCGAATCGTGAATGTTAGATGTCGCCCACTTCATGGTAATCCTGAATAGTAAGTGACATTTGCAATACTTAAATGAAATATAAATTTTTATCATCCAATAAATGTATTTAGGTTTAGGTGTGAAAAACTAAACTTGATTTGAACTCAATTCGTATATTCTTGTAGAGGGATTATATCTTGTTTGAATTTACTATCATTTTGTTAGCTATTGTTCGAAGAAGGAAAGTGTGAAAGTCATCATGTTTGTACCTACCGCAACAATAACCATTGACAATTTTATTCAGGAAAAATCAAAATTCCTAGCTTTTCTGCGTTGAAATGATATCGGTTCATGGTTCTTATAGTATTTATAAACACCCGTAAATGTTCAGTTATGTTTTATGAAAGGATAAAATTCAGTTCGTAAAGTGTTGCCAAGACGACACTCCACGGACAAGTCCGTAAAAGTAGCATTTTAGGGAATTTCCTAAGTTTGGGGAGCGTATACAAAAAAATAAACTGAGACATCGTTCACACATAACTTTACAAACTGCCCACCTGTTTCGTAGTTTTGGCCGCCCATGAGCTTGCATTTGACTCCCGCTTGTTCTGATAATCCTGCAAAATCTAAAGCTTAACACCCCCTCTCCGCTTCAACTATGCTTTGAATAACATGTGTACTAGTTGAGGCTGCCGTCAGCCATCATACCTGTTGCCTACTAAATAGAGAATAAAGATGATTGGATTAATTTAGAATTTATTATTTTATTTGTTTAGTTTATTGCTTTGAGTAGAAGTATCTATTGCGCTGCCAACACCCAGGTACCAAGCCCAGTTGGATGCAATTAAAATCTCTCCTCTAGCAGTGAGTTTGTCAGTGCTACAGTGACCCCTGGAGTATTATTTCTTCACTAAGGCTACCCGGGGCAAGTGGCACTTCCCACAATAAATAGAAGATGGCGCTCGAGACAACCGGAAAACCATAATTGGGCGCTGGAATTTGCTTGTGTAGGAAAGATACCCTTACACCAACTTTCAATTAATCTGTGGTAGCTTTGTTGCCCAGAGAAAACATTGCTGTGAACTTTGTCGCATACTAGTAGATTAAAAAGTGGTTTCAGTTTTTGAAAAAAGTAGATTAGGAAAACACATTTTCTACGAACTTGCTATAAAGTATCACTTTCCCTTACTCATAATAGTCTGGTTCACAAGTGCCATTTCATCCCATTGCAGAAGGCATCCACGTAAAATTATGACCAAGGTGTCATTGGATGCGGAATTTTATTTAGATATGATATACGCTTTGTCCATGTCTCACAAAAAATAGTTTAAAAGTTATAAGGAATTGAGTTCAAAAAAGAGAGGTCGGTTTTTTTGCAAATATCTCCTGAAAAAAGTCCCACCTCCCGGAACTGTAGCACCAATATCTATAATTTTAATTGAGCGGTGAAAATACGGGTGGAAACGGATGCCTCGGGGCGCGCGTGCGTCGCTCTGCTCAACTTTATTTTTAATTATGCTTTTGTTAATTAACAAATTTTTCCAAGTTGGAAGTAAACAAAGAAACCCCGATAATTGTCAAACCGGAAGCCAGAAAATTGAACTGTGCTTTAAAAACTTTAGAAAAATCCTCTGCGGAAAAATAAAAAAAAACATTTTTTTTATTAACAATTGAAAATGCCGAAAAAATAAAAACATATATAAAACCTTGAAATTTTTTGTTTTCAAATTTCCCGATTGATTTGTTCCTTTATTGTTAAAAGCCACATGTAAATTTTATTTTTATTTTTTACTATAATTGTTTAAAAAATTGTTATGAACAAATACATTCTTTATGAGATAGTTCAATTTTTTTTTTGGAAATGTAGTAAATAATATAAATAATGATTTTTGAAAAAAAAAACATTTCTTAAAAAAAAATATTGCTTAAAATCGCACTTGTTAGTCAACATTTTTTATTTGCAAACAATTATTAATATTAAGGAACCACTTTTTTATTAATTATTTCTATATCTTTCTTATTCTAAAAAATACAATTCTTTTAATTTTTTATTTGTTTATTAAATAAACAATTTGTTATAAAAAAAGAAATTTAAGCGCTATATTTTTCTTTAAATACCACAAAAATAATGACCATGTGTCGTTTTTAAGCAAAAAATTGTTTTCTATTTTTCATTTAATTTTAAAAATTCTAATTTTTTGTACTCTTTTTTTTTCTTGTTTCTTATCTTTATAATTATTATTACTTGTAAACTATTGAAGATACTACGAGAACACTTGAAATCTTTATTGCTCTCCATAAAATAGTGAACAAATTGCTTTTAAGTTTCATGTACAAAAGTAATGCATAAAGTAATCAACAAAGTTTTGAAAATAATATATTATGTCACTATTACTTTTAGTTTCTGAGATAACAAGGCTGAAAAAGTCAGAAAACTTCCTTTTCCTCAATATTTTTTCTTTTTTACTCAATAAATAATGTAGTAAACGCTTCAACAAAAGCCTCAAATTATTCATTGTTTAATAAAGAACAAACAAGATTTGATGTATTTTTATCGTATCTTTGATAGTTTATAAGATATTCCAATTTTTAAAGCCTTGAAAAAAAAAATCCGCGGTATTTTTATAAATATTAACAAAAATGTAAATAAATAATTGAGTGAAAGATTAAAATAAAAGCTTGATTTGTTTATCGTTTTATGGAGAACAATAAAGACTAAGTTATAACAAATTGTTTATTCAATAAACAAATAAACAATTAAAAGATACATTCCTTTGTTCAGAATAAGAAAGAACAATAGAAATAATGATTTGAAAAAAATATTCCTCAATATTGATATTACTTGCAAAAAAAAATTGTTAACTAACAAGTGCGATTTTAATCAATAAATTTTTTTTTAAGAAACGATTTTTTTCTTGAGAAGCATCATTTTCATTACTGATTACATTTCCTAAAACAAAATATTGAACTTTCTCATAAACAATGTATTTATTTATATTTTTTCAAACAATTGTAGTAAAGAATAAAAAGAAATCATGTGGCTTTTAACAATAAAACACAAATCAATCGGGATATTTGAAAAAAAAATCAGTATTTTATTTATGTTTTTACTTTTTCAGCATCTTCAATTGCCGGCGGATTATTGTTTATTCAACTATCCAGCGAGTGCCAATTTTTTTTTAATTCCTTAATATTCATATTTAATTAGTTAAAATATTTTTTAAGCATCCGAGCAGAGCGACGCGCGCGTGCACCGTTCAATTAAAATTATAAATATTGGTGCTACAGTTCCGGGACTGTTTTTAGGAAATTTCCTGCTTTTCTCAGATTTCCGATATCTGCAATAGTTTTCGAGATATTTGAAAAAAGCTACCCCCTTTTTTTTAAATAGTTTACAAATTTTAAACTATTTGTTTGCGAGACATGGGGCAACGGGACGAAATGACACTTTTCCAACGGGACGAAATGGCAGTTGTGAACCAGACTATAAGTTAATACATATTTAATAACAGCGAAACAATTTATTAGACCAAACCGTCAACAGAACATATTATGTTGTGTAAAATTTTCATTGTGCTATCAAAAACACGGTAGTCCATCCAATATCGATTGCAGAAGCTGTTTCTATAGGGAGCAAATAAAAACTCACTTCGCTGACACGAGCGTATATGGGAAGAAACAGAACGAAAAATAACGTGTACTACTCGTATAGTCCATCCAATATCAATTGCAGAAGCTGTTTCTATAGGGAGCAAATGAAAACTCACTTCGCTAACACGAGCGTATATGCGAAGAAACGGAACGAAAAATAATCTGTACTACTCGTAAACATTTTCCGTCGGCAAACGGTAGATCAAAAGAGCCGATAGTCAACGTGGACTCGAGTGAGGGCTGTCAGTTGTACAACCGATTCGTCTGGACCAATGAAGTCGGACATAATGCTGGCAGGTGTGTCTCTAGATGGGAGGTCATAAATCACGCGTTATATTTGGAGGATTAAAAACCAGTAGCGTCTATGGTCTTGGTGTGTGCCGATCGAAATACGTTTTAGGATATAATAATAACCTACATCAAACAATGAAAGAAATTATTTTTCTTTCTTAATGTATTTTTATAAATAAAAGCTTGTCTTTAATTTTTTTCCATTTTTCATTATTTATGAAGTATTTTTGGAATCTTAAAATATCTAAATAAAATTAGTTATCTCCGCCACTGCTGCTCACACGATTTCGCCGCAATACTTTTTTATGCTTCTGCAATTGATATTGGGAAAACTATAAACATTCGCCGTCGGCGAAGGGAAGATCAAAAGGGCCGATAGTCAACGTGGACTTGAGTGACTTCTGTCACCGATTCGTCTGGGCCAATCAAAACGGACAACAATGCTTGGGGGTGTGTCTATACGATGGGAGGTCATGAATCACGCGTAATATTTGTGTTTTAATAGCTCTGAAAGATTAAAAACCAGTAGCGTCTGTGTCTGGTGTGTGCCGATCGAAATACGTTTTAGGATATATAATAACCTACATCAAACAATGAAAGAAATTTTTTTCTTTCTTAATGTATTTGTATAAATAAAAGCTTGTCTTTAATTTTTTTTCAGTTTTCTTAATTTATGAAGTATTTTTAAAATCTTAAAATATCTAAATAAAATTAGTTATTTCCGCCACTGCTGCTCACAGGATTTCGCTGCAAGACTTTTTTATGCTTCTGCAATTGATATTGGGAAAACTTTTTATATAGTTTTCCCAATATCAATTGCAGAGGCATAAAAAAGTCTTGCGGCGAAATCGTGTGAGCAGCAGTGGTGGAGATAACTAATTTTATTTAGATATTTTAAGATTTTAAAAATACTTCATGAATAATGAAAAATGAAAAAAATAAAAATAAAGACAAGCTTTTATTTATAAATACATTAAGAAAGAAAATAATTTCTTTCATTGTTTGATGGTTATTATTATATTCAAAACGTATTTCGATCGGCACACACCAAGACTATAGACGCTACTGGTTTTCAATCTTTCAGAGCTATTGAAACACAAATATAACGCGTGATTTTTGACCTCCCATCTAGAGACACACCTGCCAGCATTATGTCCGACTTCATTGGTCCAGACGAATCGGTTGTACAACTGACAGCCCTCACTCGAGTCCACGTTGACTATCGGCTCTTCTGATCTACCGTTGGCCGACGGAAAATGTTTACGAGTAGATTATTTTTCGTTCCGTTTCTTCGCATATACGCTCGTGTTAGCGAAGTGAGTTTTCATTTGCACCCTATAGAAACAGCTTCTGCAATTGATATTGGATGGACTATACCTGCTTTCACTCGATCACCCGCCGGGTCTTGATAAATGCTTATCGGCAATGAATAATTATGAGTCTGTTAAGCCGGGATACAACGGCGCGTGGAGTGGCAATCCTGGGTTGAGGGTTGAGTGTCAAGGTTGGCGCATTGAAATGTGTCGGCGCATGTAGGATCGCGGTTCCAGACATAGACACGCAACGGTTGTAGTCTGTTTTAAGCCGGCAGTGTCGGCGTTGAAAGTTTAAATAATTTGGTTTAATTGCAATCACTCATTTGCTCTTCAATTCGCTTCCAGGTATCATGAATTAAATTCCTGTTTTTATGGTTTGGATTCCGTGGATTCCAAATAATCGGCTCGGCTTCATGGAGGGATAAAAATTCCACTTCGTTCGACCACTCCATGGTGAAAGTTATATACCACGGCACTGACAGTACCACGCTCCTAGCCGCGTCGTTGGATCGGTATACACGTGTTGAACGCCATCGTCCGAGCTCCTCTGGACCGTGTTCATTTACAGACAGAAGACGGGACTCCCCGCGCCGACCGAAGATCGCCAAACCTGCCCTATCCGACGGCGCGTGAACTGGCAAGTTTGGCTCGAGGAGTGCCACTCCTCGCGCCATTGGATCCCGGCTTCAGAACGATAGCAACACTTCACGGCAGAATGGATAGGATAATTTTTTGTGAAGTTCAATTAGGAAATCAAGTTTTGGCGATTGTGGATTCATAATAGTGTAAATTAGTTTATCTTTTTATTCAAAATACACTCAATCGATTTCAGTGATTCTTTATGGCTTGCTGCTAAAAATATGTGGGTCGGGACTTACAAATATATCTTAATTTAAAAAATCCGAAGTTCTCTGTATGTAATCGCCTTTATCAATTGCAATCATCTTTCCTTTTTTTAATACGTTTGCAAATTATATTATTTTCAGTGGACTTTTTCCTTATTGCTTTCGATATAAATTTTTCTTTATTGTATTTTATGTGAGATTTTCGACAAGATCATTCTGAGGCCACTAAATTTCAGTCATGGTATACACACAATGTTCCGTATAACTTAAAATTGTCTAATTACCAGAAAAAAAAATCGAAAAAAAAACCGTTGGCACGTCCAATCGGAATAGATAGATTTCACAAACTATGGCAGACAAATGCATGACGATGTGATCTGACATATATGACTTGTCACAGATTAGTTGTTTCTATTATATTCTCTTCTAGAAAGGGAAAGACTGATGAGTCATGTGTGTCAAAGGAAGATTCACTTTTGGTCAAATTAGATGCTATTTGACATCAAGTTATTTTCAGCGATTTTTATGAACTCTGCCGAGATATTGATACAAAGTATTTTATGCCAAATTTCATTCCATTTGGTTTGCATACGGTGGAACGAAAAACATTCTGTGGCTTTCTCCCCATTCAAAAATGTGTTTGAGAAACATTTATAAAAAAAACATGTTTCAATCCCAAAGAGAGGTATCCTAGAATTTTTAAAATCACAATGTCCCCTTTTCACCCTTCCGAGAAATGTATACAATTGCAATTAGGGCATACAAAATATAAATGTTGACTAACTGAATAACCTACCAAACTTCCTTTTAGCCTTTAGGCCTCCAAAAGTCAATTGGAAGAGTACTACATTTTTTTTTCATGTTAAATGTACGTTTCAAAAGGTCTTCGCAAATGTAGGTCAGCACAAATTCCTTCCATTGTTTTTGTTAAAATGTTAATTCAGGATAATCCAAGAATTATTTCATCACTTGATGACTATCACATAATTAGGTCGACTATAACAATGTTTACCAGCCAGGTTAGTCATCAGACTTGGCACTGGATGTCCTCAACAGATCACTAACAAAATCCCTCGAAGACAAAGAGATAGCCATCGCGACCTTCGTCGAGATCGAGGGCGCTTTCAACAATGCATCTACAAAGTCAATCACCAGAGCTCTAGAAAATAAAGGGGTCCCATCCCTACTGTGTCAATGGGTAAACCAGTTTGGTGAAAAGGGTAATCGTATCAACCACAGCAGGTAGGGGATGCCCACAAGGTGGGGTACTATCACTTCTTCTGTGGGCTATCCTAGTGGACGATCTACTGGGAAGGCTAACATGCAAAGGCATTCATTGCTTAGGATATGCCGATGATCTTGCAATTATTGGAAAAGTCAAATTTGCAGCCGTTTCGGAGCATACGCAGACTGCTCTACACTTAATTAATAAGTGGTGTCATTAGGAGGAACTAACGGTAAACCCCTCAAAAAACCACAGTAGTTGAGTGTACAGAAAAGAGAGTTCTGAGAAGACTCAAGCCACCAGTTCTGAACGGGGTAGAAATTACAATAGCACAAGAGGCAAAATACTTGAGAGTCATCTTTGACCACAAGCTGACAAGGAATCAACACCTACAAACAATAATTCGACCTCAACCTATGCAGAAGAATGTGTGGAAAAACTGGGGGCTCCAACCGAAAATGATGATTTGGCTATTTGGTCATCAGACCCATGATAGCATACGGTTCGGTGACATGGTGGCCAAAGACTCAGCAGGCTGGGGCGATCCGAAGGCTAAGCGGCATCCAAAGGCAAGCCTGCCTTGCTGCCACAGGAGCTATGAGGACCACCCCAACAGCCGTCTCAGAAGTCTTGCTGAACCTACCACCACTTCATGTTTACATACAAAGCGAAGCCAGGGCAGTCACCAGTAGACTGACCAGAGGAAAAGCGCCCATAAGTAAACTGCACGGCAAAGTGTATAACGATCTATTCAAGGAGTTGGAAACCGACGCCATAATGGGAATGCCATCGGACGAGATGCTTCCCAAGTATAGCTTCGAAAAAAACTAAAACAGTCATAGCAGACAGAGAGGCATGGAAGGAGGACCTCCAATTAATGCGCAAATTGCCTGCTACACAGACTGCTCAAAAAATGTGCAGGAGCAGGAATATATTCAGCCAAAGGCAGGAGTCTCACTGAGCTTAGGCAAACATGTGACGATATTCCAGGAAGAAGTTGCAGCAATCCACCACTGCGCAGAGGAGTTACCAAGGCATGAGTTTAAGAAAAATACCATTGCCATATTCTCTGACAGCCAAGCGGCTATCAAAGCAATCAGCTCCATGCAAGTTAACTCCAATCTTGTCTGAGGCTGCTTGGAAGAGGCAACGAAGAGGCAGAAAAGGAGCACGAATTGGCCCAGTACCTTCTTGTGGCACAGCGAAAGCGTTACGAACAACGCAAACCAATAATTGGTGGAAATAGCAATCTCAAGAATGGTGGAGTAAGGCACCGGGCAAGAGACAGGCAAAAAAGTTCATCAAGGAACCATCTCCAAAATTCACAGAGTACCTGCTGAGCCAGAATAGGAGATCAACCAGGATCATGGTTGTGTTCCTGACAGGGCACTGTAGACTCAATAAACACATGAATAACATCTGGCTGGCAGACACAACCACATGTAGGTTCTGCCAGGAGGAGGAGAAAACTTCAGCGCACATACTGTGCTACTGTGAAGGCCTTACAAGTCCCCAATATATGGAGGACTCAAGTTCTGGCCTATGGAGTCTAGTAACAAGGACAGGTCTAGACAGGGAACTCTAACATAACATGAGAGGCTCCTAGAGTTAAGGGGTTCCTAGCCCATAAGCCCCGTACAAATCTAATCAAACAATGTTTACACATGACATTTCCGTAATAAGCACATATAAACGCAACAATTTTATCAAAAAGCCTGGTATGTAGGGTTGATCTCGATGAGTTGACGAAATATATTTACAGAAAATGAAAATGGTACCATTCTGAAAATTGGTGGGATGGGCGAGAAAAATTTCGTTTGGTAGCGTTGCGTGTATATTCGCGAATATACAAGCAACATAATCGTATATTCGCTTAGATTTGTTTGGTTAGATGAATGCATTTACTGTCCATATCACAACAGCGAAAAATGTATGTGTGCTCAAGGAAATGTTCAATATTTATATGAATGGCTATGTGCATATATTTAACCCAATTAATATTTAGAATTGTATCACTAGGAAATGAATATTTATGAGTATTTCGGTTTTTCCCTCAGTCTACATTTTTCCTCTTTTCAGGTGGGGTTGAGTTACCATTCAATTTGAAAAATAAAGTTAAAGAAACAGTTGAAATAGTCAGGTTTGTGAAAAAAAATAGTGAGTTCCCCTTTGAAAAAAAAAAGTTCAAATTAAAAAGTTATGTTTGAAAAAAAATGGGGTTTTCATTTAGAAAAAAGTTCAAAGATAAGGAAATGGAAACCTCAGAAAAAAGTGGGTTCTCTCTCCCCACACGGTGTATGTGGCGTACGTCACGTGACCTCTGTGTAGGAAAATAAAAGTCAGCTTATAGTCTCTATTCATTTATTTTGACATTGCATAAAGATTCCAAGCTTCTCTTTCGGATAGGAATTTTGCCAAAGCGAAAAACATTATGGTTATAACAACTCAGGATAGAACAAAGAGTCTATATATTTCATTTTCCAGTGGTGGTGGTGACGTCATCGCTGCTGGAACATTCCGCCATGGTATAACCGTAGTAGTAGAGTCATTCATTTCTAACTTCAGCTGGTAATTTTCAATGGTTTTCGGCAGGTCTTTGGTAAAAAATAACTTCTGTTCGATTCAATTGAATCCAAGGGTGGTCTCCGCCATATTTGAAAGAAACCGCTACTCGTCGTACACCATCATACGGTACGTCGATGTAGAATATGCTGTTCAGAATCAGAGTCTAATATCATTTGAATCATATCAACAATTGCGTTAACGTCGTTCTGAGATTTAACTTTTTCAAATTTCTGGCGACGTTTTTCTTTTCTTCATAAAAAAAACAACCATCTGTTCAAAACTGCTCAGCATACTCCTCGGACAACCTCAACTAAATGCTATTCGCCACACTCTTTCGATCCCTCTGTATATTTGAATCAATAATACTCGCCCAACCGTTAAACATTAGTAACTTTTGCGTTCATATACCACAGCATCTCCACAATTTCCGAGCGACCGCATCAGTGCTATATAATTATATAAGGCAATCCAAACCACGTGACCCAATATGGCAGTTGTTGGTATACACAAACTGATAATCACCATAAGAACATCATTGTCAGTGTGCTCTTTTGGCTGGTAAAAGTGTATTTTTGGTTATTTTCGGAGCTTTTGTGTTGCTAAGTAATAATATTCAGATGGAGATTGATTACCCGAAGACACTATTGTTGAAAAGCAGAGGCGTTGGTGAACGGTAGGCTTGAAAAACATCCCCATCTTCTGTTTACATTTTTGGTAAATATCCTTCAATCGAGCTCGCGCGATTTGAGACATGTCGTAGATTCTTACCTCCTGAACACGAATCCGAAGTCAAAACGCGGCGGTCTCAAATTCTTTCCGAGATACGTACCTCCAAAAGTCAAAATAATGTAATTTCTCAGCTCTATTTTCGGCCACTGGAAACTCTCAACATTTGCCTTTCTTTTAACCAAAACATCACACACAACCTTAATCACGTGGTTTTACCACATTTTTGTAATACAAACTGCATTTTCCAATAAAATTACCCTTCTTCAAAACATGAACAGATCATATGATTCCATCTCAAAACCATCAAACACTTAGTGATTTTTATTTTTGAGATGTTGTTTGAACTCGTACTGTCAAACGACATCAAAGCTGAGGTTCATTGTACTTGCGCAAAATGGGTTGACTATCATTGTTTTTGCCTCGTAAACACGAATTTGAATTATTTTGGTGATATGCGAAACTTCCCTAAACTTCATTTTTACCATTATTTATAACACGTTTGCTGAATTATGTATTCCTATTGAAACCAAGTTCTGTGTACTTGCATCTAGCGACTGACTGTCACTTCTGTGCCAAATAATAAATCGTAAAAAACGAAGAAAATCACCGCTACCGTAGTAGTTATCTGAGAAAGTTGATTAACTGACCATCAACTTGGATAGCAAGGTTAGCCAAGTTAGGTTAGGTTGTGTTTCCTTCTACGTAAGACGTGTTTCGGTCCGCTCTATAAATCCGGTCAATATTCTGCGTAGAAGAAGGGAACAGAACCTAACCCTACTTGGCTGAACTTGTTATCCAAGTTGATGGCCAGCCAATCAACTTTTTCAAATAACGCTTCGCTTCGCTCGCGGAATTGTTTTAGTTTTTTTGAATTTTATCGAAATCAATTGGTGGCCAAAAGAAGGGCTACTTATTGTTCTTGAAGTATACCTCTTTCATGTGCAATAATATTGATCTATTCAGAAGAAGGCAACATGCCATCTATTAACGAAACAAAAAAATCAATGTTCCAGAAGATTGTAGCTCAAAAAACGCATCTTCAACTTGACATGTGACGATGTCCGAATTAAGGGTGTCAATATCATAAGAATAAAAATCTCATGTTTGATGTTTATCAGGTGGCATCATATGTTCTGCTCACCTTGCGATTTTATTGGAAAATGAAGTTCATTACAAAAATGTGCTAAAACCACGTGATTAAGGGTGTGTGTGATGTTTTGGTTAAAAGAAAGGCGAATGTTGAGTGTTTCCAGTGGTCGAAAATAGAGCTGAGAAATTACATTATTTTGACTTTGGAGGTACCCATCTGCAGATGAAGCCCTATACAAGTTTAGAATCCATACATATTTTAAAATTGGCTTCGTTGTGAAGGTGAGAACAATGATTCAGAATCATTCTTATATTTTAGTTAGTCTAGCATATGTCTTTTCCTAGGCAGCAGGCTCTTTCTAGTAGGTACATGTATAGTAGCAAATCTTGAGTCATCGAAGTGAATTATTATAAAGGAATAAAATTCATGAGAGGCAATTTATAACTTCTGATCTGGTCTATTATGTTTATTGCCACATTTGTTCATTATAAGAGAGAGAGAGAGAGAGATTTGATATTTCAGAATATTACTTCTCAATTTCCATAATAGTTCTTTGTAATCAACATAATTTTTTTTCAGGTCAAGCATTCATAAAAGGCAAATTAAAAACCTTCAGATGTTTGGTACCTAATTGCAAGGGATGGAAGCATTTGTACTGCTCACTGTTCTTGTATGGTCGCAAACAGTGAAGTATGCAGTCATATTGGTGCTATATTAGAGGCAATGTTACGCACAGATTTGGAATCTGTGTGGCCAATGTCATCCACTCGACAAATCTATTGGACGACTAGCCTTCTGCATACTGTTGTGTTTGATAATAATACTATTTTTATTTAATTTTAAAATTGATTTCATGACAACTTCATCTCTTACTATGCATTTTTAGTTGTTTTTGTCAATAAAAAAATATTTGTTTATTCCTTGTTTTACTGATTCAGCTGATTACTCTAAATTTAATACCAATCATAAAAAAAAATATATAGAATATATATCTTATTTTTTATACAGTACATTTTGATAAATACGTATCACGATATTTACGATTTCTACTTTTGATAAATTCATACCAACACCATTCATCAGGCCTTGATCGAGGCTTTCAACAATTGCCTGAAATATCTAAAAAGGAAAGGTTGAGATTGAAAAATATATTTCAAAAAATTTTCATTTATCGAGTCACCAGAATTTTAAAGAAAATTTGAATTCCAATAATTCAATAACAATACCTATAAGATTGTTTTTTGAGCAGGTTAGTACATATGAACATTCATTTTGAGTTTTCTATAATTTTGAAGTGGAAAATATATCAATTATCTGTATGTATAGAAACTTCATTTGAAATGGGACTTCCTAATGAACAATAATTCAGAGATATACAAGTAGGCAAAATCATACAAATAACCGTAGGAACAAATCAAATAACAAAAGTCTGAAGTCATCCATGAATGAATTATGGATATTTTCATGATTGTGCACACATTTATAATAGGTATGCCTGCTGCAGCCTCTCTGATACATGATTTTCGAATCCGTAAGATCTTCTCTTCCCCGATAAGTCATTTTTACTTGTCAAAAACTTATGATTTGAAACTGTAGGCTCCGAGTAAAACCCGACCTATCCCTGTCGTGACGAGACCCGCAGTCTATGGACTTGGAGAATGGGGAAGCAGTTTAACGTGCAGCGCCGCAGTGGCGGAATCGGAAAAATGGATCCAGACAGTATTCACTTATCCCTATTTACCGCTGTGATAAAAAATGCGATAGTTAAATTTTTTGGGTCGCAAACATCAAAACGGCAATTTTATGGTTTTTGCACCGTGAGCTGCGAACGTTTGGAATTTATCGCCTTCGCTTGTTGACTGGCAGATGGCTTGCCCCATTCCTGTTCTAAACATTTGGAAGTCCCTCGGTGAGCGTTTATGTATGAAAATACTGCGTAGACGTGTTTACAGTCGCCACAAGCATTCGCTCTGCAAGTGCAGGTAGTTTTTGTAACGTTTCTGTTACAATCAATCTACGAAAGGAAAAAAGTCAATTGACAAAACATCTTGCAAGTTTGAGTTTCACAATGATATAAACAATTAAATTTTTTATACTAATAATTACAATAATCTAAAAAACCTGCATGAAACATATTTTTATTCATGTAAAACACATTCAAAATAATTTTTTTTGACAAATTCTGACAGAAAACGAACAATATGAAAAATATGTGGAAATGTATGTATGTATAGAAAAAAACAATATTTTCAATATATATTTTTATATTTCTTCAATATTTATTAATATCTCTTTATTATTTTTGTTCAATCGTGTAATTTACTCTTACATCAAACATGTAAGTTTTAATTGAATTTTATTAATTATTTGTGAAAATATTCATTCACCTCTCATTTGATATAGTACTGATTTGTTGTCGCTGCTGCTTGGCTAATCACTTTTGCACGTATGCTGGAATAATCAATTGTTTTTACTTCCCGCACCTGACACACATGACCTGAACGCACCAATGCGGCTCCTTTTTTCACAGACTTATTCTCGAAAACGATGTCACTTGATCCATCACGAATATAAAACTCTTTTTAACTTGCCAATAAATTACATGTAAACACTACGATGACAGGCGAATTACGTATTCGCAGTGCACATGTCAGTAGGTTAAATGCGGTTCGCAGACTACTCCAATCTCCACTTTATTCATTACTAGGGCAATTTCCGAAACCGGGGCTTAATTTAATTCAAAGGTTATACATGCCGAATCACAATGCAACTGCAGCTTTCACATTTCTAGCAAACAAATTGCAAACTGTTGCACTATTTATCACAAGGGCAATTATGGATAATTTGCGCCATCTGTAGTCAGTCGCCCGATTCAGCCACTTCGGCGCCCCTTACAAAGGTGCTCCAAGTCCATAGTCCGTAAAATAAAGGCTTGGTGTAATAAACCGCTTATCGTATTAAATCCAGGTAGGTATAAGTACGAACTGCTAGAAAAAAACCCATAATTTTTATATTTTTCATACTAAATGAGGGTTTTGTACTCCACGCCTTTATTTTAAGGACTATAACTACAATGCAAGTAAGGGGCATTTTTCTTCAGTTGAAGCACCAATTATAATGAAAAATTGTAAAAACTACTCAAATTCGCAAAGAAAATCACAAAATAAACTCCTTTACCACCATGGTCCCTTATGACGAATTACAATGTGTGCCAAGAACCGCCATACTGCTTTCGTTTTGACAGGTCGTTGGATTGCTTTATTCTAGGACGCACCATACCCTATAACCATATCTTTCTACCATATTGTTTTTCCTCATATGACTGACTCTCTAGCACATTGTTTTTTTTTCAGTTTTCTTATAGTGATGGTCACTTAGTTGATCCAGTTTGAAATTCATGATTTTGTCCTTTATAAAAATGAGGCTTCTTTCTATGGATGAACTGTTACGAAATCAGTTTCTACATCTCGACACAGTGCGTTTGAATTTGATAAATACGCAAAATTCCGGATTTGACGGAATATATCCATTTGTTAGATGAGTTCATATGGCCAAACCTTTCTTTAAAAAAGTGTTTCCGCTCTAAAATTTTGTTTGCAGTAATGCCTATTATGTTTTGAAGCATATGTGCAAGCTTCATCAAAATCCGGTTTGAACTTATATTTTCTACCTTTTACGAGATCGATGAATCCGATGTTATATTTGCAAAAAATCGTTCTTACCATTTTCTTTGACGCCAGTCTTCGGGCCCTCCATGGGTTTTGTAAGAGCAAATATATATGAATCGTTAAAATATCATAGAAGAAGGCTATAACTCGTATAATGATTGATAAAATTGCCAGGCCGCAGCCATCAGTTGTTTTCCTGTAAAGAAGCGAAAGTTAAATGACGAATAACAATTTAAAACAGACATGAAATAATGCTCAGTAATATTAACAGCAATTCTTCCATTAGAAAAACTAACATAAACACTAACTACTTAAATATTCTGTAAGCAAATTTAACTGCGTATAATTTAAATGATTAAGTAACTCAATGAATTTCATCCTGAAATACGAAATTAAAATACTGCACTTTCATACTTTTTCCGAGTTCAGAATTGGGCCATTTTCAAGCACCGTTTTCTTACGCCAAAATCACTCACAAAAATCAAGGGGTTCTATCGAAAAACAACAACAACAAACCTAACTTCTCACATCTTTAGTAAATCTCACTTTTGATACAAACCACCACCAGTTTTTCGAATTCAAACATGAGCAACAAGTTATTACGCCAAGAAATTAAGGGTAAATTGCTATTCATGTTTGAATTCGAAAAGTTGTTCTGTAACATGTGAGATGTTAGTTTGTGTTAACTGTTGAAGAGGGAGGACACTTTCGATGGAACAGGCTGTTTTTTGTGCCAAATTGTATCGAAAATGAGAGATTGGGTGTGTGTGTAGTTTGTGCTGGTGAAAAAGAGGAATTGTGAGTGATTTTGGTGGGAGAAAACGTTGCTTGACAATCATCTGAACTTTGAAGGGAATTCTGAGTTTTCATTACCTACAGAAATTCAAAATGTAGTGTACAACCAGTAAGTATGCATAAAATAGGTTCTACGCGTGAAAAAATGCTGAATTCCTCGCACCCCATGCCACTGACATGATATAACGTTGCCGACAAGACATGTAGAGTTGCGTTTGAGTTCCGTTGCTGAAGGGTATATAAAACATTCTATCAAAAATGAACGACAGATTACTAAGAAAATTCTAGGGGAAAAATAAAATTCAACCAAAAGTCAAAATGAAACATCTACCAGCAGGTGATCTCTTCTGCTCATACAGAAGTTCTATAGATGAAAAAAAATGTATTCCGCCAATGTTCAATTTCCAGATTGATGGAATGGTGTTAGGAATATTTATAATTTATAAATGATTATTAAAAAATTAATTTCTTTAAATTTTTTCTATTGGACAAAATTGTGTCAAAATATTATACTATAGTATTCTTTTGAGTACAATTGCTTGAAAAACATTCACATGACAATTGAAATTATATTTATTCGAAAATAGTAGTTTTGAGTTTTTTTGTGGGTTGCTTTCCTTTTCATCAGTATTGAATTATTTGAGAGAAATTTCGGAGTAGTCCCTCTATTTTTAATATAAGTCTATGTGAGGCATCCTGATACTACCAGAGAAGGTAAATGTGTTTTCAACGCCCCGCAAGGGATGAAGAAACAAGAAACAAAAAGTTTCATCAATATAATTGTAGATCATAAAATTTTACATGAAAATTCTGCTCTGCCTTCTTCTGCTGCTCTCGAAATTGACGAAGATGAAGGGAGGCTTCAAGTTGGAGGAATAAAAAAACACATGCTATGATTAAAAAAGTCCCCTCAAATATCCATCAGAAAACACTAATTTCCAGACTAATGCCTCGACGAACGTTGGATTACTTCTGACGAATATTCGTGCAATGCCTCTCAATTCGAGGTAACTTTCCAAATGTTTGTTGTGAAGCAGAGACATTTCGAGGTTTTTGCCCCTGATCGATTCAAGGTAGGTTATGCAAACAAAAACGAATGTCTGCGTACCCGGATGGATTGATCTAAATTCCCTAACTAAAGGGGCTAGTGAAGTGGGTCAAATATCCATCAGAAAACAATTAGTTTACTGGCTAATGCCCCGACAAACGTTGGATTATACCTGATAAATAATCGTGCCAAGCCTCTCAATACGAGGTAACCCAGGCAACACAAAGAGGTCCCAAATATATCTCGGCGAATTCTTTTTAGGAAATTGTGACGCCTTTTGTAACTTCTCTGAGAGGTTGTTGAGAGCTCTATTTCTCCGTCAGATGTCAGCAATATCCCACGTGGAAATTCTTGAACAATACACTCTGGCAAGATCTCTGCGAAATCTTGTGGCGAGTATTTTGGGAAATTCTCATTTACATCTCATGTCGAAATCTCTGTGAGCTTGCTGTGTGATCGTCGCAGGCAGTGCCTCTAGCAAGTTCTGTGGGAACTTCGCATATACAGCCTTTTGGCGAGTTCTTTGGGAAATTCACGTCAACTGCTTTTGTTCTATGTGAGGTCGCTTGCTGTGCTTCTGGAGTGGTCTTCAAGAGTTCACATTGGGAGTTGTACAAGATATTCCTTTATACATCCCACACAGTGCTTCTGGTGTGGTCTTCGAGAGTTCGCATTGCCAGTTGTACAGGATATCCTTATACATTGGAAGATAAAAAATAATCTCAATTGAAAATTGAAAAACTAATTTTTTCAGAATTAGAAAAAATCTATGATGAAAAATTGAAGTAACTTTTTGTAATATCTAACAGAAAACAAGTACTTCCCAGCCACTATGGCATGCTGGACACAGAATAGTTGTTTTCTGTTAGATATTACAAAAAGTAACTTAAATTTTTCATCGTAGATTTTTTCTAATTTTGTTTTTTTCCATCTCTCAATTGAGAATAATGTTCCCTTTTTCAACATGAAAAACCTACTAAGAGGTTATCCTGAACGATGAAAGATATAGTTTATAAAGTTTATCTTTCACTCATTTTATAAAAGTTTTGTGATATATATTTGTATGAATCGCTGGGAAGTTGAGGGAGCATATCTCTGAGAACTCATGGGAGGAATTCCCATCGGGATACTCAAACTTAATAAATCCATATTATATTGTTTTTTCAAGTCGTACCTAAAAAAATGTAGAATAGGCGCATTCAAATGTATATTTCTTATATTATATTTATAGTCCTCCAATGGTTTTGTAGATACCTTATTCCATACTCCAGATGAAAGTTCCACCAACTGAGCTACTGATGTCACTATTCAGGATATAAAAAATAACTGCTGTTCTTCATATTAGTCTGAACAAATTAGGTGAATCTTACATCATTAAGATGAAATTTGTTTTTCATATATTCAAAATAATAAGTATAAAGGGCCACATATTGTTTTTCAGTATCGAATTGGTAACATTTTTATACTTCCTTATATGAATGATTATTTTTCACAGACAGTACAAAGAAAGATAATAGCCACTTCGCGTTATTCATGACCGAAGGTCTAGGTAGACCTCTTAATTGAATTATACATTATAGAAGGGATTGAACTACACACATGGTGCTTTTTAAGATATTTTCATAATGATTCTACTTTTACCAATATCTGTCCATGAAATATTAACAACAATTGACATCAAGCACCCCACGCTTTCTTTTTAGAAATAAATTTGTTGTTAATCACTGTATTTCAAACTCATTTAAAATTATTTTCTACTTTTTAGTTCAGTTTTCTATTAAAGCGTGTTCTTCAGTTTTTAAACTATTATTTATTAATAATTGGATACAAGGCTAGAACGCTCAGCGTCACAGATGTTTACGGCAATAATGATCAATGTCCATCACAATTTATAAAATTGAAACCCAATTATCTTAAAACAAAGAAACTTGGACATTTATCATTATTGTAGTGGATTCTTCAAATTATGGAATTGAAAGATACTCATCTATATAACCTTGACGTTTCGGGAACTGTATTCGTTAACGTTTTCAAAAATCTTTTGAATATGGATGGAAATTCATAAGTTCCCGCTGTATTTCACGTAATGTTTCTCGAACGTTATCCTTTTTGATTAATGAGACATTGTCAATAGTAATATAACGAGTGCAATGGAAATTATCGATAATTTTGGAAAATTTGTCCGAATGCATTTTTAGTTGGAAAAGAGCACGAGTGCACGTAGTGCACAATGGTCTTTTTCAGTTGAAAATGCAGAGTGCAAATTTGTAAAAAATTACAGTTATCACCATTGCACAAATTGAAGTTTTTGTGTACCCTAACATAACTCTGTGTTCAATTGTAACAATTTTAATAACCTATAAAGTTGTGAAGCTTATTTGAGAAATAAAAATATGAAAATAGTTTCTGTTATTATTTTATTATTCAAAAATTAATACGAAACACCATGTACGTTGGGTCATTGATTTGCTAATTTTTTTCTCATAAAAATGATAGGTACCTATAAGAATAGTAAGTTGATACTTTTGGGGTACCCTCGTTACGCCACTGGCCTTTTATAGAGGGATCACTCCTTCAAAGAAAGACCAATACACGCTAAGGAATTCTCAAATATTATGAATTAATCACTTTACTTGATCACTCCTTTGATGTTAGATTGAGAAGTTGAGTAATAAGAGCATCGACTGTCTGAGGATGATCGAACCAAGATTATTTTTCGAGAGCGGCTACAAGAAATATCCCTTTCTCTTAATACAGGAAATGTGGGGCGTTTAGATAGAAACACGTACCGATCCCAGAAAGATTGTGAAATAATGCACTTGGGAAAGCATTAGAATATACATATATATTTTATAATAGTTACATAGCAGTTCCATCAGTTCTATATGCTAAAAAATGGTAAAAAATGATACTCTAGTCAAAGAACAGTTGAGAATTTACATTAAGTCAGTTTTTGGCATTCTCAAAGTCAATGGACTGAATATATGTAAAAATACCATCAATGGTTGAATAGACTGTTGATGAATATTATTTGAAAAATATGGGAACATAAAATAAGGGATACATTTAAAAACATATAAAAATTATAAATGATTCAATTTGCCCAAACATAAATCCAGAAAAATATATAACTTACTCCAGACCATGAGGTTTCAACACTTATTCACTCGATATTTGTTTTACACGATATTAGTTTGATTGTATTATTATTTTAATTATTTCCGCGAAAGTTGTTTATTTACTTTTATATCGCACTGTATATTAGACTATAGTTGTATTTGTAATGTTTTTCTATGAGAGCAGGAACTATCGTTTAGAGGTTCTCGGTGTTCTTGGAGCATTGATAACATAATATCTATTTATGGTAAATACTATTTAAGTTTAACGTTGTGGGGTCATTACTCGTAAAGTTTCCGGTTTGACTTGATGGGAATTCTCTTCCTTACTAATTCAGCAATTTCACTGTCATATGATTACTATGTGAAAGTTGAGCACTTTCATCTTTCTGCACCACATGTTAATCGAATGAAAGCTTAAACACCTCTGAGAGGACTTCTATTTACCGAAATCATCTCCCCTTTCCATGGATCGTTCGCTGGTCGCATACCTAACATTAGGTATCTTCTACCTGTCATGATCAATCACCGTCTTAGTAATTAATGGCTCGTTACTGTAGCCGAAAGAATGTATAAAAATGAATGATTTATCTATTTCGTGGTCGTATTGCATTTAATGAGCTGTCAAAACCTATAATGTATAGTTTCTTTGATTACTAATGAAATTCCTTAGATATACGTAACTCGGAGGGTGATGAGTGGTGAAAAGGATGACTTTTTATATGCATTCCGGGCTTACAGGTGTCTATTCTATTTTTAACGCGCCTTTGTTTATTAGTTTGGTCGAGTATTTGATTCCAGAATTTATTTTCATTCCCAGTGAATTATGTTTTCTGGCCATAGAGTTTATATTTATAAATAACTTGTTGTTTCTTATATTTGAAAGTTTTTCTGTACTTATGGGGTACTGTACTGTGCAATTATCCGATAATCGTGCACTAGTGCATGATTATCACGTAATAACTTTCTGATTGGTTCAAATTAACAAATAAAATATGTCAGTTTATTGTTGTCAGATGATCAATTTTGACAGATGAATGAAATTCTCTTGTTCATTTGATGTATGGCTGTTTTCCGGATAATGGAGGCAATCCATTACACTAGTTTACAAAATTGAACTTTTTGTCTGTTGCCGTGAATTTTGTGGTTGATAATTTTTTTATGAAATGTTTTTTTCAAATCTATCCTCAAAAGTTTTTGTGCAGCTCAAGGTACTTTTTTGAATATTTATAATCTATGCATATTTATTCGTTGATAATGTGCGTACTTCACTATCTTGAGACTATTACCTGAAGTTTTTGTGACATAAGTAATTCAAGAAGACGTTTTTTAAACAACCCAGATCATTTTTGCTACATATGTGGAGAATATGTGTTTAACTATTGTAGAAAAGTTATATCAGAGTTCGTTAAAAATACCTATTTTCTGTATTTTGGGATGTTCTTGGATAAAAATGACAAGTTTTGGGATCCCGATTGTGTTTGTAGGTAAATCGTGTGTTGAATATTTAAGATAATGGAAAAAGGGCAAAAGAAGTGCTTTCAAATTTGAAACACCAACCATTTGGCGAGAACCACAAAATCATCTCGATGACTGTTTCTTCTATAGTGTCAACATGAAAGGCATTAACGCTAAAAATCTAGCCGAATGGCAGTACCCAAGTACTACTTGTGTTCAGGGCCCAGTGCAATATTCACCTGACTCTTCACTGCTTGAAAATATATTTGAACCCTTAGTACAAGACAATAAAGGACCAAGCCCATCAGAAAATGATACTGATTTTGAGGATGTATCAAATGAGCCAAAATGCTTTTCACAAAACGAGTTAGATGATCTTGATCATCAAGACTAAAAGAAAAAAAATTGCTTTCTCCAGGTACTAAAATTACTTTTTATCGTGAAAGGGAAAATATTACGGAGTTATTTTTCTTCAGATATTAGCAACTTGTTGATAAAAATGGGTTTGAAACAATATGAACCAAGTGAATGGCGTTTATTCATTGAGAGCTCAAAACGCAGCCTAAAATGCATTCTGTTACATAACGGATATTAATACGTTGGGGTACCTATTGAAGGAAGAATATTGTATCCTAAGTCCACACATGGGAGAAGAGCTTTAAAGTGAAGTTTTTCAGAACTCAAACATTAATTCAATTTTTTATAATTTTTTTCTTAGTAAATACATGTGTTTTTCTGTTTTGAACATAGATATTTGAACCTAAAAAACTAGAGCTGATAAAAAAATTACTTATATATTTAAAAATAGCATATCATATGTCATCAACAGCTCAACATTTTCCGGCAACAGATGTACTGTAAACTAGTGTTATCGCTCTGCAAATGCAAGATCTTCTTCCAGTAAGGGTTTCCACGTGTGATCGATATGAGAAGAATTTGTTAATATACAGTTTTCACCAGATAGTAGAATGGTCACCATTTGATTTCAACATATCTATGTTCTAATAATTTTGATCTGTCGTCGATTCTTAACATAATGTTCGTCCTGGTGCACTTTTAATGGTCTTGATGTCTCACCAATATAACTTTTACCACAAGAACAGGGTTTTCAGATTGTGAAAGATTATGAACCCCCAAAAATGTCAAGAATGAGTATTTCTCCCCAAAAAATAAGCTTTAAATAACACATCAGCTTGATTTTGGATTATTGTCGTGAAATTTACGTCGCTAAGAAATTAAAAATATTATTTAGCTGTGAATTGTAATAGAAAAAAAAATAATATAATATTTTAGTTGTTATTTTGGCTTGTTGGGAACGTATAAAATTGCCAGTCAGTATTTACATAGTCGAAGAACAACAAATAGTTAGACATAAAATTTTGGTGGTTGGCGCGTTTCCATTTTGTGAACGAATTACTTAGGAAAATTGGGTTGTATGTTTATGGATTGTGCAGTTTCAGATTAACATAATGTTGATTAGTTGTGAGGTGTGAAAAAGACAATTGAACAGTTGTGGTGGTTAGTTAACATTACACAGGTACGCTACCAGTGTCGTATCATCTCAATCGTTATTATGCTTGAAACATTATATAGAACATCAATTCTAACAAGTTTTCGCATAGAAAAATTCTGTTCATTTTTCATAAGTTATTCTGAAATTGAATGGTATGGATTATTGCATCCTCAGTATTACTGAAAACAACTTGCACACTGACGTTGAGTGTATCTTTATTTTAACTTTGTTCAGATGTTCAGAAATCGAATAAAATCAATAGATTGATAAATTGATTTCAGTCCCACTACTTTTATTCTGGTTACTATGATACTATAAAATTTACAGATAATTTCAGAGTTTATCAATATCATACGATGTGCGTATAGTGATATCTAGCATAAAGTTTTTAATAAGTTCTCGTTCAAAATCATAGATTACATGATTGTTCGAGTCGAGGAAAGGAAATCAACAATAAAGGAAGTAACCAGTAACCAAAATGTTAATTTTTCCCGTCAAAATTCAGAAGTCATCGAGAACCGGTTCGAACAAAATTAATCATAATACATGCGGTTCTTGTTTGAGCGGCGTTTTCAAAGTATTTTGTCATTTTTGTATATTACTTCAGGGACAGGGTACAAAGTTGGTAAAATATTTGCCATATTATTCAATTCTCGATCACATTCACGGAGAAGGAGGTGCATTCAAGTAAAAATAATAAAAAAAAATTGTTGGAAATATTAGATATTTTTTTACTATTTCATTAACGATTTCATTCTTATTGGGTACTGTCAAATGGGGTGACATTGATTTCATGGGGGGACTTTGATAAAGAGTGATATTTCGTTACATTAATTTAAATCTCCCGCAATTATAATCCGCCCTCAGCCGCGAATAGAAGCTTTCTTTTAGGAGCTTCGTGCTCCGAAGCTGTACCGTGTTTGTTGCTCCTGAGCTACTCCCAAATAAAAAATTTAAGGAGTGTATTACGTTAAACATATTGCACATGCGCAATATTTGATAAATATTCATTTCGATATTTGTTGATTGGTGAAAAAAAATCTATAAAATTCCAGACAATATACTAGGGACTGAATTTTAATCACACGTGATAGGGTCAGATCATAATCCTCTGTCGAAAACATCATACATATTTTTCTCGTAATCATTTATTTGTAAATCTTTATTTTCAGTCACACCATTAATTTTATTTTGTGATGCTACCAGAGATTATAACATTAGATGTTGCAATCTGTGAATGCTAGTCAAACATAAACATTATACATAACCAAAAACGGCTTGTTGCACCAAGTTCTTGGTAGGTGCAAGAGGAGATAAGGTTTTTGTTGCTATTCCGGGCACGATCTGAAAAGAAAGAGTCGGTGGCTGTGTTTCGTGCCCCGGTGCAGCTCCGGTGCTTCATACATGGCCAAAAATGAAGCTGTATATGTCAGTCGAAAGAGTGAAGTTCTGCCATTATTATTCTATCAGAATAGAATACTGATGTCAATCTGATGTTAAATTGACACTGTCCAAAATTATAAAGTATTTCATGAGTTTTTGCATTTTTTTTTTACAATATCGGTTATTTACGATGTAGTGCTTTCTACTTAACCTCACTTCATGTGAGATTTGACACAAAATACGTTTGTTTGAAAATTATTAGTGGATACATCATGTGGGGTCACTTTGATAACACTTGAGCTAAGATTGATAGTTATCAAAGTCGCCCTATAGTTTAGAAACAATTACATTTTCGCGATTTTCCGTTGTTTGCTTTGGTATAGACCAATTACATTTTTTCATTTTAAATTGAAGTCAGCTCCATTCACAGAGTGTGCAAAAACCTACAATGGGCTGTATCTATAAACGCAAAGTTGGGAGTTGGGATCTAGGTAAAGCACTAGAAAAGATAGTTGATGCGAACTGGTCCATTAACAAAGCATACAAGGAATTTAATATTCCTTACGGAACCCTATTTCATGAATACAAAGGCATGCATGTGAGGTCACATGGAGAGCAACCTGTTTTTAATACATTACAAGCATTTATGATCATCAAACGGTTTTTAAACGGTTTCATTTAGCTTGCCTTGTTTGTGTTTTGTGTGGGTCAAATTTGTAATTGAAATTTTACCGCCTTCCTGTTGACTGATTGATCTGAAATTTGGTACTCACCTTTAGTTCTGATGACGATGCAATTATGTGTATTTAGTATAATTGTAAATCCAAGATGGCCGCCGCTACAAAATGGCGTACTACATATTTTTTTACAACCCCCTCAATATGGATATCAAATGGAAGGGCTTAGCTAGTACATCATGAAAAAATTCCAAATCCAAGATGGCATCCGAAACAAAAAGGCGGATCATAGAGTTTAGACAGTAAATACAACCACCTCAATATGGATATCAAATTGAAGGGCTTGACTAGTAGAATACAGTACACCATGAAAAAATTCCAAATCCAAGATGGCGTCCGAATTAAAATGGCGGATCATGGAGACGGTCAATACATTAAAACTGAAATCCTTAATTTCGTCATGGGCTTCCACTGTCCACAAAAAGCAAGGCAGCACTGTAGACCACATAGTGGGGCCTAGTCCCACCATGTGGCTAGGTCGCCGGGAGGGGAGTATCTGCGACGATCCCAGACACCTCTGTGCAAAGTCCAGGTCCCTCTCTCAGTAACATGGTAGAGTGCTCAGTAGCTTCGGCGAACTCTCACTCGAACGGTTACTCGTCACACGTTACACGAATAATATCAGGTCGAAAGTCTGATATGGCGGTGACCCATCAAACGCTGACAGGAGGAGTCTTGTTAACATGGGTACCCAGGGGGAGGAGGATAGCCCCACCGGTACGTTCCGCCGGTGCCTCTCCACATGGCGTTGGACTCTGGGGGGCGTGGTGCTAGAAGTGGATCAATGAAAAACAAGACCGTAATTCGGTAGAGACGGGGGAGTCCTTCACCTATGGGTTGAGGTGATTGTATTCCCTGCTGACTCGGCGGGGAGCGGCGCATTAACCCGCTCGGGTACTGACATCCCATAGCCAGTAGCTTGTCTTTTCAAGCGGCCCCACCGTGGCTGAGCTATAACGGTAGCTGGGATTACCTAGCACGCTGATTGGGCGTATCCCAATTTCGGATTCCCCTCATTGTATTAGTGGCACATATTGAAACCGGAAGGTAGGTACTGTGCTGCTAATGGGGGGATGAAGAGCGAAGCCCTCGTCGAATGCGGGGAGGGTGAGCTTGCGATTTTCAGTTGTTGTTGTAGACCACATAGTTGTGTATTTAGGATCGAAATTGTTTGAGGAAGGACAAGCTTAAGCGGCACTGAGTCCAGTAAAGTCTTTGGAAGGATTATGTATTGAGGAGTTAGATGGCAACAAACTGACCGGAAAAAAACCTTGTAATGATGAGGCTCTAAATGAACCAAATAGAATGAGAAATATTAAGAACTAAATAAAAATCTAAAAACTTGAAAATAAAATAGGTAAAAAAGGTTAACCGGTTTTATTGTAAAGAAACATAATAATGATGCAGATAATGTACTAAAAGCTAAAAAATAAAATGAGTTTTTTTTAAGTTAAATGGTTTTATTGTAAAGAAACATAATACTGATGCAGATAATGTACTAAAAGCTAAAAAATAATTAGGTAGGTACCAGGTACCAGTCATCACACCACTCTCCTCATCAATATAGGGCATTGATCAGACTAATCGTGGTGTGCGTCGAATTTCCATCATCTACAGTCAACCGCTCTAATCATTATATGCTTTGGATGGTCTTCTCAATAGACAACTTATGCAAAATGTATGTAAAAGTAAATCAGTCACTATTATCGTGCGATATCACAGAACGATCATTTACATATTTACTCAGGTTACGCCCCACGATTTTATTTTAGTCTGATCAATGTCCTATATTGATGAGGAAAATGGTGTGATGACTGGTACCTGGTACCCACCTAATTATTTTCTAACTTTTAGTACACTATCTGCATCATTATTATGTTTCTTTACAATGAAATTGTTTAACTTAAAAAAACTTTTTTACTTTCTTTATTTTTTAGCTTCCAGTACATTATCTGCATCATTATTCGGTTTCTTTACAATAGATTCGTTTAACTTAAAAAAAAATACTTGTTAGTTTTACCTGTCCCGGTGTCTGTAATCAAATCTTGCAAGTTTGACCCACTGTTCCCCGATTAACATGAAATTTGGCAGGTGTTTATAGTTTCCGTGACAATGCATGCAATTTTTGTTAGAGAAAATAAACAAAATGACGGCTCTAAGACGGCGGACGAGATTTGTGTTTATGGCCCGATTCGACTCAAAATGCGCTAAAAAGTAAAAAATAATTGTTTTGGAAGTGCGACGTAGGTTATTCCGTGAGTTATAGATTCAAAAGCTTGTCGCTTTTGTATTCAAATTGAACTTAGCGCGACATATCCAAAGCAAGTATTTTTACTTTTTAGCGCATTTGAATAAGAGCTTGTCTTTCAAAAGGTTTTTTTTATTAATTATTTTTACCAAGCAAGAGAAAGATACCAATAATTCGGTGTGTATTAACTTGCAGTGACTGGGGTTTTCCGCTATGTATAGAAGATTCACAAATGGTTACAAAATCGTTCTTAGATAGGCAAGGACGAATGGTTGACCGTTTTAAAAATAAAATCTCTGGTCGAGAGTGAGTTTATTCACACATTAGAATTTTAAATAAAATTCCGAACTCTGATGATAATGGTGATTAATTTGCGGCAGATTTTGGTAATTAACTCGTGTCCTATTTGAAAGAAAAACGTTACAACAGCACTCCTGTTCAAAATTCGTCATAGAAAAAGAAACGGTTAACTGTGGAAGCTGGAAAAAGTGTTGCTTGGCCAACAAATGAATCAGACAAAAGTGAAGAAATGAATCGTATTTCGGAAGAACTGTCTGATGAGCATGAAGACGCAAACTCCGACGTTACTGAATAGCTTATTTACCCACTAACCCCAAGGATATTGTGCCTGGTACATTCATTCTAGTGAAAGTGTCTGGAAACCCAAATTCTACTAAGTATAGATACGTTGCGAAGGTTGAAGGGCAAGCAGACGTGAATGACTACAATGTCTTGGGGTTAAAATCATTAGACACCACAAAAATAACTTTCAAAATTGATCCTAACGACTCGTTTACGATAAGCTTAGTCCTCTAAGCTTATCGTAAACGATGAATAGTCATGAGAACGGCTGGACCGATTTGCCATTTTTTTTTAAATGTTCGTAATAGCCCGAGGGTGGTTTTTACGGAAAAGAAATTAGGAAAGTTGCCCGCAAATTGGGAAATTCAAGAAATGTGGCCAACAGAAGAAATATTGGCTGAGCTCCCACTAAGGTCCGAGTAGCTCAGTGGTTAGAGCGAGTGCTTTGTAACTCAAAAGGCCCGTGTTCAATCCCCAGGCGTAGCCACACAAAAATCTTTTTTTATTTTATTTATCTCTCGAATCAAAAACGAACGGGATAACGGGAAATCGGGATATCGGAATAACGGGAAAATGGGATAACTGGGGAAACGGGTAAGAGGAAAACGGGAAAGGGGAAAACGGGATAAGGGGAAAACGTGATAAGGGGAAAACGGGATAAGGGGAAAACGGGAAAAGGAAAAAACGGGATAACGGGACAACGGGATAACAGGGAAACGGGACAGCGGTATAACAGGGAAACGGGATGAGGGGATAAGGGAATGAGGGGATGAGGGGATTTAAGGGGAAGGGGATTTTCTCTTTCTTCGTTTTTTTTAATTTATTATTATTTTTGAGGTGCAAGAGTAAGAATGGTTTATGCCAATCTTGTAACCTATTGACAGGGTTCATTTTTTTCTTTCCCCAAATGTATCTAGATATTATTTTCTGTCAATAAATGTATATTATTATTATTATCATTATAAGGGGATAAGGGGATAAGGGGATAAGGGGATAAGGGCATAAGGGGTTAAGGGGATGGGATAGGGGATAAGGGGATAAGGGGATAAGGGGATAAGGGGATAAGGGATGAGGGATGTAAGGGGATAAGGGGATAAGGGGATAAGGGGATAAGGGGATAAGGGGATAAGGGGATAAGGGGATAAGGGGATAAGGGGATAAGGGGATAAGGGGATAAGGGGATAACGGGATTATGGGATAACGGGAAGCGGGCAGAGTCAAAAGCTAACCTAGATGGAATGACACAAAGAAAAACGCAGGAAATATAAATTCTAAGCGGACGCGAGTTTGCAGGAAAAATGTTTTATGAAATAAGAATTTTGGGCAGGACATCGTCTGTCGGTTCATCTAGTCAGAATAAAAAGTTATATCAGGAAACATCGGGATCACTTTCATGTCATGTCCATCCAAGCGATGCTTTTTTGACTTCAAGAACCTTTTTACCCAAAATACCAAAAATATCCCTTTATACTCATATACACACTCACATAACAAAGTCAAAATATAGAAAACCGAAATTGTTTCATTATTGACATCGAGTATGCAAATAACCACATGAAAAAACTGGATAGAACTGGATAGATCTTCACAGAACTGAAAAAAGTCCAGCGTATAGTACCAACAACTATTTCATTATGAATTTTTTGAAATGCTATGGAGGATATCGCCATGGCTTTCCAATGAGCTAGAGGTGAACTCTCGGTTACACTATTCTTCCATAATCTTTTCAGTGGTTTTGGAGATAGGGAAGGGCGAAAATGTTTTTGATGCATATTCTCAGCAATATCTCTATCTCATACCAAATTGTGAAAAAAAATATGATTTTTCAATCTTAGTCCACATGATGATCGCTACAGGTTTTCTGAAACTCAAAGTAATCTTACTAGTAACTTTTTTCCATACATTTTAACTTCATTTTGACCTTACACGAAATTTTGATAAAAAAACTAGCACTCCTGAACAATTTCAAATACATGTTGAAAAGGGAAACATTCTCAATTGAATATTGATAGAAAGATTTTTCTATGAATTGAAAAATCCACGATTAAAATGAAGTTATTTTTTGTGAATGTCTAACAGAAAACAACTACTTCCCCGGCTAAAGCCACGCTGGACATTGAAGATAGTGACTAAGGTTTATCTTTCAGTCGCAGATGATTCCACATCTGATTTTATGAACATCCTGTTTATATTTTCAACAAATCAATTCAAATACATATTTTCCTGACGTTTGGAAATTTCACAGCTTGAGTAATGTTCTTCGCTAGGCCAAAATTCAACCTTCTAGGAATAGTTTAAGAAAAACTATTAGGCTTCCGTTTTTTTAGAAAAATATTGTCTTATTTACCATTTTATTCCAAAACCTCGGGATCTTATACCAAATAAAAATCTAGAGTTTCCGTAGAATAGTAAAAAAAATTTTTTTTCCAGTTCAAAAAAATATGCTCACCTTACTACCATTTTCGTATGTGGGCACGAACGATTATTTACATCACTCAAAGAAACACCCGCATCACAGAAAGATCCTGACTTATCATCTATCTCACAGAATATAGGTTAATATTATGTGTCTATATATTCAAATACACGCACAGTACTGCTGGAACTGATAATTTGAACTCAAGTACCACAGCAAGCCTCTTGAAAATATTCTACCTAAATAATTGTCATGTAGGTAGGTAGATATTTCACTCTTTAGATTAGAGTATTGTGAAATGGCAATGACGTTGTTAAGTACTTTTGTTTTATCAAAAATTAAAATTATGAATAAAAGGAAAATAAAAACTTTTTTAAGTGATAGTTTTGATATGAAGGCAGAATGTGCATCATTATTTTTTCAATATAATAATACTGTAAAAAATATATAGGGATTTAAATAAAAAATTAAATATGACTTGAATCTCCTGACCATCAGAGACACCTGAGTAGGGGGCTGGGAGAGTGGACCATTCTTTTTTGGGGAAGAAAAAAAACATTGTAATTTCGATACACGGATTTATTAACTTGAATATCACAAGATGAAGTTACTACTAGTACTTCTTGTGAAAAAAAGCAAAAAGTTAACATATTGAAAAAAAATTCAAACATTTGTAATAAGTTAATAACATTAAACATTTTAATAATTAGACTTATTGCTCTTTCTTAACCCTTTCGGTCATGGCGTCCTCATATGAGGACATACAATATCATGGTTCATATATCAAAATTCCATTGTTTATTACAGTTTGTCAACGCTTTCCTCATATGATCACACTTGTAGTTCGTATTTGCCATACAAAGCGATATCTGTTTCCGAATCCTTGAATCATTGCATGAGCTTCATATGCGTATCAACAGAGAGCGCTTCTGGGATAAGTTGATATTCTATTTGAGATACACCGAGTTTATTGATGTTGTTGGCTTTTTGTGGTGATAGTTATATATTATAGTGTATATTAAGTGTGTTAACCAAAAAAATTGATTACAGTAAAAGGTAAGTCTGTGAGGTTCTGGTTGTCTTCATTTGGGGACATCGTGCTGTAAAGATAATGAATGCTAGTGATATGCAATTCAAATATAAAGTTGGATATTTGAACTTCAACAAATTGCGTTTGTACATTTGGTAGTGGCTAATGATCGATTTTTGTTAGAAAATATTGTACGGAAAGGCTCAGGTAAATAGTGTACTTACTGGTGTTTGCCGACTATCCTATGTTTTCTATAGGTTATACATTTTTTTGAATATCGCTAGTAAACGTACGAGAGGACTACGCCTAAAACAAATGGGAAATGGCTTTCGAACAGAGTTCGTTGTCATTTGTTGTAGACATTTTCATTTTGAAGCAAATCAAAATATCCAATGGTTTTCATGATATAGTGCTTCAAAGTGAAAAATGTAGGATTTTTAAGATTTTTTCCAAAACTCACATTTTGGCAGATCATGTTATTTTGTACTGCAATCCTTAGATAAAAAATTTTTTTTCTTTCCCAGTTCTTTTGAAAATATTTGTTTTTTGTTTTGGATCTTGTTTCAGTTATTTATTAGTAGAATTTTCATTTTCTGATTAAGTGTCACTTTTCTCAAAAATTATTTTCCTAATATCGTTTTTTTTTATTTCATTCTTCTCAACATTGAATTGGGTTTCCTTAAACTTCTTTTTTTATCTTTCATCGTCATTACATGTGTCATTATTAGGATTGGACTTTCTTTTCATTGGAATTTCTGCGACATTCACTGCTGCCATTTTCTTTCTCGGGTGTTGATATTTTGGCCTTGCCGGGCTGGCCGCCTCGTCGTGCCATCATTTCTGCAGGCACTCTCGGAAATGGTCTCACCATATCTGGAGTCACTAATTTGTCATTTGAAAAATATTTGATTGGTGAGGAAATGCAGCCATATTTTTTTTATTCCGAATCGGCGGGCCAGCAGGCCAGCCTTCAATGACTCCAGATATAGATATATATATATATATATATATATATATATATATATATATTGTTATGTTATGAAAAACTAGTTATATATTTTAAAAGGAAAAAACCCACAAAAAGAATAATTATTCAATAGCTATTAGTTTCAAGAGATTGTTTTTACATAATTTTTGAAGTTTTTATTAAGCCTCTGTATGATATGAATAGATAAAAATGTCCAAATACTATAACACAATCAATTTCATACACTGTCATGATGATTGCAAACCATAATTGTTCAAAAGACAACAAAAAAGTCTAAACTTACAAAATCATCCTGAATAAAATGTGATCCACAAAATTATAAGCTTGAAACATACAGTATATGAAATTGTATCTAACTAAAAGTAGCCAATGGGAGAACAGCAAACTTCTTGATGACAATAGCCAATCAGGGAACAGTATGGTCAAATGTAAGATTTGAAATTGTGAGAAAATAAGAACGAGAAAGTGTCAGAGACAATTATCACTGAAAATTGTATATAGTATATAAGAAAGTAAAAATAGTTGTATTTATAAGTTTTGACAAACAACCCCAAACAGTGAAAATGTGACAATATAGTGCGCGAATTCAAAAATTCAAATCGAAAGGAATGAGAAAAAATGGTATCCTGGAAACGAAAAACAAAGCCACTAGGAGATCGAAAATAATTTTTAAACGAATGCCACGTTTTGTTGGGAGAGAAAGAAAAATTCATTAATTTCAACATAATAAGCAGAAAACCAACATTACCTTATTTGTTCACCATATACAAGTATTCAAAGCTGATTTCTGAATTTGTATGGTTCCTTCGTTTTGGTATTGGAGTTCCTGAGAGCATTGGAGTGAAAGAGAATCCAAATCTGGGTGTATATTGAACAGCGACCGTTCCAGCGACAGGCATAAACTTTCCTAGTGCACATCACGAACTGAACAATTTCACTAATAACTCATATCCCATCATTTGAATTTGAACTATTAAAGAAAATTTCACTTTCAAGGTAAAAGTGAGGTTGTGTCTATTTATCCATGACCTGTTTCTCATGATTAGCCATGAACATTTGTAGATTGACATTAGAATAAGTTATCGATCGTAGGCCAGGTAAATTTAAGTTTTCCTGAATAAAGGAAATAATTGCTTTTTGATACTTTGTTGCTTATTTTCCACAATTATCAGCAATCGTATTTATAAACACTGAATAGAAATTGACATCAAGCAGTGGCTAGTGGCTCAATTGCCTGAACCGGCTCTCTGAGACAAGAGGTGTACCAACTGAGCTTAGCTGTGGTAAGGAAAGTGATAACAATTGGCAGCAACGTGACGGAAGAACAGTGACGTTAGCTAGCAATCATTATTACATTACAAAAAATATTATACAGGGCACAAACAATTATCTATCTCATATCATATTAATTTATATATCAATTTATTCCCAAAACAGGGCAAAATTAAATTAATAATATTTTTTTTCAATTCATCATTACATAACAATATATATATATATATATATATATATATATATATATATATATATATATATATATATTTTGTGGCGAGACAGAGGAAGCTCGTTTGGCTGTAAAGGGCTCAAGTAGAGGTATTGTGATCACTTGATATCTGTTGGAGTTTTGTAATGGCTCCGAACTGAATTTGGCGTCTTTAACAATTCCTTTTGATTCTGTAGCGTTTGAGTTTCCACGAGCAGTATCTGGAATATTCTGCGGAGACTTCCGATGCAATTCCGGAATACTGAGAGATTCCAGTTCTGGAGTCGATAACTCATGAACCTATTAATAGCCAGGTTTTCGTTCGATGAATATGCTTAAGTCATATATTTATTAACTTCAAATATTGATAATAAGGATAGCCTTTGTGATGCCAAAACAATTAAACATCGATTTTCAAAATCGGGCGCTAACACGTTTTTTTATCAATGACTCGATTTTGTTCGTTCATCTCGTTCTAGTAGTCATTATTTCACGTGAAAAATTGTTGGAGTATGACAAGCTTATTTAATTTTTTTGCAAATTCTGATTATGGTCACATAACCACAAAATTGTGATATTTCTTTTCACGTATCAATCCAAACCACGTGATAGTCAATATGGCGGTTGTTGGCATACAAACTGATAATCGCCATAAGAACATCATTGTCAGCGTGCTCTTTGGCTAGTAAAAGTGTATTTTTGGTTATTTTCGTAGATTTCGTGTTGTTAATTAATAATATTTAGATAGAGAGTGGATTACCTGAAGACACTTGTTGAAAATCAGAAGCGTTGGTGCACGGCATGCTTGAAAATACATCCGCATCTTCTGTTTACATTTTTATCAATGTATTTGTTACAGTTGAGATTGATCAGTGATTTGAATCCTTTTACACTGAATATTTCTGAACTGAATCATTCAATTGTTGGTGCTCATCCTGTTATGAATATGGATATTATTTCGAATTCGGTTTTTACTCATAGCTTTCATTCCCAAAGGCAGATGAAGGCCTATATAAGTTTAGAATTCGTACATATTTTGAATCTGGCTTCATTGTGAAGATGAGAACAAAGTTCAATAAAAATTATTATAATAATAATAGGTCTTTATTTCCCATATGAGTTAGTACATATTACAGACAGATTCATGACATGTATTATTGATGGTAAACAACGGAAAAGAACCAACTTTATGGGAAAACGCCAAGGATCAGATGGTTTCGTGTAACTGGTGTTACATGAAAGCCCTGTTATTGAAAATGGAAACATTCTCAATTGAATATTGCATAGAACATTTTTTCTGTGTATTGGAAAATCCACGATATTATTATTTTTAAGCGCGGAATCATTTATATATTTCAGCTAGTTTAGTATATCTTTTCCTAGGCAGCAGACTTTTTCTAATGGGTAGGGGAGAAGAAAGAGGGGGGAGGAATCGGCCATTTTTTTTAAATTTTTAAATATTTCAAATACTCGTTCTGTTGAAAAAGGAAACATTCTCAATTGAATAGAAAGATTTTTCTGTGAATTGAAAAATCCACGATAAAAATGAAGTTATTTTTTGTGAATGTCCAACAGAAGTAGTAGAGAAAATCAAATAACTATCTGAATGAATGTTGACGTCTGGGCTACAGGGGTGTTGGGAAAACCACACACCTGACCACCAATGTTGACGACTGGACTATACAGGGTGTTGTGAACTAACCCACCACACCTGTAATACCAGAGGTTATTCGTTAGGTTGGAAAAACAGTATTAAAAGCATCGACTATATGAATATAGTCGAACCGGATATGATATATGGAGCGGCCTACAAATATCAATATCCTTTCTTTCAATACCGGAACATGGGTTGTTTATTCAGGAAATACTACCGTTCAGGAAGATTCGAACTAAACAATTATTTGATAAAATAATAATGCACTCATAAAATGTTAAAAATGTATATATATATTTAATAAAAACTGACACAATTCTATCAATCGTCTATGGACGTATGATAGGCAACAATATTCGTACAATGAAAGCGAAATTAGCGTATTGGCAGATAATTCTGCAGTGGCTTCACAATAGAAATAATTTTAATAAAAGAACAATTTCGAAATTCAATTGCTACCAACGACTAACAATACTTCTCTTTTTGAGATCTTTGTAATCTTGAAAACTATGGAAATACTTTTTAGACACATACACATTTTAATGGGTTGGGTTTTGCCATAAACATAAATACAGAAAAACAAACATGAGACTCACCCTGTTTAACACTTATTCACTGGAGTAGTTTTAAACGGCAATTAGATTAGAAGTTATTATTATCAGTTCGTTTTCTCCCGCGTCAATCGGTTATTCTAATTAATTCGTCCGGTATATTCGTATACAGATAAGGCTTTTCTAAGTGATCGTGAACCATTGAAATTGCGGAATCCCGTTATTATCTCTGTTTTGGAAGCTTTTACAATTTGTGGAAACTATACTGTTCACTCGTGTTTTTACTAGGAGCTTCAATACTTGATTTGAATCGGCTGAGTTTCTATGTTTGCTGAAGTTAACTACACTGGTTTGGAAACTCTCATTGTTATTGCGCGATACTGTAATTAGACTGACTTTTTAACCTAACTTTTGAGAATGGCATATTCTCGGGTTCACTGTGGAATACCAAATCGAACTGCTTTTGTTGATATGAAACTCACGCTTTTATAACCCTTCATCGGATCACGTGATAGTTTGTCTAACCGCGCCTAGCGATTATAATTATCTTCAACTGGTCGTAATAAAAATAATTAATGTGTTGTTTTGTTTCTGTCATACGCGGTGAATTTATGGCGTCTAGACGGGTCGATCCCCGGGTGAATTACTAGTTTGTTTACTTTTTTAATGATGCGGTGTGGTGACACCTCGCATTATCGCTTCTTGTAACGGCTCTTAATGATGTGGGCTGGTGTGCCTGGCGTTTATCGGGATTTTTTAATGGCCCTGTTTGTGTTATCGACTTTGGACGGGTGTTTTGGTAATTATTTAAACTGACTTCCTTATCTCGCTGTGACTGTAACGGGTAGCAATCAATAAACTTTGTTTTGCTCTCCTAGATGAGTCATTTAAGCATTCGGTATACAATGGTTACGTCTTGGTAATTATCTTTAAATGCATTTCTGTAATTACAGGGCGTAACATTTCGACCCAACCCTCAAACAAAAAATTTTGACAAACGCAAATTTTTTTCGAATAGCAACTCTTTCACCTACAATAAGCAAAATGTTTTAACTTTCTGAAATGTAATCCTATTCTAGCGCCAAATTTTATAAGTCTTGCTTTGACAATTACAATAGATTACTGTTTACATCTTCTAGAGGATAATTATAATCTATCCCCAAATTTATTAACCTCACTGCTCAGTACTTAATTCTAATTTTCTTAAAAATAACATGCAAATAATCATGCAAACACACAATAAAGTCTTTTTCTTCCATGGGGTAATTTCCATACTGTAAGGGTATGTACTCGCCTTCTTCAACGAGGGGATTTTCTCACTTCTATTCCGGTGGGCATCAATTTAACTCTAGCCGTTGGATCCTCTGGGAATTTTTCCTGCTACGCCGCTGGGTAAGGGTACGTAGCAGCGGTACGGGACGATTTGTTCCTTCTTTATCTTCTCTAACCATCTGGTTTTTGGGGATTGTAGGGCCTTCCATACGATTTCGAGTCAGTGATCCGTGATATTTAGTCGGTATCGGGGCTAGACAGATAACACAGCCTGTGTTTTCTGGTCCAGTGGCAAGTGCATAATGTCGTAAATGGTATTCGGTTTCGGAGGTCAAACGGTGGTAATTCATTCGTTTAAAAATCTTCGTTCCTGGGATTCCTATTTTGTGCGGTACCATTAACACAGGTGATTTGTTTTGTGAATGGTGGTTACTGTATTCTGTGCGGAGTGCTTGAACTCAAACCACACTGTGAATTCGCAATGCTCTAGAATCTGCTGGTCTCATCATTTCGCTTCGCTATGCTGGATTGTCCACGGCTATCTTTTCAGAGATATTTTCTTGGGTTTCAACAATAATAGTCCACGATATTCCTATCAAAACCTTCCATATATGCGCGGTTAGTAAATTTTATCACTATTTTTACTTAGGTACTGTACAATTGCAAACGTCGCGATGTTCTAGTGTGAATATTCTACAAATCCGTAAACCATTTTCCGAAAATCGTGATTATATTATTTCTCTGTATTATGTAACTCGGCGATTCGATATTCTATAACTGTTTCTATTTGCTTTAATTTTCATAACATATCGCTTTTGTGGTTTTTATAGCCTGTAATCCGTACAGTGTTTCATTCTAGTTCTGTCGACCATTCTTCGTTTTTTCTATGACCTGTAATGAACTATATCCGTCTCAAAATAGCTTTGCTTGAAAATTCCGGGGAATTTACTGTCATTATTTCACATCAAAACACTTGATAAAATTGTCTCTGTTTGCGTTTCCCGTTTTGCGTTGATTCCCTTATATATTTTTTTCAGTTTGTTCCCGTACTATGATACAATCAATTTAGTCCCGTTTTTTCATTAAAGTATCGGGGCATTTCGTATTATTATTCATTCCAATTTTTACAAGTTCCTCGTAGCTATAAATATGTTTTGGCAAATTAACCTTCAGGGATTTTTCAATTGTTTCTGCGTCTTTTTGCAGTCTGCTAAAACTATAAAATTTACCATACTATATATACGTTCCTACATTCTGGTGCATACTGAAAATTTTCTCGTTTAATGAGATTTAACTGATTGAACCAAATTTTTCATGGGTGTCATTTGAACAGTGCCGCGTGTCATGGGTTGTGTAAGGGGGAATTTATTTTCAGAAATGTTTTCTTCATTTTCTTTGGACATTTCCTTTGGCTGACATTTTCCTATATTTTCGGCATTAACTATTGGTAATTCATCTGGCCTATTTTCTTGAGTTTGAACTAAAACTTGATCTATTTTTACCTAATTTTCTTGTGTCGCTTGTCGAACGCTTCCATTCATATACTTGTTGAATCGATCAGCGTTTATTATTTGACTCTCTGTTTCTCCCACGGGTTGGTTTTCAAAATTAACGTGCGATGTCTTTTTTAAATTAGATTTTCCTTTTTGTCTGGCTAAAGTTCTAATCTTTTTCACTTCGGGGTTTATTTCTTTCTTTACTTTCGTATCCATATTAAAATCTTCTCCTATGCTTCGTTTTCTCGGCGTTAAAAATCCATTTTCTGCACTACTTCGTAATTTCGTGTCTTCGGAGTTCACTATACTTTTTGCTTGAACTTTACATACATTCAAAAATCTGGGCGGTAGAATTTTGTCCTTAGGCAAGACATTTTCATCCTTGTGATTTACGACTGTAGAAAAAATCTTATCTTTGGCGACTGTTATTCCTAGGTGCTTGGCAGATTCCAACTTCCTGGTGGATAGAGCATCTCCCTTGGGTGATCTATCACTTAAACTATCTTCCAATGATTTACTATTTTCTCCATCGATCACTTTCCCTTGATTCCTTGATGCATTAACTGTTGCAATTTCCGTTCTTCCTGAATATGTCTGGCTACTTTCGGGAATATTTTCACTTTCAAAAGCTTTCATACCAACTTTTTCCATTTTCTGACTATAATTTTCTTCATCCTCGCTGTAGTGCTGTATGGGCAATGTTCCGTTACATCTCTCCGTTTCTTTAGGCAGGAAATGCTCGTACCTATACGTATGCATTCCCACTTGTCGACTGTCACGTGTGACTATCGGTCCTAATGTACAGGGTGCGTCGGTTTTTCCATTTTCCATATGTGGCACTTTTCTACATGCATCTCTTCTCTCTTGTTGCTCGTTTAAACGCATGTTTCGCTTTTCTCTTGTTCCAGACGATTTTCCATATTCTTCAATTTCAACTATTTCGTTGCAGACTAGCGTCTCCTTTAAATCACCAGTCGCTGACATCTTTGAAACTGTTTTTTCTAAACCTGGTGTCACAATTAAATCACCGGTCCCTGATATCTCTATTCGATTCGAAGTTGTACGTCTCGTGTCATGGCATGAAACTCTGTTTAAGAATACTTCGCGGATTGATTTGGGCGGGCCCTCCCTCTTCAATTCTAGTTTTTCTACAGAATTCATCCAATCGTTCATCATGATCGTGACATCTCTCAATCGTTTTTCTACTTCTTCAAATCTCTTTTGCAACTTCCTCTGTTCGTCATCCCGATTCGTTTGGCATATGTGTTGGATTTTTTTCTTCAACTCGATACTTTCCCCTAATAAATACATTTGATTTTTGCTCCAATCAATTTGCACGTTATGTTTTCGTAAAAAATCTAATCCCAGTGTTATTTCAGTACTACGATGATCATTTTCAATATTAAAAATTCATGTTCCAGAATTTTTCCTTCCTTTACTTTGATTGGCAATATAACCGAGCCAATATATGAGGGAAATTTCCTTGTCCATTTCTGAGGTGATACGGCAAATCATAATTTAATTTCATACCTCTAACAATATTAATCTGAGCCATTGATACTGGAGATCTCATATCTATGGATATATGCCTCAAAATTCCTGCTATTTCTAAAGTAATTACATTTTTCTGTTCCTCGTCATTGTATTTTCTCCTTGCCTCTCACTATTTAAATAGTTTTTTCTGCAGCCTTCATCTGAGGCTTGTTGAAAGCTGCCATTCCATTTAAATTCCTGTTATATTTGGATATTTTTCCATACTTTTTCCATTTATTGTCATTTCCATAACTATTTCCTGTTTGCTGTCTGTAATTTATTCTCTTAAAATTTCGATAACCATTTCCTGTATGTCCTCGTTCATTCCTGTGCCCCTGAGATCGAAATCTATTTTTTTTCGAATTGTTAGAAAATTCTTTTCTATATTTATTCATTTTTCCATATTTTTTAAATCGTTTTTCCTTAGCGTAGTTGGAAAACCATTTTCCTGAATCATTCAATCTCTTATTTTGAAAACTATTCCTATGTGGGCAACGATATGACATATGTCCGACTTCTTGACATGTTAGGCATACGCAATTTTTCATATAACAATCTCCTGCTGTGTGACCTTTTCTGTTACAATGTGTGCACAATATTATATTCGCATTGAAAGTTCTGAAATTCATATTCGGTGTATTCGTAATTTGCTCAATTAATTCTTCTTTTTCTGCTAATGTGATGGCTTCTTCTAAACTGACAGGACTTTCAGATAAAACTTTTTTTCTAACAGGATCTGACAATCCAATGGCAAATTGAACCAAAATATCCTGCTCGTATTTTTGCTCTAATACATTGTCAATTCTATTATTTCCTGTGAGGTACCTTATATTCGCTGCACATATCTTTAATCTTATGAAAAAATTCCTAACTGATTCATTCGTTTTCTGATAACAATTCAAAAATTCTTTTTGTGCTTCTCCAGGTAATTTCAATTTGCTAAACTGCTTCAATAATTCCTTTTTAATTAATTGCCAGTTGTCGGTATTTTGTAAACTATATTCTGCTTCAATAAATAATCTAGCTATTCCTTTCAATTTTAATCTAACTATAGAACTTATTTGACTGTCTGTCCATATTGCTACAGCTGCCAAATTCTCAATTTCACGAATAAAATCTTTGATTTCTGTTGTACCATTATAAAAAGGTATATTATCCCAAGTGATAGTAATTGCCGGCTCATACCTAACCGTCGGTTGTTATTTTTATATATAAAATAATTTATTTTCCCAATATCGTTTTGCAAAATAACAACGATATTATACTAACTATTTTCACAATCTTTCTACTCATTTACTTCTGTTCAAATTAGTCTTTTTTTTTTTTTCCACTGACACTTATTTGTAAAAAAAAAAATTAAAATATTTATTAAAAAAATTTCAAATTAAATTTTTGTTTGACACTTTTTTTTTCTGTGGAAAATATCATATATGCGTTAATGTACTTCCTTAATTATTACTCGCACACCTGACATCAATGTTGACGACTGGACTACGGGGTGTTGTGATTTATCCCACCACACCTGTAATACCAGAGGTTATTCGTTAGGTTGGAAAAACAGTATTAAAAGCATCGACTATATGAATATAGTCGAACCGGATATGATATATGGAGCGGCCTACAAATATCAATATCCTTTCTTTCAATACCGGAACATGGGTTGTTTATTCAGGAAATACTACCGTTCAGGAAGATTCGAACTAAACAATTATTTGATAAAATAATAATGCACTCATAAAATGTTAAAAATGTATATATATATTTAATAAAAACTGACACAATTCTATCAATCGTCTATGGACGTATGATAGGCAACAATATTCGTACAATGAAAGCGAAATTAGCGTATTGGCAGATAATTCTGCAGTGGCTTCACAATAGAAATAATTTTAATAAAAGAACAATCTTGAAATTCAATTGCTACCAACGACTAACAATACTTCTCTTTTTGAGATCTTTGTAATCTTGAAAACTATGGAAATACTTTTTAGACACATACACATTTTAATGGGTTGGGTTTTGCCATAAACATAAATACAGAAAAACAAACATGAGACTCACCCTGTTTAACACTTATTCACTGGAGTAGTTTTAAACGGCAATTAGATTAGAAGTTATTATTATCAGTTCGTTTTCTCCCGCGTCAATCGGTTATTCTAATTAATTCGTCCGGTATATTCGTATACAGATAAGGCTTTTCTAAGTGATCGTGAACCATTGAAATTGCGGAATCCCGTTATTATCTCTGTTTTGGAAGCTTTTACAATTTGTGGAAACTATACTGTTCACTCGTGTTTTTACTAGGAGCTTCAATACTTGATTTGAATCGGCTGAGTTTCTATGTTTGCTGAAGTTAACTACACTGGTTTGGAAACTCTCATTGTTATTGCGCGATACTGTAATTAGACTGACTTTTTAACCTAACTTTTGAGAATGGCATATTCTCGGGTTCACTGTGGAATACCAAATCGAACTGCTTTTGTTGATATGAAACTCACGCTTTTATAACCCTTCATCGGATCACGTGATAGTTTGTCTAACCGCGCCTAGCGATTATAATTATCTTCAACTGGTCGTAATAAAAATAATTAATGTGTTGTTTTGTTTCTGTCATACGCGGTGAATTTATGGCGTCTAGACGGGTCGATCCCCGGGTGAATTACTAGTTTGTTTACTTTTTTAATGATGCGGTGTGGTGACACCTCGCATTATCGCTTCTTGTAACGGCTCTTAATGATGTGGGCTGGTGTGCCTGGCGTTTATCGGGGTTTTTTAATGGCCCTGTTTGTGTTATCGACTTTGGACGGGCTTTTGGTAATTATTTAAATTTGTTTTGCTCTCCTAGATGAGTCATTTAAGCATTCGGTATACAATGGTTACGTCTTGGTAATTATCTTTAAATGCATTTCTGTAATTACAGGGCGTAACATGAAAATGCAAATTTTCAACTTCAGATTTTTCATTTTGAGTTAGGGTTTTTTCAGAATATCTATCAGATGTAGTTCAATGTCCAGCCGGGGAAGTAGTTGTTTTCTGTTGGACATTCACAAAAAATTTCACATTTTCACATTTTTATCGTGGATTTTTCAATTCACAGAAAAATATTTCTATTCAATATTCAATTGAGAATGTTCCCCTTTTCATCATGAATACCCCAGAATAGTTATCTTGACGATGGAAGATAGTGACTAAAGTTTATCTTTCAGGCGCAGATGATTCCACATCTGATTTTATGAACATCCTGTTCATATTTTCAACTAATGGTTCTGTTGATTATAGAAATGAGTGATACAAATGTTTAAAATGTTTCCAGAGTCAAATATATTTTATTTCTTATTTCAATATTTTTTTATATGTTTGAAAATATTTTGCATTTTGGCCGAAGCCTCTTTTACCCGGGGCGGATTTGGCAACTAGTAAAATATAACTGGGGAGATTTCGGGGGGTAGTGAATTAATTAGAATGTGTACAATTTATTCAAAAAATCATAAGCCTAGCAAATAAACCTCAACAAAAAGATTACATTCTGGTAAATACCTACTTATTGGTATGTATTAAACATATTTTGTATTTTAAATCATAACTAATAAAATTATAATTGAAACGACATGACGACAAGGTTCTACTTGTCCCTGTTCGATGTGGAACGCTTAACTTTGCCATTATATCTTATTTAAATTGAATGTTTCAACGTCTTCTATCATTTGTAATGAGGAGAATGATTCATCAACTGACGATTCATTTTTACTGTCTTGTGGAATAGAAATATCAGAATTGCTGGAAGAATGTTTGAGAACCGTTTTTTTACTTTGCTCACTGTAACTTTGTTCTTCTTTTGTATTTCAAGTTCTATATTTTGCTTCAGAGGTAAATTTTTGACTTTGATTCTATTTTTCTTTTTCTCTTCTTAATTACAATTTCAATTTTAGGAAAGGATCTTATCTTTTCCAAAACACTAATGTTTAAAGTATTACCATGTTAAAATTTTTGAAACTCTCTTAAATCGTTGTTAGCACTCTCTGTAGTAGATATTTATATTTGAGATGGATGGTTGTGATTCATGTATAAGTTGTATTTTTGTTGGGGTCGTATTATCATTTGAGACAGTGAATTTTGATTGATCTATTGAATTATCAGAGTGCATTATTGTGTTGTTTTTCTATGGAGTGTAAATAAAAGGACAATAATTATTTCGGTATTTTAATAGACACGAACCCCAGATCCGTAACAATATTGACAATTTGGATTACTTTTCAGGTTAGGTTATCTATTATAAATTACAAAATATCACTCGAGGTTTTGATAGAATATGTTTTATGATATTTTCTAGGCTCTTCTTGAAAATCGTTCCGAGTAATAAATTATATTTCCTGAAAAGCTGTCCTCCAAATTAATTTAATTTTATATTGTATTCAGGAAACCATAATGAAAACACATTTATTGTCCAAACAGGCACTAAGCCCAATTACAGGACTCTGAGTAGGGGAGACGGGGAGGGTTCAGATTTTTTTTTTAATTCCTAAATATTTCATCAATTTATTTCAAAACCGCTTTTGTTGATCATAGAAATTAGTGATACAAATATTTAAAATGTTTCCAGGGTCAAATATATTTTAATTTTAATTTAAATATTTTCTTTATATTTTTAAAAATTTATATAATTTACCTCAGGTGGAGGAATCGGTCAGCCGAACCTTCCCCGAGATAGTGATACAAATATTTAAAATGTTTCCACGGTCAAATATATTTTAATTTTAATTTAAATATTTTCTTTATATTTTTAAAAATTTATATAATTTACCTCAGGTGGAGGAATCGGTCAGCCGAACCTTCCCCGAGACCGTTGGCCGAATGCTCCCCAAATTATTTGTGAGAAAAAAATCAAAAATACCATTTTATTCCTCTATCCTACTAAGAAACATTATATGTTTTATCTGGAAACAGCTTTAATAACCCAAATCACATAAGTTTGGGTCAAAACTTATTAAATATTTGTGGAATAGACATTTTGCGGGAGATTAATGAAAACTCGATTTAGTCTTGTCACTAGGTGACCCGTAAATAAAATGTAAACCAAATATTATTTGTAATTAAAACTCAATAATACATTATTTATCCTTGCTAAATTTGATATTATAGGTAAAATTGTGGAAATAATTGTCAAAAAATCACTATCCAAATATTTTGAGAAATTCAACCTACTTCATAACAATCAATTTGGATTCAGGGAGAATCGTTCCACAGTTCAAGCTACTGCCAAATTAATTTATGACATAGTCGAGGGTCTTGAACAGGGTAAGCACACGGCAGTTACCATGTGTGACCTGAGCAAGGCCTTTGACTGTGTTTCACACAGTATCCTCCTTGACAAACTCGAATATTATGGCATTAGGGGGGTAGCAAATGATTTCTTCAAATCTTACCTCTCTAACAGATCACAATCAGTCTTTTTGAAAGAAGCCCATTCAGTAAGCTCAACAGTTAAACACGGTGTACCACAGGGTTCGGTGTTAGGTCCGCTTCTGTTCATTATATACATCAATGATATCTTTGATTATATGAATCCATTGAACTGTGTACTGTTTGCAGACGATGCAACCTTTTATGGGGCTAACCCAAATCACGATGGGTTGAAGTACCAAATGGAAGTCTCTAACACTAAAATTGAACAATGGCTGGTCCCCAATCATTTCAAACAAAATCGTTGTAAAACACAATCCATCACATTTTCGACAAATTCCTCACTGAATGAAGGGTCTATTGTGAATTTCTTGGGCATTACTTTGGATGAAACATTGAAATGGTCTTGCCATATTGAAAAACTTTGTGAAAAACTCTCTAGTCAATTATTTCTCCTTAGACGTCTCGCAAAAGTTCTGAGTCCAGATATACTCAAAATCTCATATTTCTCTCTCTTTCACTCACATATCACATATGGAACTGTACTATGGGGCAACTCAAGTTACTCTAATCAGGTATTCGTTCTACAAAAAAAGGCTGTAAGAGTTGTTGCCAGGGCAGGTTTTAGAGACTCGTGTCGCCAAATATTTCGGGATCTGAGAATAATGCCTCTACCCTCTATTTACATTTTTCATTCTCTCCTGGATATTCATAAAAACCCAACAACTTATGCTATTAATTCTGATAATCATACTTATAACACTAGAAATTGCAGTAAAATAGTTAATCCGAGATATAGACTAACCACATCTGCACGTAATTCACTAGACATAAAACTGTACAATAAATTGCCTTCTGAAGTCAAGAATATGAACATAATCAAATTTAAATATACAATCAAAAAGGTTCTCCTCTTCCATAAACGAGTTCATGGAATCAAAGATATTCGATACTTAACCGCTTGTCACAGTGCTATTCATGGGTGTTTTATGACTCCATAAATGTGTATGTATATTTAGTATTGTAAATCTGTCCTATGAATCTGTCTACTGTTTGAAATTAGTATCTTATATGTTGTATAAATTCAAATAATTTCATTTCATTATGGCAGATAATTTCAATTTGAATTTTAATTTTACCCACCTCGCCCGACTCACTACAAATGTATTTTATATATGTGTCACGTAGTCAATAAAAACTATCTATCTATCTATCTATCTATCTATTGCTTAGTAAATTTGAACTTCAATGACTTAGCTATATTTTTGAACAATAACTTGTTGACAATTTTGTTGGAGTTGTCGTTCTTTATCAGTTTTTGTGTTTTTCAATCTATCAATAGAAATGGCTCCAAAACTGAGTATACAAGAAAAAATAGAAATAGTATTGCTATATGGCGAAAATTATCATAGCACAAGAGAAGTAGCTGAAATTTTCAATTCATCCAGACCAAAATTTGCATTTTACTACGGTGGCAAAGATACTGCAAAACTTAAGGAAACTGGTTCGGTTGAAAACAAATATAAAAGTGTTCACGTTAAGCCTGTTGTAAATAATGGAAATAATCATATTTCACGCGCCTCCTCAGGAATGAAAATTCTTCGTATGAGAGTGGATCATTGGAATTTTTGAACTGGTTTCATGCAGTGTGTGTTTGAGCCTGATACATTTTACATCACCAGTGTACCGAAGAGGATATGACATTTGGTTCATTTTTCCTTGTAGGACATGTGAATTAATGATAGAATAGATTTTTGCATAAAATTGCTTAAATGCAGAATCGGTATCGGAAATGCCATTGAGGAAGCTTCAATTCTCATTTGCTAGATTTTGATACAGTTTGACCAGGTCGGCCCTTTTATATAGTTATGGTAAAAATCATTTATATTGACTCTATTGAATTTTATTTCACAATTGGAAAACATTCTTTGAGATTTGGAAACCACAAACAGACAACTTATTCAGTTACTCATATTCAGTTTTCCATTAAAGTATTTTAACCCAACAAGACGTATACAATTTACCGTAGTTTCATATCTGAATTATTACAGGTGATATCCAGTGGCAATCAGAAAATCATTCCATGATTCGATTTTCGAATTCAAATAGTTTCAATTGTACTTTGCCTGACTTACAGGGCAGCGTGTTGAATAATTTTTTTTGGCGGTATTCGTAGTGAACAATTATATTTTTCGGATATTTGTTTGTTAGAAATTGAACTAGAAGTTCAGAATGTGGTGACAAAAATCATTTCAACAAACAAAAGACACTCACTTCACTAAATGATTTTCACTGGGTTCACAAAACCACAACACGTGTTTCATTATACAATACCTTCTTCAGGTGGAAATAATATTAACTCTACAATTACGATGTATCATGTTAAATAATCAAGGCAGGTAGTAGTTGTACAGTGCCAAACCCCACTGAAACGCCTATGGTAAACATTTATCCTTTTAGCAGTGCGTCGATCCCCAGTCCGACACGATCTCGAACGAACTCGCCCGAGGGGTTTCGACAATAGCGTGTCCAGTGTGACAGAACTCGCTCTCGTTGACTGTACACACGTCAAATCTTAATTTCACATTTTCTTTTTCCCATAACACAGTTTATAGCTGAAGATACAGTTCGCTCACTTGGCGTCTGATGTCTGATTTGTATCCCTCGCGCATTGCGTGTTATGTGTTACTAATACGGGCATTTTTCCGCGGCATGCACGAGGGATACAAATCAGACGCCAAGTGAGCGAACTGTATCTTTAGCTATAAACTGTGCCCATAATAAGTTTACAGTCTACTTATCAATGTAGTAGACACTTGAGGAACAAACCAAGATCAACATACAAGTGTTTTACTCCACAACGCATCAGTAGTAGGAATATGAATATAATTAAGAATACTAAGGATATTGAGGATAAGCCAATATGTAGGTAATTAATAAATAAAATGGGGATTATATCGATTACCTATTCAATCTTCAGTGAAACAAATTCAACAAAGGAGATATATTTCAAGTTGATCTGGTCACTAAGCAAATATTGCGACATTTTGAATTTATCAATGTTTGAACGTTTGGTAGGTCGAGTTCAAAACCTTTGTTTTCCATATGTAATATTTTGGAATAATTTACAAACAATGTTTTTTAGTCAAGATGTAAGTAACAAAAGTTGAAGTTATTTTTCCATTGACGAAACAGTTTCCATGTTCTGATAATTGTTTTTTGAATATTCTGCCTGTTTGGCACATGTAAAAACTAGCACCAGAGTCACAAGTTAATGTATATACTCCAGATTGTATCAGATTTCTCAGTCTTATCTCAATTGTTCTTAATGAATTTACTTGAATTATTATCTGTTTTGTATGCAATATTGATGTTGTAATGAGTAAGAAAGTTGAAATTTTTTAGGTAGGATTGCCTAAATATGTAATAATTATTTCTCGTTTTGATTAGGAGACACTTCTCGTAGAGCTTTTTCTTGAAAGAATATTATCCATCAGGTTTGAACTATAACCCTATAATTGCAACTTGTTTAATTATATTCAAGTCTTTAAGAATAAGAGGAATATGCATCATACTATTATTATATGCGGCTAATTTATGTTGGTATGGATGTGTTGAGGTACTGTGTTATTATGTTGTTTTTATATAAAGGCTAATGGAAAATTGAAAAGTTATTTCATAACTGATATTTATTATGGTCAGGTTTAAAAATTTCATAGAATTATCTGTTTCTAATTCTTTCGTGAATTCAATTGAAGGGGGTGAATTGCATTGATGAAATGTTCTTCGACTTTATCAATGCAATTCAACATTCAATTGAATTCACAAAAAAATTGAAATAGATAATTCTACAAATTTTTCAGAACTGACTATAACAAAAATCAGTAATAAACATCACTTCCAAATTTTCCATAAAACTTCATATACAGCCATCACAATACCGTATCTCAACACACCCAACCAACATAAATCAGCCGCATATAACAATATTAATACATACATACATACAATTTATCTTCCAGATTTGTTTTTAATGAAGAATTGAATATATTAAAAAAATTACAATTAAGAACGGTTATAGTTTAAACCTGATGGATAATATTCTTTCAAAAAAACTTTATAAAAGAGCTTTACGAAAACTATTTCCCACTCAAAACGAAAAATAATATAATTTTGAAATTATCACATATTTAGGACATCCTACCGAAAAAATTTCTAAGTACTCTCTTAGGTAAAAACAACATCAATATTGCATACAAAAAGATAATAACTGAAGTAAATTTATTGAGAACAATACAGATAAAACTGAGAGATCTGGAGTATAAAAATTAACATGTGGTCTTGTGCTAGTTTTCACATAGGCCAAACAGGCAGAACATTTTGAAAAAGGATTATCAGAACATAGGAACTGGTTCGTCAATGGAAAAACAAATTCATCTTTTGCTACTCACCTCTTGACTGAAAAGCATTGTTATGTTAACAATATCGAAATATTATATGGAGAAAATAAATGTTTTAAACTCAACCTTCTAGAAAGTTCGGAAATTATTGAATGCAAAATGTCGTAACATTTGCTTAGTGTACCAGATACATAAATAATTCCCCATTTTTGAATTTGTTTTACTAAAAATTGAACAGGTAATGATTATAATCCCCATTCTACTCAATCTCCATCCTATTGATTACCTATTGGATTATCCTTAATATTCCTAATTATATTTATATACCTACTACTACCGGCCTTGAGTATTTAACATGACACATCGTGTATGTCGACTCCAGCTATTTTATATTTTATAGCGAAACACGTGTTGTGTTTTTGCCAACCCATTTTAGTGAAACTCATTTAGCAGCTGCATCAATTTAAAATAAAATAAAAAACATTTGTTTAATCTAAGCTACGATTCTACTCAAAATCGTTATCGGGTAGTGTTTGGGCTGACGGATTGATATCTTCTATTTTATATTAAAAGTTCGAAATTAAAAACGCCGGTAGATTTATTAATTCATTATTCAGTTTCTGTTAAAAACTATATAGGGGGATTGTGATTTTTTCGCGAGAATGTGGAAATTCGGAATGACGATGTCAATATTGCGAACAAATTTATCATTTATGTTCCAAGTCGACTCAAAATCGAAAAGAAGGTTTCATGGATCACAGACTAGGCGATCCCAATATGGCAACCAATTTCAATGTTTTTGATAACATATTAAGGTATTTTTGTTAAACAATCCAACTATATCATTAATTCCTGTTTACCTGGAATAAGCAAATTATTTTTGGTTTGCATTATCACATAATTATATATTTTTTATTATTTTTTTATATCAGACATGTTCGGGACTAATCAACGTATTCCATTGACTTTGATACATTTATTTTGTAGAATGGCTCTAAAGGACAACTTCAGTATAAGGTTAGATCTTTCAATAATACTAATGTTTAAATACATACCTTTTTAATAAAAAAATTAAATGCAACATTAAATTTTCAAAAGATAATCTTGAGAAAGTTCTTCTGAAAAAAGATGCCATTGAACAATAACTTAATGTGACTACAAACACATTACATTGTTACTTTTTTCTGAGTTGAAGGGATCTGTCTGAGCTAAATCAATTCTTTAATGTTTGGAGGTCGTTAACTTTCCCGTTGAAATCACTAAGAAACCTAAAAAATTGAGAAAAAAACTAGGCTTTCATATAATTTTGTTTGTTAGCCAAAATTGAACAATAAAATATTTTTTACACTGTTGTTACCCCATTATATTTTGTTCATAAGAGAAACGATTTTTTTCTATAACTTTATTCAATCATATTTACCCCTAAGAGAGAAAAAAGCATAATATTAACTGCATACACAACCATAATAAGCAAAATTATCCCACAAATTAGAGTTAATGAAACACAGCATTATATTATATCACAAAGTAGACATTTTAAAAACAAATAACTAACGAAAAAACTTTTTAAAGTCGAGCTTTCATTTAAGCCGTAGTAGATATAGCTATACGGGTACGGCGCCATTTTGGCACTTTTTCCCATGTAAATCCCCATAAGAAAATCTAAGGTCCAACGTGGTCATTTTGCGACCTTTTACCTGTTTCGATCTTTATGAGACCATCATCAGGTTCTCGACGATTCGAATCTTCATCGGGTTCTCGGCGTTTCGATTCATTTTCAGTTCAACCTTCATTAGACCATCATCAGGTTCTCGACGTTTCGAATCTTCATCGGGTTCTCGGCGTTTCGATTCATCTTCAGTTCAACCTTCATTAGACCATCATCAGGTTCTCGACGTTTCAAATCTTCATCGGGTTCTCGGCGTTTCGATTCACTTTCAGTTCAACCTTTATAAGACCATCATCAGGTTCTCGACGTTTTGAATCACTCTGGTTGTTTACATTAGATCATAATGTTTCGACAAGGGAGACTTTATGTACTATTACTTGAATATTCACACCTAACCTCAAATCATATCCTTGGGAACACCCATTTTTACGTGCTTGAGGCCTATATTACCATTGATTTTTTTCCTATATCTACTGTATTTTATGGGTTAACCTGATGGATTTCTCATGGATGATTAACTTTTTCCCCAGATCTAAGGAATTTTTCACGTAGGTTGTGTTTAGATTAGTCGTTTCAGGTGGATTTTTAGGGTTAACCTGATGGATTTCTCATGGATGATTAACTTTTTCCCCAGATCTAGGAATTTTTCACGTAGGTTGTGTTTAGATTAGTCGTTTCAGGTGGATTTTTAGGGTTAACCTGATGGATTTCTCATGGATGATTGACTTTTTTCCCCAGATCTAGGGAATTTTTCACGTAGGTTTGTTTAGATTAGTCGTTTCAGGTGGATTTTTAGGGTTAACCTGATGGATTTCTCATGGATGATTGACTTTTTTCCCCAGATCTAGGAATTTTTCACGTAGGTTATGTTTAGATCAGTCGTTTCAGGTGGATTTTCAGGGTTAACCTGATGGATTTCTCATGGATGATTGACTTTTTCCCCAGATCTAGGGAATTTTTCATGTAGGTTGAGACATGTTTATGTATGAATATAAGATTTTTGTATGATGTTTGTGAAGTCTATGATGTGAATTCAGATGAAGGTTCTTCGTTTACGGTTGTTTGATGGATGTTGTAAATCTAAGTGGGTTTGATGTTTTTTATTAACCCAACCTGACCAAACTTTGCTAACATTGTTATTATATGAGTATTAGTTCCTTCTGTAAGCATTCAAGTGACGTATATTTTTTTAAATTAACCTAACCTAACCAAACTCTGCTAACATTGTTATTATATGAGTGTTAGTTCCTTCTGCAAACATTCAAATAACATGCATTTTTTTTCAAATTAACCCAACCTAACCAAACTCTGCTAACATAATAATTCATCATATTATATAAAGGGTGAGTTTCTCTGCAAGCATCGAAAAAACGACTAACATGCTTTAAAAAAACGTTGAAAACGTCTGAACGTCTGTGGAAAACGACTAACATGCGTTGAAAAACGTCTGTTGAAAAACGTTAAAACGACTATACTCACATAGAAAAAACGTTGAAAACGTCTAAAATGTCTTAAAACGCTGAAACTTGTAGGTGGGCACACATTTTCTTTATTATTGAACCAACCTCAACCACTTTCATAAACACTATACTATGTAGGAGGTGAAGAAATAAAAAATTTTTTGTATACATATTTTATTGAAATATAAAAAATATAATAATATATAGTAATAGTAAATAATAATATATAATAAAATCCGGGAATATAAGGTGTTCTTGAACTCTGCTCCTCCACTGCTGCAACCCTCAGCGAAATCAATCGATGTCCATCAACGACTGATTATGGATGGAGTAATGTCCCCAAGGTAGCGTCAGGTGCGATCCAGGACATAAGAATCTCTTGTCGTCCTCTCCACTCAGAGCGATTTTTTCTTGTTCCATAGAGAACACCTGATGTTTTTCACTTTTGATCAATCGCTGATGGACATATTTTTTGGTTGAATTTTCCAAGCATTCCTCAAAGTCTTCGAATTCAATCATATTATCTACAACGGCTTTTTTCACACCCTTCGCTTTCTTTGTGGTTCCATAATTTGACAGAATTTGATGAATTTCATCTTTTCCATATCCTTCTTTATCCAAATTGTCTTCAAGTTTTTCAATTTTGTCTAAGGGTGAAAAAACCTTCGTTGCATATAATTTTGATCTGAGGCCAATGAAATCGGTCATAAGATTGCCGTTATTTTCATCCTTCATTATCCCTAGAACTTTTTTGTTGACTAAAGGTATGTTAAACCTATTGTTCTCAGGATAATCGCTGGTATCGAAAATGTAATGACAATCCTCACGAATTATTTTGTAAACATCGGGAACCTGAATATCATATATTAGCGAATCGGTATCGGTGTATAATACAGAACAATTATCTCCAAATCTTTTCTGCATATAATCGTAGTGGAAATCATAAATTTTAGTTTTGGATATATTAAGGATGCTGAAACCTACATATATAGGTTTATTGAAATAAATTTCAGTTTTATTCAATTCAACAGCTATTAAATTTTCATTGAATATGGTAACTGACTTGAATTCTGGTTTGGAGATATATGATTCCGCACCATAACGACCCTCCCATTTTGTTATCAGTTTCACGATGATGTGTTTTCTGATATTTTCAACGGTTTTACCGTAAACTGCGTTGTTCATTAATTTATAAAGATTTTTTTCGAAATTATTTTTAGAATTTTTACGTAAATTTGTATTTAAATCAATGTAGGGCTTGAGCCAAGAAGACTGCTCGAACTGCAACACTCTGTGAACTTTTCTGAGAATAAGACCGTTAGACAAAGCCTGTTTTAGGTTAACATAATGAATGATGTATTTTTTCTTAGGAAAAAGAGTTGCCATAAGTTTAGTGGGTTCAGACGGAGACGATGATGGTTTCCCTGTTTTGGGATTTATATGTTCAGGGCAGAAAGGTATATCCTTATGGTGATCATGAAGATAATGGGGATAATCTAAATCGACTTCAGGAATATATCCTTTATCTGAGTCATCGGGTATAGAGGTAACATCAAGGTTGGAATCGACCCACTCGAAACCTCCATAAGGCAGAGGCTGAGACATCACCCAACCATACTGGTTATTAATGTCAAAGTACATCAAATAACTGTCAGGTTTTGATTAATCATATGATGGTAGATATTTATTGTTGGCTTGAGCACGTCTCTTTGAGCAAATTTGGCTGAGTCCACCTCGTATACCTTTCTCGATAAAGAGGAGCATGTCAACATCGGAAAGAAGTTCAAGCTCTTTTTTAGTATGATATAACATACACTGCCAGGTATAACCTGGCAGTGTATATGAGTGGGCAGGATCAAGACCATATGTACTAGGGCTACTATCTCGAAATTTTTCAAACACGTCGGCTAGGAGGAGAATATCAGTTTTCATGTACAAGTCTACATATTCACCCAAAGTTGTAAAGTTAAATGCACTCCACACGTTTTGAGCTCTTTCGTATAGTTTTCGTGAGCATGGTTTTTCGGTGAGAGTATTATAGAAATGTTCGATGGAAGGGAGAGTCTTTTCATTGAATTTATCAAAGGAATCAAAATAATCGTAAGGCATAACACCTTTTTTCGTAAGCAAATCGATTTTTTCATTAGAGACCTCTGGAAATTGTGCTCTTAAATTTGGAAATTCTGGTTGATAGGATGCTAATTTTTCTGGAGAGGAATTTAGAAAACGGAAAGAATCAATGAATCGTAAATTAAAGTTTGATCCTCCGATATGTTTAGTAAATGATATATATTTTTCTTTAGTTATTGGAAGTAGCTCAATTTTTCCTCCGATTGTGGTGGCTATTTTTTCAATAATAAAATGGCTATCATAGCCGCTGAGATTATGGAAAACAATGGGGATCATTTTGCTATCATTCAGATTGACATTGCAAGATTCGTGAGCAGCACCGCGATAATTTGTAGAATTATTATTATTATTATTATTTGTTGGAGAAAGATGAAAATGGTCTCTAACTTT